>JAUNZM010000077.1:600000-890000 GCA_033459285.1 Clamator glandarius | reverse complement strand
GGAACCCGAGGAACCTGGATTTGTGGATCCAACCAGCCCAGGAAGCTCTCAGGAACCTGGATTTGTGGATCCAACCAGCCCAGGAAGCTCTGAGGAACCTGGATTTGTGGCTCCAACCAGCCCAGGAAGCTCTGAGGAACCTGGATTTGTGGCTCCAACCAGCCCAGGAAGCTCTGAGGAACCTGGATTTGTGGATCCAACCAGGCCAGGAAGCTCTGGAGAACCTGGATTTGTGGATCCAACCAGCCCAGGAACCCGAGGAACCTGGATTTGTGGATCCAACCAGCCCAGGAAGCTCTGAGGAACCTGGATTTGTGGATCCAACCAGCCCAGGAACCTCTGAGGAACCTGGATTTGTGGATCCAACCAGCCCAGGAACCTCTGAGGAACCTGGATTTGTGGATCCAACCAGCCCAGGAACCCGAGGAACCTGGATTTGTGGATCCAACCAGGCCAGGAAGCTCTGGAGAACCTGGATTTGTGGATCCAACCAGCCCAGGAAGCTCTGGAGAACCTGGATTTGTGGATCCAACCAGCCCAGGAAGCTCTGGAGAACCTGGATTTGTGGATCCAACCAGGCCAGGAAGCTCTGGAGAACCTGGATTTGTGGATCCAACCAGCCCAGGAACCCGAGGAACCTGGATTTGTGGATCCAACCAGGCCAGGAAGCTCTGGAGAACCTGGATTTGTGGATCCAACCAGCCCAGGAACCCGAGGAACCTGGATTTGTGGATCCAACCAGCCCAGGAACCCGAGGAACCTGGATTTGTGGATCCAACCAGGCCAGGAAGCTCTGGAGAACCTGGATTTGTGGCTCCAAGCATCCCGGGAAGCTGTGGAGAAGCTCGGCGGTTACCTTGGAGGTCGTAGAAGAACCTCCAGACGAGGTCGGCTGGGGATTGGCCGTAGGTTGCGTTGTGAACCAGCTCGTCCAGGTTGGCCGGGAGGTTCACAGCTTGGTCCTCTCCGGGTTTTTTGAAGCTTCGGATGAACTCGATTCCTCCTGGCGGCTGGAGGAGACGGAAGGACAAGAGAGAAAAGCTGAGGAAACATCTACCCCGGCTTTGGGAAGCTTCCTCCAATCCCACCTCAGGAAGCTCCTGGGGACCTCAGGGTGGAGAGGGTGAAGCTCCGAGGTCTCCTAAGAAGAACCTGGAGAAACAGCAGGTGGAGATCCCACCGCTCCCCATCCCAAAATACCTTCAAAGCTCGAGCCGCGACGTCTTCCGGGGTGGAGAAGAAGACGTCGTCCAGCTCCAGGGTCTCCAGCTCCTCGTGGGTGGAGAAGAAAAGCAGGAAGAGACAATCGTTGGCTCCGACGTTCTTCATCCAGTGGACGGAGCTCCGAGGGAAGAAGACGACCTGGCCGGCCGAGACGTTGAAGGTGGTGACCTCGGCGTCCGAGGAGATGATCCCGACCCAGGCCGAGCCCTGGGGAACGAGGAGACCTTGGAGCTCCTGGGAGGGACCTTGGAGCTCCTGGAAGGGGTTGAGAGGGAGCTTGGAGCTCCTGGAAGGGGTTGAGAGGGAGCTTGGAGCTCCTGGAAGGGGTTGAGAGGGACCTTGGAGCTCCTGGAAGGGGTTGAGAGGGACCTTGGAGCTCCTGGAAGGGGTTGAGAGGGACCTTGGAGCTCCTGGAAGGGGTTGAGAGGGACCTTGGAGCTCCTGGAAGGGGTTGAGAGGGACCTTGGAGCTCCTGGAATGGGTTGAGAGGGAGCTTGGAGCTCCTGGAAGGGGTTGAGAGGGAGCTTGAAGCTCCTGGAAGGGGTTGAGAGGGAGCTTGGAGCTCCTGGAAGGGGTTGAGAGGGAGCTTGGAGCTCCTGGAAGGGGCCTTGGAGCTCCTGGAATGGGTTCAAAGGGACCTTGGAGCTCCTGGAATGGGTTCAAAGGGACCTTGGAGCTCCTGGAATGGACCTTGGAGCTCCTGGAATGGGTTCAAAGGGACCTTAGAGCTCCTTAAAGGGACCTTGGAGCTCCTGGAAGGGGTTCAAAGGGACCTTGGAGCTCCTGGAATGGGTTCAAAGGGACCTTGGAGCTCCTGGAATGGACCTTGGAGCTCCTGAAATGGGTTCAAAGGGACCTTGGAGCTCCTGGAATGGACCTTGAAGCTCCTTGGAGCGCCTGGAAGGGACCTTGGAGCTTCTGGGAGGGACCCTGGAGCTCCTGGAATGGGTTCAAAGGGACCTTGGAGCTCCTGGAATGGGTTCAAAGGGACCTTGGAGCTCCTGGAATGGGTGGGAAGGACCTTGGAGGAGCCGGAGGGCTCGTGGAAGCCTCCGGAAGGGCTGGGGGTCCCACCTGGAGCAGGTAGCCGTGTAGGTTTGCGTTGAGGTGCCAGTGAGGAACTCGGAGGCCTCGGCTCTTGATCTTCAACGTTCCGAAGATCATCTTGGAGCGGTGGAGGTGGAGGCTCCGGCCGAAGAGCAGCTCCTGGCGGCTCCCGTAGGCCCCGGGATCCTTCCGGAAGCGAGCCCAGCGCATCTCCCCCCCCGGGTAGAGGTGGACCTGGGGGGACGTGGAGAAAGGGACCTCCTGGAGGTGGGAGCGGGGACCTTGGACATCGGGGAAGGGAGCTCGGAGATCACGGAGCAGCCTGGAGGGACCTTGGAGCTCCTGGAAGGGACCTTGGAGCTCCTGGAAGGGACCTTGGAGCTCCTGGAAGGGGTTGGAGGAACCTTGGAGCTCCTGGAAGAGACCTTGGAGCTCCTGGAAGGGGTTGGAGGGACCTTGGAGCTCCTGGAAGAGACCTTGGAGCTCCTGGAAGGGGTTGGAGGGACCTTGGAAGTCCTGGAAGGGACCTTGAAGCTCCTGGAATGAGCCTTGGAGGGACCTTGGAGCTCCTGAAATGGGTTCAAAGGGACTTTGGAGCTCCTGGAAAGGACCTTGGAGCTTCTGGAATGGGTTAAGAGGGACCTTGGAGCTCCTGGAAGAGACCTTGGAGCTCCCGGAATGGGTTCAAAGGGACCTTGGAGCTCCCGGAATGGGTTCAAAGGGACCTTGGAGCTCCTGGAAGAGACCTTGGAGCTCCTGGAATAGGTTGGAGGGACCTTGGAGCTCCTGGAAGGGACCTTGGAGCTCCCGGAATGGGTTCAAAGGGACCTTGGAGCTCCTGGAAGGGACCTTGGAGCTCCTGGAATGGGTTTAAAGGGACCTTGGAACTCCTGGAAGAGACCTTGGAGCTCCTGGAATGGGTTGGAGGAAGCTTGGAGCTCCTGGAATGGGTTCAAAGAGACCTTGGAGCTCCTGGAATGGGTTGGAGGGCCCTTGGAGCTCCTGGAAGGGCCCTTGGAGGGTCGGAGAGGTCGGCCTCGTCTCTCCGAGGTCTTCTCCAAGGCCAGGCCCCAGCCCGGCCACGTACCTTGGAGCTCCCGAGATGGTAGAGGAACCGCAGCTCCGTCTCCGGGTTCTTTTCTTCTGACCCCGGAGAAGGTGGAGTCGCCTTGGGAAGGTCCCTCTCTCTCCCGGAGCCGGAAACCAAGGAGAGGACCAGGACGCCCAGAGCCGTGGAGAGGACACCAGCCAGGAGACACACCAGGAAGAGCTTCAGGAGAGACCACGAGGGCTTCGGGACCTGCCAGGAACCCAGAGGAACCTCAGGAGAAGCTTCAAAGCCACCTTTGGAGATCCCACCGACCCCCTTTCCGTGATCCTGAAGGTCCCACCAACCCCTCCTAGAAGCTCAAAGGACCTTCGGCTCCTTCTCCGGCTCCGCCGAAGAACCCCGGGAGGCCCTTCCGTGCATCTCCAAGGCTTCGTCGTCCATCCAGGAGGTGGGGAAGGACCTTTGTGGAGGAGAAGAAGAAGAGGAGAAGGTTCTTCCAGCTGCTTTCTCGGAGACAGGAGCCCGAGGAAGTGACTCATCTCCTGGCCCCCCATGATGCAACCTCCCCACCAACCCTCCCTCAAGCGAGAAGGTCCCCGTGGAGACCCAAGGTCCCACCCCACCCTCCCAAGCAGCTGGAGAAGCAGCCGAGTCCCTCCTGCTTGCGTCACCTCCGGCAACGGCTCAAGATCTCAAGGGCTTCGGTTCCTCCTCAGGTTCTTGGATCCCTCCTCAAGTTCTTGGGTCCCTCCTCAAGCTCTTGGGTCACTCGAGGTCTTTGGTTTCTCAGGTTCTTTTGTCCCAGAAGCTCTTTGGTTCCTTCTCAAGCTCTTCGGTTCCTCCTCAACCTCTTTGGAGCCTCCTCAAGCTCCTCGGTTCCTCCTCAAGCTCCTCGGTTCCTTCTCAAGCTCCTCGGTGCCTCCTCAAGCTCCTCGGTTCCTCCTCAAGCTCCTCGGTGCCTCCTCAAGCTCTTTGGAGCCTCCTCAAGCTCTTCCGTTCCTCCTCAAGCTCCTCGGTTCCTTCTCAAGCTCTTCGGTGCCTCCTCAAGCTCCTCGGTGCCTCCTCAAGCTCCTCGGTGCCTCCTCAAGCTCTTTGGAGCCTCCTCAAGCTCCTAACGTGGTGGGAGGAGGATCTCCAGGGCCTTTAAGGTCCTTCCGAGCCCAACCCCTCGGAGCTTCTCCGTTTCCCGGAGCTCCAAGCCACCGGGAAGGTCCCAGCCCCGCATTGTCCTCGACCTCACCCCGGGGAGGAGACCAGGAAGCTCCGAGACGGATCTTCTCGGCTTCTTCTTCCTCCTCGGCTCAAATTTCCCGGCCCCGAAGGTCCAAAGGGCACGAGACCTTCCGAGGGGCCTCCAGGGATCTAGAAGGTTCCTCCTCCCCCTTCGAACCCTGGTTTCTCCTGCTCCTCAAGGTCTTTTTTTGGAGCCGGGAACCCCCCCCCCGAGCTCCCTCAAACCCTGGTTCTCCTGCTCCTACTAATAAAAAACTCGTTAACGAGCGCCAAGGTCCCTTTGAACCCAGGAGGAGAAACTCTCCTCGAAGACCTCGAGCTCGTCTTCTCCAGCTTGGCCCTCAACCAAAGCCTCCATAGCTGCCAGGCCCGCATAGAGCGCTGTAGCCAGGCCTACAGCTCCCATCATGCCCCGCGGCTGCACTTAGACCTACAGCCATGAGTGCTACTCCCATCATGCCCCATGGGGAGGCTGCAAATAGGGACACAGCTAGGCCTACAGCTCCCATCATGCCCCGCGGCTGCATAGAAACCCCCAATAGATAGGAGTACAGCTCCCACCCCCCCCCCCCCAAATAGCCAGGCCTACAGCTCCCATCATGCCCCGCGGCTAACAAAAACTACAGCTCCCATCATGCCCCGCGGCTGCATAGATCCCACTCTAGCCAGGCCTACAGCTCCCACCATGCCCCGCGGCTGCATAGATCACACTCTAGCCAGGCCTACAGCTCCCATCATTCCCACGGCTAACAAAAACTACAGCTCCCACAATGCCCCGCGGCTACATAGATCCCACTCTAGCCAGGCCTACAGCTCCCATCATGCCCCGCGGCTGCATAGATCCCACTCTAGCCAGGCCTACAGCTCCCATCATGCCTCACGGCTGCATAGATCCCACTCTAGCCAGGCCTACAGCTCCCGTCATGCCCCACGGCTGCATAGATTCCACTCTAGCCAGGCCTACAGCTCCCACCATGCCTCACGGCTGCATAGGTCCCACTCTAGCCAGGCCTACAGCTCCCACCATTCCCACGGCGAACAAAAACTACAGCTCCCACCATGCCCCGCGGCTGCATAGATCCCACTCTAGCCAGGCCTACAGCTCCCACAATGCCCCGCGGCTGCATGGATCCCACTATAGCCCGGCCTACAGCTCCCACCATGCCCCGCGGCTGCATGGATCCCACTATAGCCCGGCCTACAGCTCCCACCATGCCCCGCGGCTGCATAGATCCCACTCTAGCCAGCCCTACAGCTCCCACCATGCCCCGCGGCTGCATAGATCCCACTCTAGCCAGGCCTACAGCTCCCACCATGCCCCGCGGCTGCATAGATCCCATTCTAGCCAGGCCTACAGCTCCCACAATGCCCCGCGGCTGCATAGATCCCACTCTAGCCAGGCCTACAGCTCCCACAATGCCCCGCGGCTGCATGGATCCCACTATAGCCCGGCCTACAGCTCCCACCATGCCCCGCGGCTGCATGGATCCCACTATAGCCCGGCCTACAGCTCCCACCATGCCCCGCGGCTGCATGGATCCCACTATAGCCCGGCCTACAGCTCCCATCATGCCCCACGGCTGCATAGATTCCACTCTAGCCAGGCCTACAGCTCCCATCATGCCTCACGGCTGCATAGATCCCACTCTAGCCAGGCCTACAGCTCCCACCATGCCTCACGGCTGCATGGATCCCACCATAGCCAGGCCTACAGCTCCCACCATGCCTCACGGCTAACAAAAACTACAGCTCCCACCATGCCCCGCGGCTGCATAGATCCCACTCTAGCCAGGCCTACAGCTCCCACCATGCCTCACGGCTGCATGGATCCCACTCTAGCCAGGCCTACAGCTCCCACCATGCCTCACGGCGAACAAAAACTACAGCTCCCACAATGCCCCGCGGCTGCATAGATCCCACTATAGCCCGGCCTACAGCTCCCACCATGCCTCACGGCTGCATAGATCCCACTCTAGCCAGGCCTACAGCTCCCACCATGCCTCACGGCTGCATGGATCCCACCATAGCCAGGCCTACAGCTCCCACCATGCCCACGGCTAACAAAAACTACAGCTCCCACCATGCCCCGCGGCCCCCCAGGCCTACAGCTCCCATCATGCCTTTGGAGAAGGCCCCCGAGGTCCTCGCTAAGGGGCTGCGGGAGGTCCCCGCGGCCTCTCCCCCCGCGGTTCCAGGTAGCTCCACAAGGTGTTGAGAGGAGCCCGAGCCCTCGCTGGGTTCCTCCTCCTCCTCCTCTCCCTGGTGGCTTTGGGCTTCTCCAAGGGTTTGGAGATGGCTACTGGCCTCGTCCACTGGGCCACCAGCTCCTCTTGGATCTCCCCAGGGAGCTCGGAGAAGGTCTGAGGATCGACGTGCGGAGGAAGCTCCGGCCTGGAAGACGTCGGAGACGTTTTACTGGAGGTCTCGGGAGAAGGTGAGGACCTGGAAGCGGGACACGGGGCTTCTTCCTCCTCCATGAGTCTCCTGCGTTTGGTGGCTTCGGGTTCGCTCCGGTCCCGGAGCCAAGAGGCCTCTTGGTGGCCACCGTCCGCTTCCTGAGGGAAAGGAGAAGAAGTTCTAAGGTTCTCCAGGACCTTGAGGAGCTGGATCCACAACTCAAGGTTCTCCAGGATCTTGAGGAGCTGGATCCACAACTCAAGGTTCTCCGGAAGGACCTTGAGGAGCTGGATCCGCGACTCAAGGTTCTCCGGAAGGACCTTGAGGAGCTGGATCCGCGACTCAAGGTTCTCCGGAAGGACCTTGAGGAGCTGGATCCACGACTCAAGGTTCTCCAGGACCTTGAGGAGCTGGATCCGCGACTCAAGGTTCTCCGGAAGGACCTTGAGGAGCTGGATCCGCGACTCAAGGTTCCCCGGAAGGACCTTGAGGAGCTGGATCCGCGACCCAAGGTTCCCCGGAAGGACCTTGAGGAGCTGGATCCGCGACTCAAGGTTCTCCAGGACCTTGAGGAGCTGGATCCGCGACTCAAGGTTCTCCGGAAGGACCTTGAGGAGCTGGATCCGCGACTCAAGGTTCTCCGGAAGGACCTTGAGGAGCTGGATCCGCGACTCAAGGTTCCCCGGAAGGACCTTGAGGAGCTGGATCCGCGACTCAAGGTTCTCCAGGACCTTGAGGAGCTGGATCCGCGACTCAAGGTTCTCCGGAAGGACCTTGAGGAGCTGGATCCGCGACTCAAGGTTCCCCGGAAGGACCTTGAGGAGCTGGATCCGCGACTCAAGGTTCCCCGGAAGGACCTTGAGGAGCTGGATCCGCGACTCAAGGTTCCCCGGAAGGACCTTGAGGAGCTGGATCCGCGACTCAAGGTTCTCCGGAAGGACCTTGAGGAGCTGGATCCGCGACTCAAGGTTCCCCGGAAGGACCTTGAGGAGCTGGATCCGCGACTCAAGGTTCTCCGGAAGGACCTTGAGGAGCTGGATCCGCGACTCAAGGTTCTCCGGAAGGACCTTGAGGAGCTGGATCCGCGACTCAAGGTTCTCCGGAAGGACCTTGAGGAGCTGGATCCGCGACTCAAGGTTCTCCGGAAGGACCTTGAGGAGCTGGATCCGCGACTCAAGGTTCTCCGGAAGGACCTTGAGGAGCTGGATCCGCGACTCAAGGTTCCCCGGAAGGACCTTGAGGAGCTGGATCCGCGACTCAAGGTTCTCCGGAAGGACCTTGAGGAGCTGGATCCGCGACTCAAGGTTTCCCGGAAGGACCTTGAGGAGCTGGATCCGCGACTCAAGGTTCTCCGGAAGGACCTTGAGGAGCTGGATCCGCGACTCAAGGTTCTCCAGGACCTTGAGGAGCTGGATCCGCGACTCAAGGTTCTCCAGAAGGACCTTGAGGAGCTGGATCCGCGACTCAAGGTTCTCCGGAAGGACCTTGAGGAGCTGGATCCGCGACTCAAGGTTCTCCGGAAGGACCTTGAGGAGCTGGATCCGCGACTCAAGGTTCCCCGGAAGGACCTTGAGGAGCTGGATCCGCGACTCAAGGTTCTCCGGAAGGACCTTGAGGAGCTGGATCCGCGACTCAAGGTTCTCCGGAAGGACCTGGAGGAGCTGGATCCGCGACCCAAGGTTCTCCGGAAAGACCTTGAGGAGCTGGATCCGCGACCCAAGGTTCCCCGGAAGGACCTTGAGGAGCTGGATCCGCGACTCAAGGTTCCCCGGAAGGACCTTGAGGAGCTGGATCCGCGACTCAAGGTTCTCCAGGACCTTGAGGAGCTGGATCCGCGACTCAAGGTTCTCCGGAAGGACCTTGAGGAGCTGGATCCGCGACTCAAGGTTCCCCGGAAGGACCTTGAGGAGCTGGATCCGCGACTCAAGGTTCTCCGGAAGGACCTTGAGGAGCTGGATCCGCGACTCAAGGTTCCCCGGAAGGACCTTGAGGAGCTGGATCCACAACTCAAGGTTCTCCAGGACCTTGAGGAGCTGGATCCACGACTCAAGGTTCTCCAGAAGGACCTTGAGGAGCTGGATCCACAACTCAAGGTTCTCCAGAAGGACCTTGAGGAGCTGGATCCGCGACTCAAGGTTCTCCAGAGGTTCCACCTCACCTGACCCGTGGATGGAATCTTCTTGAGGTAGAACCCGATGGATCCTCGGGCGCTTCCGGGAGGTTCTTTGAGGTCGGAGAAGGAGACGCTGAGAAGGTTGAGGTTGAAGGGGACCTCCGGGGGTATCATCTTCCTGAAGAGCTTCAGCAGGAGCTCGACCAAGGAGGACAGAAGCTCGGAGTCACCTAGAAGAGGCGGAGAAGATGGAAAAACCGCCCTCCAGGCTCCCCGAGGTCGAAGCTTCATCCGACGGGGCCTCCCAAGACCTCCCGAGGTGCCACCCAGGACCTTCTGGAGCCACCTGGAGCCCCATCGAGGTCCTGGAAGAAGATCTGAAGGAGCTCGAGGTGGCGCAAGGACCTCTACGGGGTGGTGGGTTCTCCAGGGGGAAGGTCCAAACCTACCTTTCTGGAAGCGCTGGAGGAGCCGAGGAGGGAGAGGACACTGGCGGCTCTCGCGGGGGAACCTTCCGGAGGTCGGGGAGCCGCGGCGGAGGGTGAGGCGCAGCGTGCGGGGGCGGCGGCCATCTTTGTGGACCCTGGAGGAGGAGACACGGCCAAGGAGGAGGTGGAGGAGGAGGAGGAGGAGCAGGAGGCCTCAGAGGAGGAGGAGGAGGAGGCCTAGGAGGCCTAGGAGGAGGTTGCGGCCTAGGAGGAGGAGGAGGCGGAGGCCTCGGAGGAGGTGGTGGAGGAGGAGGTGGAGGCCTCGGAGGTGGAGAAGGCCAAGGAGGTAGAGGAAGAGGAGGTGGAGGAGAAGGCCTCGGAGGAGGAGGAGGCCTTGGAGGCCTCGGAGGAGGACTCAGAGGTGGAGGCCTCCGAGGTGGAGGAGGTGGAGGAGGACTCAGAGGTGGAGGAGGAGGAAGAGGCCTTGGAGGAGGACGCAGAGGCCTTGGAGGAGGACGCAGAGGCCTTGGAAGAGGTGGAGGAAGAGGCCTTGGAAGAGGTGGAGGAAGAGGCCTTGGAGGTGGAGGAGGAGGAGGCCTTGGAGGAGGAGGAGGAGGTGGAGGAGGAGGCCTTGGAGGTAGAGGTGGAGGAGGAGGCCTCGGAGGTAGAGGAGGAGAAGGCCTCGGAGGTAGAGGAGGAGGAGGTGGGAGGAGGAGGAGGAGGAGGAGGAGGAGGCCTCGGAGGAGGAGGAGGCCTCGGAGGTAGAGGAGGAGGAGGTGGAGGAGGAGGAGGTGGAGGAGGAGGAGGTGGAGGAGGAGGTGGAGAAGGCCTCGGAGGTGGAGGAGGAGGAGGCCTCGGAGGAGGAGGTGGAGGAGGAGGTGGAGAAGGCCTCGGAGGTGGAGGAGGAGGTGGAGGAGGAGGAGGTGGAGGAGGAGGAGGTGGAGGAGGAGGAGGTGGAGAAGGCCTCGGAGGTGGAGGAGGTGGAGAAGGCCTCGGAGGAGGAGGAGGCCTCGGAGGTAGAGGAGGCCTCGGAGGTAGAGGAGGAGGCGGTGGAGGAGGAGGAGGTGGAGGAGGCCTCGGAGGTGGAGGAGGTGGAGAAGGCCTCGGAGGAGGAGGAGGCCTCGGAGGTAGAGGAGGAGGTGGAGAAGGCCTCGGAGGAGGAGGAGGCCTCGGAGGTAGAGGAGGAGGTGGAGAAGGCCTCGGAGGAGGAGGAGGCCTCGGAGGTAGAGGAGGAGGTGGAGAAGGCCTCGGAGGAGGAGGAGGCCTCGGAGGTAGAGGAGGAGGTGGAGAAGGCCTCGGAGGAGGAGGAGGCCTCGGAGGTAGAGGAGGAGGTGGAGGAGGAGGCCTCGGAGGTGGAGGAGGAGGTGGAGGAGGAGGCCTCGGAGGTGGAGGTGGAGGCCTCGGAGGAGAACTCGGAGAGGTCGGGGTTGTCCCTAAAGGGGATGGGGCTGGCAAAAGGCCCTCCGCGAGGAGGTTCTAAGGTTCTTCTGGCCCTCAAGGGAGGAGTGGCGGGAGGTCCCTCACCTTTCCAAGAGGTCGGGAAGGAGCTTCTCGAGCTTCTCCTGGACCTGCGCCTGCGTGGAGCACTTCTTGAAGGACTCTTCTTGAAGGACTCTTCCTCGCTCAAGGTCTAAAAGAGGAACCGGAGGAGACGTCTTGAAGGTCCCGGCTTCCCGCCGAGAGGTCCTCGAGGAGGGGGAAAAAAAAGGGACTTTGGGAGACGGAGCCGCGAGTTCCTTCCGAGAGGAACCGCCTAGGCGGGTCTCCAAGCGTCTCCAGGAGCTTCGAGGAACCTCCAAGGATGCCACCGACCTGAGGAGGACCCCAAGGAGTCACGGGGGAGTCGTCTTCACCGCAAACGAGTTTCCGGAGGCGGCGAGCGAGAGGGAGGCCCAGTTCCTTCTCCAAGAGGGCGGGCGGGAAGCTCTGGAGATGCCAAACGGTCTCGATCCCCAAGGCCTCTAAGCGGTTGGTCGTCTTGGAGCCGATTCCTGAAGAAAAACATGGAGGAGAAGGTGACTTCTCCGCGTTTCGGAGACCCGGGCTGGGGCGGGAAGGAGCCTCACCGGGTAGTTTTCGGAGGCCACCAAGGTTCTGGAGAAGATCTCGGTGGCTTTCGGGGAGGAGAAGAGTTTGCTGGTCGGGTTTGAAGGTCCCCGAGACCAACTTGGCCAAGAGCTTGTTGGAGGCCACCCCGGCGCAGCTGGAGAGGCCCAAGGTGGTGGCCAAGGACCTTCGGAAGTCCTCGGCGATCCAGGAGCCCACCAGGAGCCTCAGGTGGGTCCCGTCACGGACATCGAGGGCTGAGGAGAAGAAAAAGTGGCTCCTGGTGAGCAAGAATGGGTGGGAGGGACCTTGGAGCTCCTGGAAGGGACCTTGGAGGGACCTTGGAGTCCTGAAATGGACCTTGGAGCTCCTGGAATGGGTGGGAGGGACCCTGGAGCTCCTGGAAAGGACCTTGGAGGGACCCTGGACCTCCTGGAATGGACCTTCGAGGGACCTTGGAGCTCCTGGAATGGACCTAGAAGGGACCTTGGAGGGACCCTGGAGCTCCTGGAATGGGTCAGAGGGACCTTGGAGCTCCTGGAAGGGACCTTGGAGCTGCTGGAATGGGTCAGAGGGACCTTGGAGCTCCTGGAAGGGACCTTGGAGCTCCTGGAAGGGACCTTGGAGGGACCTTGGAGCTCCTGGAAGGGACCTTGGAGCTGCTGGAATGGGTCAGAGGGACCTTGGAGCTCCTGGAAGGGACCTTGGAGCTCCTGGAATGGGTTTGAGGGATCTTGGAGCTCCTCGAATGGACCTTAGAGGGACCTTGGAGCTCCTGGAATGGACCTTGGAGTTCCTGCAATGGGTCAGAGGGACCTTGGAG
This sequence comes from Clamator glandarius, assembly GCA_033459285.1. Taxonomy (NCBI): domain Eukaryota; kingdom Metazoa; phylum Chordata; class Aves; order Cuculiformes; family Cuculidae; genus Clamator; species Clamator glandarius. The sequence goes on along the minus strand of JAUNZM010000077.1, from coordinate 877,638 downwards.
CTCCCGGAAGGGACCTTGGAGCTCCTGGAAGGGACCTTGGAGCTCCTGGAAGGGGTCAGAGGGATCTTGGAGCTCCTCGAATGGACCTTAGAGGGACCTTGGAGCTCCTGGAATGGACCTTGGAATTCCTGGAATGGGTCAGAGGGACCTTGGAGCTCCCGGAAGGGACTTTGGAGCTCCCGGAAGGGACCTTGGAGGGACCTTGGAGCTCCTGGAAGGGACCTTGGAGCTCCTGGAAGGGGTCAGAGGGATCTTGGAGCTCCTCGAATGGACCTTAGAGGGATCTTGGAGCTCCTGGAATGGGTCGGAGGGACCTTGGAGCTCCCGGAAGGGACTTTGGAGCTCCCGGAAGGGACCTTGGAGGGACCTTGGAGCTCCTGGAAGGGACCTTGGAGCTCCTGGAAGGGGTCAGAGGGATCTTGGAGCTCCTCGAATGGACCTTAGAGGGATCTTGGAGCTCCTGGAATGGATTGGAGGGACCTTGGAGCTCCTGGAAGGGACCTTGGAGCTCCTGGAAGGGACCTTGGAGCTCCTGGAATGGGTTGAGAGGGACCTTGGAGCTCCTGGAAGGGACCTTGGAGCTCCTGGAATGGGTTTGAGGGACCTTGTAGCCCCCGGAATGGGTTTGAGGGCCTCACCCCGGTCGTCGTAGACGTGCCCGGCCACGGCGAGGTCAGCAGGAACCTCGTGCTCCTCCAGCCTCTTCTCCACCAGCTCCGTGACGTCCACAAAGTTCTCATCGAAGCCGAGTCTTTCCACCCGAGGACACGCTTTCTCCAACAACTCTAGAAGAAGGAAGGGGGGGCGGGTGCTGAGGGCTTCCGGAGGGTTCCGGGAGGTCTCCACGCCGCCACCGACGCGGTTCCTCTACCTGTCACCCTGTAGGACGTTTCCCTGTAGGGCGCGAGGTCTTCCCCGTTGACCAGGACCAGGTGAGGACACTTCTCCTTGGCCTCTTTCACCGCCATCAGCTTCCCGATCCCGAGGTTCCTAGCGACGTAGTTGCAGGTGACCACCAGGGACTTCTGCTGGACTCCTAGAGGTTGGAGAGCGTGGATCTCAGAGGCTTCGAGGAGACCACGAGGCGAGGAGGAGGAAGCGGAAGGTGGAAACCCACCGAGTTCCTCCAACCACCCCCCCTCCCCGGAGAAGCTCAACGATTCGAAACCTCGGAGAGATCTTCTCTCCTTAAATCTCACGGAACCGAGGAGGTCGGAGAAGATCTTCAAGCTCCTCCCGGAGGTGCCGAGCCCATCGGGACGTCCTCACCAGCAAAGGGAGGAGGGAGGGCTCCTACCTAGAGGTTTGTCTCGCAGCTCCGGCCGGCGAATCATCTCCACTTGGGCGTAGAAGCAGTCGAGGTCGATGTGGACGATGACTCGAGACGTCGAGGTCTTCGTCGAGGGGCCTCCTGGACGGAGAAAACGATTAAAAAGGGGCTTTTGGATTTTTTTTTTTTTATAATATCGATCTTCGTTCCCGTGTCGAATCGATTCCAGGAGGGGTTTGGAGGATAAATTGTCCTCTGCTCTTCTCAGGAGATGCCACCATCATGGCTTCCCTCGTGGCCACCTCCATCATCCTCCTATTGCACCCTCGCGGCCACCATCATGGCTTCCCTCGTGGCCACCTCCATCATCCTCCTATTTCCCCTCACAGCCACCATCATGGCTTCCCTCGTGGCCACCTCCATCATCCTCTTATTGCCCCTGGCAGCCACCATCATGGCTTCCCTCGTGGCCACCTCCATCATCCTCCTATTTCCCCTCACAGCCACCATCATGGCTCCCCTTGTGGCCACCTCCTATTGCCCCCTGGCAGCCACCATCACGGCTTCCCTCGTGGCCACCTCCATCATCCTCCAATTTCCCCTCACAGCCACCATCATGGCTTCCCTCATGGCTACCTCCATCATCCTCCTATTTCCCCTCGCAGCCACCATCGTGGCTCCCCTTGTGGCCACCTCCTATTGCCCCTCACAGCCACCATCATGGCTTCCCTCGTGGCCACCTCCATCATCCTCCTATTTCCCCTCACAGCCACCATCATGGCTTCCCTCGTGGCTACCTCCATCATCCTCCTATTGCCCCCTCACGGCCACCATCATGGCTTCCCTTGTGGCCACCTCCATCATCCTCCTATTTCCCCTCACAGCCATCATCATGGCTCCCCTTGTGGCCACCTCCTATTGCCCCCTGGCAGCCACCATCATGGCTTCCCTCATAGTCACCTCCATCATCCTCTTATTTCCCCTCACAGCCACCATCATGGCTCCCATTGTGGCCACCTCCTATTGCCCCCTGGCAGCCACCATCATGGCTTCCCTCGTGGCCACCTCCATCATCCTCTTAATTCCCCTCACAGCCACCATCATGGCTTCCCTCGTGGCTACCTCCATCATCCTCCTATTGCCCCCTCGCGGCCACCATCATGGCTTCCCTCGTGGCCACCTCCATCATCCTCCTATTTCCCCTCACAGCAACCATCATGGCTCCCCTTGTGGCCACCTCCTATTGCCCCCTGGCAGCCACCATCATGGCTTCCCTCATAGCCACCTCCATCATCCTCTTAATTCCCCTCACAGCCACCATCATGGCTCCCCTTGTGGCCACCTCCATCATCCTCTTAATTCCCCTCACAGCCACCATCATGGCTCCCCTTGTGGCCACCTCCTATTGCCCCCTGGCAGCCACCATCATGGCTTCCCTCGTGGCCACCTCCATCATCCTCCAATTTCCCCTCACAGCCACCATCATGGCTTCCCTCATGGCTACCTCCATCATCCTCCTATTGCCCCCTCACGGCCACCATCATGGCTTCCCTTGTGGCCACCTCCATCATCCTCCTATTTCCCCTCACAGCCATCATCATGGCTCCCCTTGTGGCCACCTCCTATTGCCCCCTGGCAGCCACCATCATGGCTTCCCTCGTGGCCACCTCCATCATCCTCTTAATTCCCCTCACAGCCACCATCATGGCTCCCCTTGTGGCCACCTCCTACTGCCCCCTGGCAGCCACCATCATGGCTTCCCTCGTGGCCACCTCCATCATCCTCTTAATTCCCCTCACAGCCACCATCATGGCTTCCCTCATAGCCACCTCCATCATCCTCTTAATTCCCCTCACAGCCACCATCATGGCTTCCCTCGTGGCCACCTCCATCATCCTCTTAATTCCCCTCACAGCCACCATCATGGCTTCCCTCATAGCCACCTCCATCATCCTCTTAATTCCCCTCACAGCCACCATCATGGCTCCCCTTGTGGCCACCTCCTATTGCCCCCTGGCAGCCACCATCATGGCTTCCCTCATGGCTACCTCCATCATCCTCCTATTTCCCCTCGCAGCCACCATCGTGGCTCCCCTTGTGGCCACCTCCTATTGCCCCTCACAGCCACCATCATGGCTTCCCTCGTGGCTACCTCCATCATCCTCCTATTTCCCCTCGCAGCCACCATCGTGGCTCCCCTTGTGGCCACCTCCTATTGCCCCTCACAGCCACCATCATGGCTTCCCTCATGGCTACCTCCATCATCCTCCTATTTCCCCTCGCAGCCACCATCGTGGCTCCCCTTGTGGCCACCTCCTATTGCCCCTCACAGCCACCATCATGGCTTCCCTCGTGGCTACCTCCATCATCCTCTTAATTCCCCTCACAGCCACCATCATGGCTTCCCTCGTGGCTACCTCCATCATCCTCCTATTGCCCCCTCACGGCCACCATCATGGCTTCCCTCGTGGCCACCTCCATCATCCTCTTATTTCCCCTCACAGCCACCATCATGGCTCCCATTGTGGCCACTTCCTATTGCCCCCTGGCAGCCACCATCATGGCTTCCCTCGTGGCCACCTCCATCATCCTCTTAATTCCCCTCACAGCCACCATCATGGCTCCCCTTGTGGCCACCTCCTATTGCCCCTCACAGCCACCATCATGGCTTCCCTCGTGGCTACCTCCATCATCCTCCTATTGCCCCCTCACGGCCACCATCATGGCTTCCCTCGTGGCCACCTCCATCATCCTCTTAATTCCCCTCACAGCCACCATCATGGCTCCCCTTGTGGCCACCTCCTATTGCCCCCTGGCAGCCACCATCATGGCTTCCCTCGTGGCCACCTCCATCATCCTCTTAATTCCCCTCACAGCCAGCATCATGGCTCCCCTTGTGGCCACCTCCTATTGCCCCTCACAGCCACCATCATGGCTTCCCTCGTGGCTACCTCCATCATCCTCCTATTGCCCCCTCGCGGCCACCATCATGGCTTCCCTCGTGGCCACCTCCATCATCCTCCTATTTCCCCTCACAGCAACCATCATGGCTCCCCTTGTGGCCACCTCCTATTGCCCCCTGGCAGCCACCATCATGGCTTCCCTCATAGCCACCTCCATCATCCTCTTAATTCCCCTCACAGCCACCATCATGGCTCCCCTTGTGGCCACCTCCATCATCCTCCTATTGCCCCCTCACGGCCACCATCATGGCTTCCCTCGTGGCCACCTCCATCATCCTCCTATTTCCCCTCACAGGCACCATCATGGCTCCCCTTGTGGCCACCTCCTATTGCCCCCTGGCAGCCACCATCATGGCTCCCCTTGTGGCCACCTCCATCATCCTCTTAATTCCCCTCACAGCCACCATCATGGCTCCCCTTGTGGCCACCTCCTATTGCCCCCTGGCAGCCACCTCCATCATCCTCTTATTTCCCCCTCGCAGCCACCATCATGGCTTCTGTCGTGGCCCCTCGTGGCCACCTCCATCATCCTCCTACTGCCCCCTTGTGGCCACCATCATGGCTTCCCTTGCGGCCCCCCCTTTTCCCGCCCTTTTTCCCCTCCTTCCCGCCCTTTTTCCCCTCCTTCCCGCCCTTTTTCCCCTCCTTCCCGCCCTTTTCCCCCTCCTTCCCGCCCTTTTCCCCCTCCCCTTTCCCGCCCTTTTTCCCCTCCCCTTTCCCGCCCTTTTTCCCCTCCCCTTTCCCGCCCTTTTTCCCCTCCCCTTTCCCGCCCTTTTTCCCCTCCCCTTTCCCGCCCTTTTTCCCCTCCCCTTTCCCGCCCTTTTTCCCCTCCCCTTTCCCGCCCTTTTTCCCCTCCCCTTTCCCGCCCTTTTTCCCCTCACGCCTCCCCCCCCCTCGCGCTTTCCCCTCCGGCCGCCATTACCCCCAAGATGGCGGGCGCTCCTCGCCTCAAGCCGCCGTTCCCCTCGCCTCCCCGCTCTATCTCCCCCCCCGACCTCTTCCCCGCCGCCATTGCCCCCTCACCCTCCTGCTCGTCCTCCCACCGCTCTTCTTCTTCTTCTTCCTCCTCCTCGTCCTCCTCCAAGCGCTCCATCGCGCTCCGCGACTCCAACACCGCCTCCTAGCAGTGGCGCTCGAGCCGCTCTGTCCCACCCTCTCTATGCTCCCGCTATTAGCCGCTATGGGTCATGGCGCCCGCCGCGCGGCCGCTCTGCCCCGCCTTCTCTATGGTTTCCCCCCATACCCCCATTAACCATGAGAGGACAACGCCGGGGTCCTAGCACCGCCCGCCAGGGACGACGCGCACGTCCTAGCGCCGATCTAAGAGGGCTGAGGTCCAACTCCAGGTCCTAGAGCTGGATTCCAGGTCCAAACCCAGCTCCTAGCGCTGATCTCAGAGGGTTGAGGTCCAACTCCTTGTCCTCGAGTTGAGTTCCAGGTCCAAAACCAGCTCCTAGTGCTGATCTCAGAGGGTTTAGGTCCAAAGAACAGGTCTTAGCCATGATCTAAGAGGGTTGAGGTCCAACTCCAGGTCCTAGAACTGGATTCCAGGTCCCAAACCAGGTCCTAGACCCGATATAAGAATGTTTAGGTCCAAAGAGCAGGTCTTAGCCCTGATCTAAGAGGGTTCAGGTGACCCCATTAGCCCCTAAGCGCCACGGCGCCCACCCCGTAGGCGCTCTTCCCCTCCCTCTCTATGCTCCCCCCATTAGCCGCTACGGGCCATGGCGTCGGCTCTGGGGCCGCTCTGCCCCACCCTCTCTATGCTCCCCACTTGCCTTTTACAGCCCGCGGCGCCTTCCGCCTCCCCTCTCTGGCGCCCCATGGCGGCGGCGCCGGAGCCGCTCTGCCCCGCCCTCTCGATGCTCCTCCAATGCAAGTCAACGAAGCGCCGGCGGCCTCTCTGTCCCGCCGTCTCGGTGGTGGCCGGTTCCGGGAGCGGAGGCGGCGGCGGCGGCGGGAGGAGGAGACGGGGAGGGGAGGGAGGGGGGGGGGGGAAGAAAGCGGCGAAGCGACCCCGGTGGATGGAGAAACCGGGCAGGATGGAGTGTCCGGCGCTGCCGCCGGGCTGGAAGAAGGAGGAGGTGATCCGCAAGTCGGGACTCAGCGCCGGCAAGAGCGACGTTTATTATTTCAGGTACTGGAAAGGCTCCAACCAACCTCCCCCCCCCCCCCCCCCCCCGCCCCTCAATCAGCTCCGGATCCACTGAGTGAATCCAGTGCCGGGTTTTCCCGCTTGCTCCCACGGCCCCTTCCTGGATCCCAGTGCTCCCAGTTCCCCCCCCCCCCCAACACCCCAGGGCTGTCTGACTGGTTCCAGTTCCCCTCAGCGTGTTCCCCCAGTTCCTCCCAGTTCCCCTCAGCGTGTTCCCCCAGTTCCTCCCAGTTCCCCTCAGCGTGTCCTCCCAGTTCCTCCCAGTTCCCCTCGGCGTGTCCTCCCAGTTCCTCCCAGTTCCCCTCAGCGTGTCCTCCCAGTTCCTCCCAGTTCCCCTCAGCGTGTTCCCCCAGTTCCTCCCAGTCCCCCTCAGCGTGTTCCCCCAGTTCCTCCCAGTCCCCCTCAGCGTGTTCCCCCAGTTCCTCCCAGTCCCCCTCAGCGTGTTCCCCCAGTTCCTCCCAGTCCCCCTCAGCGTGTCCTCCCAGTTCCTCCCAGTCCCCCTCAGCGTGTTCCCCCAGTTCCTCCCAGTCCCCCTCAGCGTGTCCTCCCAGTTCCTCCCAGTCCCCCTCAGCGTGTTCCCCCAGTTCCTCCCAGTTCCCCTCAGCGTGTTCCCCCAGTTCCTCCCAGTTCCCCTCAGCGTGTTCCCCCAGTTCCTCCCAGTTCCCCTCAGCGTGTTCCCCCAGTTCCTCCCAGTCCCCCTCAGCGTGTTCCCCCAGTTCCTCCCAGTTCCCCTCAGCGTGTTCCCCCAGTTCCTCCCAGTCCCCCTCAGCGTGTTCCCCCAGTTCCTCCCAGTCCCCCTCAGCGTGTTCCCCCAGTTCCTCCCAGTCCCCCTCAGCGTGTCCTCCCAGTTCCTCCCAGTCCCCCTCAGCGTGTTCCCCCAGTTCCTCCCAGTCCCCCTCAGCGTGTTCCCCCAGTTCCTCCCAGTCCCCCTCAGCGTGTTCCCCCAGTTCCTCCCAGTCCCCCTCAGCGTGTTCCCCCAGTTCCTCCCAGTCCCTCTCAGCGTGTTCCCCCAGTTCCTCCCAGTCCCCCTCAGCGTGTTCCCCCAGTTCCTCCCAGTTCCCCTCAGCGTGTCCTCCCAGTTCCTCCCAGTCCCTCTCAGCGTGTTCCCCCAGTTCCTCCCAGTCCCCCTCAGCGTGTTCCCCCAGTTCCTCCCAGTCCCCCTCAGCGTGTTCCCCCAGTTCCTCCCAGTCCCCCTCGGCGTGTTCCCCCAGTTCCTCCCAGTCCCCCTCAGCGTGTTCCCCCAGTTCCTCCCAGTTCCCCTCAGCGTGTTCCCCCAGTTCCTCCCAGTTCCCCTCAGCGTGTTCCCCCAGTTCCTCCCAGTCCCCCTCAGCGTGTTCCCCCAGTTCCTCCCAGTTCCCCTCAGCGTGTCCTCCCAGTCCCCCTCAGCGTGTCCTCCCAGTTCCTCCCAGTTCCCCTCAGCGTGTTCCCCCAGTTCCTCCCAGTCCCCCTCAGCGTGTTCCCCCAGTTCCTCCCAGTTCCCCTCAGCGTGTTCCCCCAGTTCCTCCCAGTCCCCCTCAGCGTGTTCCCCCAGTTCCTCCCAGTTCCCCTCAGCGTGTTCCCCCAGTTCCTCCCAGTTCCCCTCAGCGTGTCCTCCCAGTTCCTCCCAGTTCCCCTCAGCGTGTCCTCCCAGTTCCTCCCAGTTCCCCTCAGCGTGTTCCCCCAGTTCCTCCCAGTTCCCCTCAGCGTGTTCCCCCAGTTCCTCCCAGTCCCCCTCAGCGTGTTCCCCCAGTTCCTCCCAGTTCCCCTCAGCGTGTTCCCCCAGTTCCTCCCAGTTCCCCTCAGCGTGTTCCCCCAGTTCCTCCCAGTCCCCCTCAGCGTGTCCTCCCAGTTCCTCCCAGTCCCCCTCAGCGTGTCCTCCCAGTTCCTCCCAGTCCCCCTCAGCGTGTTCCCCCAGTTCCTCCCAGTTCCCCTCAGCGTGTCCTCCCAGTTCCTCCCAGTTCCCCTCAGCGTGTTCCCCCAGTTCCTCCCAGTCCCCCTCAGCGTGTTCCCCCAGTTCCTCCCAGTCCCCCTCAGCGTGTTCCCCCAGTTCCTCCCAGTCCCTCTCAGCGTGTTCCCCCAGTTCCTCCCAGTCCCCCTCAGCGTGTTCCCCCAGTTCCTCCCAGTCCCCCTCAGCGTGTTCCCCCAGTTCCTCCCAGTCCCCCTCGGCGTGTTCCCCCAGTTCCTCCCAGTCCCCCTCAGCGTGTCCTCCCAGTTCCTCCCAGTTCCCCTCAGCGTGTTCCCCCAGTTCCTCCCAGTCCCCCTCGGCGTGTTCCCCCAGTTCCTCCCAGTCCCCCTCGGCGTGTCCTCCCAGTTCCTCCCAGTCCCCCTCAGCGTGTTCCCCCAGTTCCTCCCAGTTCCCCTCGGCGTGTTCCCCCAGTTCCTCCCAGTCCCCCTCAGCGTGTTCCCCCAGTTCCTCCCAGTTCCCCTCAGCGTGTTCCCCCAGTTCCTCCCAGTCGCCTTCAGCGTGTCCTCCCAGTTCCTCCCAGTCCCCCTCAGCATGTCCTCCCAGTTCCTCCCAGTCCCCCTCAGCGTGTTCCCCCAGTTCCCCTCGGCGTGTTCCCCCAGTTCCTCCCAGTCCCCCTCAGCGTGTCCTCCCAGTTCCTCCCAGTTCCCCTCAGCGTGTTCCCCCAGTTCCTCCCAGTTCCCCTCAGCGTGTCCTCCCAGTTCCTCCCAGTTTCCCACCAGCATCTCCTCCCAGTTCCCCCAGTTCAGGGCCATGGCGGGAAGGGACCCCCTTCTCCCTCCCTGAGGGGAAAAATGGCGGGAAGGGACCCCCTTCTCCCTCCCTGAGGGGAAAAATGGCGGGAAGGGACCCCCTTCTCCCTCCCTGAGGGGAAAAATGGCGGGAAGGGATCCCCTTCTCCCTCCCTGAGGGGAAAAATGGCGGGAAGGGACCCCCTTCTCCCTCCCTCAGGGGAAAAATGGCGGGAAGGGACCCCCTTCTCCCTCCCTCAGGGGAAAAATGGCGGGAAGGGACCCCCTTCTCCCTCCCTGAGGGGAAAAATGGCGGGAAAGGACCCCCTTCTCCCTCCCTGAGGGGAAAAATGGCGGGAAGGGAGCTCCTTGTCCCCTCAAGGGGGAGAAAATGGCGGGAAGAGAGCCAACATGGCGCTCCCTTCCCTCCATTTCCCCTCCTTGAGGGGACATGGAGCTCCCTTCCCACCATTTCTCTTCCTTGAGAGGAGACATGAAGCTCCCTTCCCGCCATTTCCCCTCAGAAAGGACATGAAGAAGCTCCCTTCCCTCCATTTCTCCTCCTTGAGAGGGGACATGAAGCTCCCTTCCTGCCATTTCTCCTCCTTGAGGGGGGACATGGAGCTCCCTTCCCACCATTTCTCCTCCTCGAGGGTTCGTGGAGCTCCCTTCCCTCCCCGAACCCTTCATGAAGCCCTCGACGAGGCCCTCGGGCGCCATATTTAATCCCTTAAGAACCTCCTGAGCCGCTTTTTAAATGAATGGAAAGCCTCTAGAATCCACGTTTGCTTTGGAAGGGACCTTAAAGTCCATCTAGGACTTCAGGAGGTCCCAGTGAAGGTGGAAGGAACCTCGAGGTCCCTCAAGCAGCTCCTCTTCTTCTTCTGCTGAGGGTGCCGGGCCTGGACGTGGTTCTCCGGCTGAGGGGAGAGGAACCGAGGAACTTAATCGATTCCTTTTGAGGTTCTTGACGTGTCCATCGCCGAAGTTCTCGAGAACTTCATCCTCTTGGTTTCCGTCCGGCTGAAACTTCTCCCGGTGGCACTTGAGGTGGTTTCTTCTCATCTTTGTTCCTCGGGAGAAGAAACCCGAGACCCGTTAAATTAATTAAAAGCCGAGAACCTCGGCTTGGTGGAGTTTCTGGAGAGGAAAGAGGTGGAGAACGAGGCTCAGGAGAAACATCTGAGGGCTTTGAGGTGGTTTAACGTGGAGGAGAAGCTGGAGGGAGGGCCTCGTGGTTCTTTGCAGCTTCTGGAGAGGAGGTTGTGGAGGTTTCTGAGGTGCCACCTCCACCTGAAGGCCCAGAGGGTGGTTTCTAAAGAGCTTTTGAAGGCAACCAGAGGTAGAACCGGTTCTGGAGGAGATGTTGGGCTTGATAAAGTGGTTGGGAGGAGGCCAGGAGGAGGTTCTGAGAAGATCAAAGGGACTTCCCGGAGGGGTTTAATTAGCTCTGGGGCTTCCGGGTGACCTCCACGCTTGTTTAGATCCACCTCCCAGGGGAGCAGGAGCTCCGAGCTCCAGCCGAGCTGGTTCTTGGTCACCTCCAGGGACCTCTGGAGATGGTTTCATGGCTCTTGAGTGGAGACGATGGACCTAGAGGCCCATCTGGAGCTGGTTCCATGAGTCTTGAGTGGAGACGATGGACCTAGAGGCCCATCTGGAGCTGGTTCCATGAGTCTTGAGTGGAGATAATGGACCTAGAGGTCCATCTAGAGCTGGTTCCATGAGTCTTGAGTGGAGACAATGGACCTAGAGGCCCATCTAGAGCTGGTTCCATGAGTCTTGAGTGGAGATAATGGACCTAGAGGCCCATCTAGAGCTGGTTGCATGAGTCTTGAGTGGAGACGATGGACCTAGAGGCCCATCTGGAGCTGGTTCCATGAGTCTTGAGTGGAGACGATGGACCTAGAGGCCCATCTGGAGCTGGTTCCATGAGTCTTGAGTGGAGACGATGGACCTAGAGGCCCATCTGGAGCTGGTTCCATGAGTCTTGAGTGGAGACAATGGACCTAGAGGTCCATCTAGAGCTGGTTCCATGAGTCTTGAGTGGAGATAATGGACCTAGAGGCCTATCTAGAGCTGGTTCCATGAGTCTTGAGTGGAGACGATGGACCTAGAGGCCCATCTGGAGCTGGTTGCATGAGTCTTGAGTGGAGACGATGGACCTAGAGGCCCATCTAGAGGTGGTTCCATGGCTCTTGAGTGGAGACGATGGACCTAGAGGCCCATCTGGAGCTGGTTGCATGAGTCTTGAGTGGAGACGATGGACCTAGAGGCCCATCTAGAGCTGGTTCCATGGCTCTTGAGTGGAGACGATGGACCTAGAGGCCCATCTGGAGCTGGTTCCATGAGTCTTGAGTGGAGACGATGGACCTAGAGGCCCATCTAGAGCTGGTTCCATGAGTCTTGAGTGGAGATAATGGACCTAGAGGTCCATCTAGAGCTGGTTCCATGAGTCTTGAGTGGAGACGATGGACCTAGAGGCTCATCTAGAGCTGGTTCAATGAGTCTTGAGTGGAGATAATGGACCTAGAGGCCCATCTAGAGCTGGTTCCATGAGTCTTGAGTGGAGACGATGGACCTAGAGGCCCATCTGGAGCTGGTTCCATGAGTCTTGAGTGGAGATAATGGACCTAGAGGCCCATCTAGAGCTGGTTCCATGAGTCTTGAGTGGAGACGATGGACCTAGAGGCCCATCTGGAGCTGGTTCCATGAGTCTTGAGTGGAGACGATGGACCTAGAGGCCCATCTGGAGCTGGTTGCGTGAGTCTTGAGTGGAGACGATGGACCTAGAGGCCCATCTAGAGCTGGTTCCATGAGTCTTGAGTGGAGATAATGGACCTAGAGGCCCATCTGGAGCTGGTTCCATGAGTCTTGAGTGGAGACGATGGACCTAGAGGCCCATCTGGAGCTGGTTCCATGAGTCTTGAGTGGAGACGATGGACCTAGAGGCCCATCTGGAGCTGGTTCCATGAGTCTTGAGTGGAGACGATGGACCGAGAGGTCCATCTAGAGGTGGTTCCATGAGTCTTGAGTGGAGACGATGGACCTAGAGGCCCATCTGGAGCTGGTTCCATGAGTCTTGAGTGGAGACGATGGACCTAGAGGTCCATCTAGAGCTGGTTCCATGAGTCTTGAGTGGAGATAATGGACCTAGAGGCCCATCTAGAGCTGGTTCCATGAGTCTTGAGTGGAGACGATGGACCTAGAGGTCCATCTAGAGATGGTTCCATGAGTCTTGAGTGGAGATGATGGACCTAGAGGGACCTCCACCCTTTTCTTCTCCTCCCTAGTCCCAGCGGGAAGAAGTTTCGGAGCAAACCTCAACTGGCCAGATACTTGGGCAACACGGTCGATCTCAGCAGCTTCGACTTCCGCACGGGGAAGATGATGCCCAGCAAGCTGCAGAAGAACAAGCAGCGATTGAGGACCGAGGCCCTCAACCCCAACAAGGTGGGTCTCCACGTCCCCCTAGATGCCTTCAAAAAACTTCACGCTCGGCGGTCGTGGCCTCCGGCCTAGGCCCAACGGGGCCTTTGCCCCTGGGACCCCCTCGGAAGTGGCTCCATGGACCCTTGGAGGTGGCTTCTCGGAGGTGGCTCCTTGGACCCCCTCGGAGGTGGCTCCTTGGACCCCCTCGGAGGTGGCTCCTTGGACCCCCTCGGAGGTGGCTCCTTGGACCCCCTCGGAGGTGGCTCCTTGGACCCCCTCGGAGGTGGCTCCTTGGACCCCCTCGGAGGTGGCTCCTTGGACCCCCTCGGAGGTGGCTCCTTGGACCCCCTCGGAGGTGGCTCCTTGGACCCCCTCGGAGATGGCTCCTCGGAGGTGGCTCCTTGGATCCCCTCGGAGGTCGCTCCTCGGAGGTGGCTCCTTGGATCCCCTCGGAGGTCGCTCCTCGGAGGTGGCTCCTCGGACCTCTCGGAGGTCGCTCCTCAGAGGTGGCTCCTTGGATCCCCTCGGAGGTGGCTCCTCAGAGGTGGCTTCTTGGAGGTGGCTCCGTGGTCCCCTCGGAGGTGACTCCTCGGAGGTGGCTTCGTTAATTCAGACCTGGAGGCTCCATCCTTGATGATTAATTAAGACCTGGAGCCTCCAACCTCGATGTCTCCAAGCTGACTTGGAGCTTCAACCCTTGATGATTAATTAAGGAGCCTCGTTCCTTGATGATTAATTAAGATTTGGAGCCTCCAACCTCGATGTCTTCAAGTTGACTTGAAGCTTCAACCCTTGATGATTAATTAAGACCTGGAGCCTCGTTCCTTGCTGCTTAATTAAGCCTCGAAGGGTCCATCCTTGCTGCTTAATTAAGCCTCGAAGGGTCCATCCTGGACGTTTAATGAAGATTTGGAGCTTTTATCCTTCTCCTCTCTGAGAAGACTCAGAGCTTCCCTCGTTTCTTCCTAATTAACCCTCGGCCTCCTTAATTAAGCCTCGTTAGCGCTTCGTTAAGCCTCCTTGATTGGTCCGGACCTCTCTGGAGGGGGTGGTTGCTCTGGCGATCTCGGAGGGGTTTGCGAAGTCGCTGGTTTTAGAGCTTCAGGAGCTCGAGCCGAGCGGCGCCTCCTTAACGAGATCCGATGAATTAACGGCTTTCTCGTTAAGCAGGGCAAGCCCGACCTCAACACCTCGTTACCCATCAGGCAGACGGCCTCCATCTTCAAACAACCCGTCACCAAAGTCACCAACCACCCCGGCAACAAGGTCCGAACGGATCCCCAGCGCCTCTCCGAGCAACCTCGCCAGGTGACGTCCTCCCGGGGCGGGGGTCCCATCAAAAAGCTTCCGAGAACCTTCCGGGCCTGGAGCTTCTTCTCCCGAAGCTGCGAGGTTGTAGGAGTCGCTCGGAAGGTGGTGGTCGAACCTTTAGGGGCTTCGAAGAGTCGGTGGCACCTCCCGAGACCTTCGGAATCGAGCGGGAGTCGGGGAAGTGGTGGTGGTGGTGGGGGGGAGGGTGTCCTGCTTGCTCCACCGTTTCCTCGTGGTGGATCTTCTTCTCCTCTTCTTCCTTCTCCTCCTTTTCCAGCTTTTCTGGGAGAAGAGGCTCCAAGGGCTCAGCGCCTCGGACGTCAGCGAGCAGATCATCAAAGCCATGGAGCTTCCAAAGGGCCTTCAAGGTAGCCGAAACCCTTCCGAGCTCCCATCCGAGGCGCCTTCGGAGCAGCCTCTTCCCCGACCTCGCGGAGAAATCGAGCTCCTCGCGACCTTCGCTTCCTCCAGCCGAACCCGACGTTGAGATTCGCGGAAAGAGGTTTTCAACCCTTCCCTTTCCCGTATCTTTTCCGGAGGGGTCGGCCCGGGCAACACCGAGGAGACTTTGTTGTCGGCCGTTGCCAGCGCTTTGCACGCCGGTTCCGTTCCCATCACCGGGCAGCTCTCGGCGGCCGCCGTGGAGAAGAACCCGGCCGTGTGGCTCAACACGGCCCAACCCCTCTGCAAAGCCTTCGTCGTCACCGACGAGGACATCAGGTACGGCCCTCCCCCGCGTCCCACCTCGCCCCCTTCCTTCCGACAAGGCCTCCAAGGCGAACATCTTCCCAGCTTGGAAGCGGCTCCGAGAGCTTCCGGAGATGCTGGCGAGGCCCCACAGGGCCTTCGGAAGAGCTCCGCGAGCTGCTTCCGAGGATTTGGGAAGGACGGAAGGAGGGAGAAGGTGCTAGAAGGGCGGAGGGGGAGCTGAGGAAGCTGCTTCTGCCAAGGTAGGGGAGGAGGAGGAGGGCGGAGAGCGAAGGTCGCTAGATTTGGAGGTCGGGGAGCGGAATTCTCGAGGTTTGGAGGTTGAGGAGCAGGAGAAGCTCGAGGTTTGGAAGTTGGAGGAGCAGGAGAAGCTCGAGGTTTGGAGGTTGAGGAGCAGGAGAAGCTCGAGGTTTGGAGGTTGAGGAGCTCGAGGTTTGGAGGTTGAGGAGCTCGAGGTTTGGAGGTTGAGGAGCAGGAGAAGCTCGAGGTTTGGAGGTTGAGGAGCAGGAGAAGCTCGAGGTTTGGAAGTTGGAGGAGCAGGAGAAGCTCGAGGTTTGGAGGTTGAGGAGCAGGAGAAGCTCGAGGTTTGGAGGTTGAGGAGCAGGAGGAGCTCGAGGTTTGGAGGTTGAGGAGCTCGAGGTTTGGAGGTTGAGGAGCTCGAGGTTTGGAGGTTGAGGAGCAGGAGAAGCTCGAGGTTTGGAGGTTGAGGAGCTCAAGGTTTGGAGGTTGAGGAGCAGGAGAAGCTCGAGGTTTGGAGGTTGAGGAGCAGGAGAAGCTCGAGGTTTGGAGGTTGAGGAGCAGGAGAAGCTCGAGGTTTGGAGGTTGAGGAGCTCGAGGTTTGGAGGTTGAGGAGCAGGAGGAGCTCGAGGTTTGGAGGTTGAGGAGCTCAAGGTTTGGAGGTTGAGGAGCAGGAGAAGCTCGAGGTTTGGAGGTTGAGGAGCTCGAGGTTTGGAGGTTGAGGAGCAGGAGAAGCTCGAGGTTTGGAGGTTGAGGAGCAGGAGAAGCTCGAGGTTTGGAGGTTGAGGAGCAGGAGAAGCTCGAGGTTTGGAGGTTGAGGAGCAGGAGAAGCTCGAGGTTTGGAGGTTGAGGAGCAGGAGAAGCTCGAGGTTTGGAGGTTGAGGAGCAGGAGAAGCTCGAGGTTTGGAGGTTGAGGAGCAGGAGAACCTCAAGGTTTGGAGGTTGGAGAGTGAAATTCTCAAGATTTTGAGGTTGGAGAGTGAAATTTTGAGGTTGGAGAGCGACATTCTGAAGATTTTGAGGTTGGAGAGCAGGAGAACCTCAAGATTTTGAGGTTGGAGAGTGAAATTTTGAGGTTGGAGAGTGAAATTTTGAGGTTGGAGAGCGAAATTCTCAAGATTTTGAGGCTGGAGAGCAAAATTTTGAGGCTGGAGAGTGAAATTTGGAGGTTGGAGAGCGAAATGCTCCAGATTTGAAGGTTGAGGAGCAGGAGAAGCTCAAGGTTTTGAGGTTGGAGAGCAAAATTTTCAAGATTTGGAGGTTGGAGAGTGAAATTTTGAGGTTGGAGAGCGAAATCCTGAAGATTTGGAGGTTGAGGAGCAGGAGAACCTCAAGATTTGGAGGTCGGAGAGCGAAATTTTGAGGTTGGAGGGGAAAATTCTCAAGATTAGGAGGTTGAGGAGCAGGAGAACCTCAAGATTTTGAGGTTGGAGAGTGAAATTTTGAGGTTGGAGACCGAAATTCTCCAGATTAGGAGGTTGAGGAGCAGGAGAACCTCAAGATCTTGAGGTGGGAGCTCGAAGTCCTCTCGATTCCCCCTCGTTCTTCGTCTCCGAGTTGCGGAAGGTGGTGGGAACCCACCTTGAGGTTCTTCTCCTTCTCGTGGCCTCCAGGAAACAAGAAGAACGAGTCCAGCAGGTCCGGAAGAAACTGGAAGAGGCTCTTCTGGCCGACATCTTGTCCCGAGCGGCCGACGTCACCAAGGAGCTCGAGGTGGACGCGGACAACGGAGAAGAAGCGTGAAGAGGAATCAGGTGGGACCCCTCGCCCGGAGCTCCTGAAGGACCTGGAAGGGGTTGGATCCATGAACATGGTTCTCCAGAGGGACCTTGAGGGGTTGGATCCACGGATTGAGGTTCCTCAGAGGTTCCTGGGGTGGTTGGATCCATGAACAAGGTTCTCCAGGGGTTCTTGGGGTGGTTGGATCCATGAATTGAGCTTCTCCAAAGGTTCCTGGGCTGCTTGGATCCATGAACAAGGTTCTCCAGAGGGATCTTGAGGGGTTGGATCCAGGAATTGAGGTTCCTCAGAGGTTCCTGGGGGGCTGGATCCACGAATTGAGCTTCTCCAGAGGGACCTTGAGGGGTTAGATCCACGGATTGAGGTTCCTCAGAGGTTCCTGAGCTGGTTGGATCCATGAATTGAGGTTCCTGGGGTGGTTGGATCCATGAATTGAGGTTCCTCAGAGGTTCCTGGGGGGCTGGATCCACGAATCGAGCTTCTCCAGAGGGACCTTGAGGGGTTGGATCCAGGAATTGAGGTTCCTCAGAGGTTCCTGGGCTGCTTGGATCCATGAACAAGGTTCTCCAGGGGTTCTTGGGGTGGTTGAATCCATGAATTGAGCTTCTCTAAAGGTTCCTGGGCTGCTTGGATCCATGAACAAGGTTCTCCAGAGGGATCTTGAGGGGTTGGATCCATGGAATGAGGTTCCTCAGAGGTTCCTGGGCTGGTTGGATCCAGGAATTGAAGTTCCTGGGCTGGTTGGATCCACGGATTGAGGTTGCTCAGAGGTTCCTGGGGTGGTTGGATCCATGAATTGAGGTTCCTCAGAGGTTCCTGGGAGGCTGGATCCATGAATTGAGCTTCTCCAGAGGGACCTTGAGGGGTTGGAGCCACAAATCGAGGTTCTCCAGAGGTTCCTGAGCTGGTTGGATCCACGGATTGAGGTTCCTCAGAGGTTCCTGGGGGGCTGGATCCAGGAATTGAGGTTCCTGGGCTGCTTGGATCCATGAACAAGGTTCTCCAGAGGGACTTTGAGGGGTTGGATCCAGGAATTGAGGTTCCTCAGAGGTTCCTGGGGGGCTGGATCCACGAATTGAGCTTCTCCAGAGGGACCTTGAGGGGTTGGAGCCACAAATCGAGGTTCTCCAGAGGTTCCTGAGCTGGTTGGATCCATGAATTGAGGTTCCTGGGGTGGTTGGATCCATGAATTGAGGTTCCTCAGAGGTTCCTGGGAGGCTGGATCCACGAATTGAGCTTCTCCAGAGGGACCTTGAGTGGTTGGATCCAGGAATTGAGGTTCCTCAGAGGTTCCTGGGAGGCTGGATCCACGAATTGAGCTTCTCCAGAGGGACCTTGAGGGGTTGGAGCCACAAATCGAGGTTCTCCAGAGGTTCCTGAGCTGGTTGGATCCATGAATTGAGGTTCCTGGGGTGGTTGGATCCATGAATTGAGGTTCCTCAGAGGTTCCTGGGAGGCTGGATCCACGAATCGAGCTTCTCCAGAGGGACCTTGAGGGGTTGGATCCAGGAATTGAGGTTCCTCAGAGGTTCCTGGGCTGCTTGGATCCATGAACAAGGTTCTCCAGAGGGACCTTGAGGGGTTGGATCCAGGAATTGAGGTTCCTCAGAGGTTCCTGGGAGGCTGGATCCACGAATTGAGCTTCTCCAGAGGGACTTCGAGGGCTTGGAGCCATGAATTGAGGTTCCTCAGAGGTTCCTGGGAGGCTGGATCCACGAATTGAGCTTCTCCAGAGGGACCTTGAGGCGTTGGATCCAGGAATTGAGGTTCCTCAGAGGTTCCTGGGAGGCTGGATCCACGAATCGAGCTTCTCCAGAGGGACCTTGAGGGGTTGGAGCCACAAATCGAGGTTCTCCAGAGGTTCCTGAGCTGGTTGGATCCATGAATTGAGGTTCCTGGGGTGGTTGGATCCATGAATTGAGGTTCCTCAGAGGTTCCTGGGGGGCTGGATCCACGAATTGAGCTTCTCCAGAGGGACCTTGAGTGGTTGGATCCAGGAATTGAGGTTCCTCAGAGGTTCCTGGGAGGCTGGATCCATGAATTGAGCTTCTCCAGAGGGACCTTGAGGGGTTGGATCCAGGAATTGAGGTTCCTCAGAGGTTCCTGGATCCACGAATTGAGCTTCTCCAGAGGGACCTTGAGGGGTTGGAGCCACAAATCGAGGTTCTCCAGAGGTTCCTGAGCTGGTTGGATCCATGAATTGAGGTTCCTGGGGTGGTTGGATCCATGAATTGAGGTTCCTCAGAGGTTCCTGGGAGGCTGGATCCACGAATCGAGCTTCTCCAGAGGGACCTTGAGGGGTTGGATCCATGAATTGAGGTTCCTCAGAGGTTCCTGGGCTGCTTGGATCCATGAACAAGGTTCTCCAGAGGGACCTTGAGGGGTTGGATCCAGGAATTGAGGTTCCTCAGAGGTTCCTGGGAGGCTGGATCCACGAATCAAGCTTCTCCAGAGGGACCTTGAGAGGTTGGATCCAGGAATGGAGGTTCCTCAGAGGTTCCTGGGAGGCTGGATCCACGAATCGAGCTTCTCCAGAGGGACTTCGAGGGCTTGGAGCCACCAATCGAAGAATTTTCCACCACCCTCTCTCTTTTCTCCCTCCAGGTACTTCGGATTCGTCCCAGCAGGAGCTTCCTAGAAGGTCCAAGGCACTTTCTCCTTGGGTCTTCTCGGAGAAGACCCCACCCCATGCACCTAGAGCTTCGACCCTTTAGCATTAAAGCCCCTTTTTTTCTAGATTCCCCCTATTTTTGGATGTAAATAGCTCCTCCCAGAAGGCGCTTTCTTTGGTCTCCTAGGACTTCCAAGTCCTCGGTGGCCTTCCAGCCAAAGCTGAAGCTCGAGGCCGAGGTTCTAAACCTCCCGAGGCCACCACCTGGAGGTCGGAGAGCAGGAGAACCTCAAGATTTTGAGGTTGGAGAGCGAAATGTTGAGGTTGGAGAGCTCAGGACCTCAAGATTTTGGGGTCGGAGAGCGAAATGCTCGAGGTTTTGAGGTGGAAGCTCAGGAGAACCTCAAGATTTTGGGATTTGAGAGCAAAATCCTCAAGATTTTGAGGCCGAAGAGCAAAATCCTCAAGATTTTGAGGCCAAAGAGCTCAGAACCTCAAGATTTTGAGGCCAAAGAGCTCAGAACCTCAAGATTTTGAGGCCGAAGAGCTCAGAACCTCAAGATTTTGAGGCCGAAGAGCTCAGAACCTCAAGATTTTGAGGTTTGAGAGCAAAATCCTCAAGATTTTGAGACCAAAGAGCTCAGAACCTCAAGATTTTGAGGCCAAAGAGCTCAGAACCTCAAGATTTTGGGATTTGAGAGCAAAATCCTCAAGATTTTGAGGCCGAAGAGCTCAGACCCTCAAGATTTTGAGGTGGAAGCTCAGGAGAACCTCAAGATTTTGGGATTTGAGATCAAAATCCTCAAGATTTTGAGGCCGAAGAGCTCAGACCCTCAAAATTTTGAGGTGGAACCTCAGGAGAACCTCAAGATTTTTGAGATCTGAGGAGCCGGGAGGACCTCCAGCTCCGTCTTCTTCTCCACCCTCTTTGTACATAGCGAGTTTTTTCTCCTCCGCCGGGTGGGAAGCTTCTCGGAGAAGGTCCCGGCGAGGTCGGAAAAAGAAATAAATCTATCGGCAGCACTTCACCACCCGCCTTGATGTCTCCTTTGGTGGCCAGGAGAAAGGGAGAACCTCCTGGGTCTTCTCCTCCTCTTCTCCGAGGGCTTCGGGGTGGAGAAAGGGTGGTGGCTTCTCAGAAAACGTGGTCTCCGAGAGCTCCAAACCCACTTCGAGGAGCTCCGAGGTCCTTCCAACCCTTCCAGGAGCTCCCAGGTCCCTTCCAGGAGCTCCCAGCTCCGTCCCACCCCACCAGGAGAAGCGACCGGGAGACCTTTGCATTCGGTTTGTATCAAAACTTCTTTATTCGAGCGAAAAGAAGAAAAAAAGGATTCTGGGACGTCTCCGACCTCCCCCCTCGGGGGGCTCCGCGAAGGCAGCGAGAGGGCTTCGTGGTCCTTTCTTCCTCCACGAAGAGCTCGAGGGCCACGGGAGGAGCTCGGAGGAGCTGAAGGCTCCAAAAAGCATCTCGAGGAGCTTCTAAAGTGGCTCCTGGAGGCTTGAGGAACATCAAGAAGCTCTTGGAGGCTCCAAGAAGCATCTAAAGGAGCTTCTAAAGTGGCTCCTGGAGGCTTGAGGAACATCAAGAAGCTCTTGAAGCCTCCAAGAAGCTTCTAAAGTGGCTCCTAGAGGCTTGAGGAACATCAAGAACCTCTTGAAGGCTTCAAGAAGCTTCTACAGGAGCTTCTAAAGTGGCTTCTAGAGGCTGAGAAACATCAAGAACCTCTTGAAGCCTCCACGAAGCATCTAAAGGAGCTTCTAAAGTGGCTTCTAGAGGCTGAGGAACATCAAGAGCCTCTTGAAGGCTCCACGAAGCATCTCAAGGAGCTTCTAAAGTGGCTCCTTGAGGCTTGAGGAACATCAAGAAGCTCTTGAAGGCTCCAAGAAGCTTCTCAAGGAGCTTCTAAAGTGGCTCCTGGAGGCTTGAGGAACATCAAGAAGCTCCTGAAGGCTCCACGAAGCATCTAAAGGAGCTTCTAAAGTGGCTCCTTGAGGCTTGAGGAACATCAAGAAGCTCTTGAAGGCTCCACGAAGCATCTAAAGGAGCTTCTAGAGGCTGAGGAACATCAAGAAGCTCTTGAAGGCTTCACGAAGCATCTAAAGGAGCTTCTAAAGTGGCTTCTAGAGGCTTGAGGAACATCAAGAAGCTCTTGAAGCCTCCACGAAGCATCTCGAGGAGCTTCCAAACCGCTTCCTTGGACCTTAACGAAGCTCTCGTCGCCTTCGTTACCCCGTCTAAGGCTAATTAAAGCTTCCTACTCCCTCCCCTAACCCCCCCCCCCCCCCCCCCCCTACTTCAGGAGAAGACGTCCCACCGCTCGGCTCAGGCCTTGGAGAGAAGGTCCTTCCACCTCCTTGGAGGGGTGGAGACCTCCGGCCCCGTTATCCCCATGTCGTTAAGAAACCGTTTAAGCAATAAATTAATTAGGACGTAGAAAAAACGAGGAGGATCCCACCCCCCTCCCCAACCCCCTCCCCCCGCCCCCCCCCCCCAAAACCCCGAGTTTTATCCCCAACGAGACGACGAGAAGAAGGCCCCGCAAGGTCCTCTCGTCGGGTCAAGGAGCCGCCGCCGGGTCTTCTCCTCCCTCCGGAGGCTCCGGAAGGGCCCGTCCGGCTGGAGGACGTGAGGATGGAGCCCACCAGGAGGAGCTGAGAAGGTCGGGAAAGGGGGGAGTTGGAGCTCCGAGGAGCCGGAGGCTTGAGGGACGGGGAGAAGCATCTAAAGGAGCTTCCAAAGTGGCTCCTGGAGGCTTGAGAAACATCGAGAAGCTCTTGGAGGCTCCAAGAAGCTTCTTAAGGAGCTTCTGAAGTGGCTCCTAGAGGCTTGAGGACCATCAAGAAGCTCTTGAAGCCTCCAAGAAGCATCTAGAGGAGCTTCTAAAGTGGCTCCTAGAGGCTTGAGGAACATCAAGAAGCTCTTGAAGCCTCCAAGAAGCATCTAAAGTGGCTCATAGAGGCCTGAGGAACATGGAGAAGCTCTTGGAGGCTCCAAGAAGCTTCTCAAGGAGCTTCTGAAGTGGCTCCTAGAGGCTTGAGGAACATCAAGAAGCTCTTGAAGCCTCCAAGAAGCATCTAGAGGAGCTTCTAAAGTGGCTCCTAGAGGCTTGAGGAACATCAAGAAGCTCTTGAAGCCTCCAAGAAGCATCTAAAGTGGCTCATAGAGGCCTGAGGAACATGGAGAAGCTCTTGGAGGCTCCAAGAAGCTTCTCAAGGAGCTTCTGAAGTGGCTCCTAGAGGCTTGAGGAACATCAAGAAGCTCTTGAAGCCTCCAAGAAGCATCTAGAGGAGCTTCTAAAGTGGCTCCTAGAGGCTTGAGGAACATCAAGAAGCTCTTGAAGCCTCCAAGAAGCATCTAAAGTGGCTCATAGAGGCCTGAGGAACATGGAGAAGCTCTTGGAGGCTCCAAGAAGCTTCTCAAGGAGCTTCTGAAGTGGCTCCTAGAGGCTTGAGGAACATCAAGAAGCTCTTGGAGGCTCCAAGAAGCTTCTCAAGGAGCTTCTGAAGTGGCTCCTAGAGGCTTGAGGAACGTCAAGAAGCTCTTGAAGCCTCCAAGAAGCATCTAATTGGCTCATAGAGGCCTGAGGAACATCAAGAAGCTCTTGAAGGCTCCAAGAAGCTTCTACAGGAGCTTCTAAAGTGGCTCCTAGAGGCTTGAGGAACATCAAGAAGCTCTTGGAGGCTCCAAGAAGCTTCTCAAGGAGCTTCTGAAGTGGCTCCTAGAGGCTTGAGGAACATCAAGAAGCTCTTGGAGGCTCCAAGAAGCTTCTCAAGGAGCTTCTGAAGTGGCTCCTAGAGGCTTGAGGAACATCAAGAAGCTCTTGGAGGCTCCAAGAAGCTTCTCAAGGAGCTTCTGAAGTGGCTCCTAGAGGCTTGAGGAACGTCAAGAAGCTCTTGAAGCCTCCAAGAAGCATCTAAAATGGCTCATAGAGGCCTGAGGAACATCAAGAAGCTCTTGAAGGCTCCAAGAAGCTTCTACAGGAGCTTCTAAAGTGGCTCCTAGAGGCTTGAGGAACATCAAGAAGCTCTTGGAGGCTCCAAGAAGCTTCTAAAGGAGCTTCTGAAGTGGCTTCTAGAGGCTTGAGGAACATCAAGAAGCTCTTGAAGCCTCCAAGAAGCATCTCAAGGAGCTTCTAAAGTGGCTCCTAGAGGCTTGAGGAACATCAAGAAGCTCTTGGAGGCTCCAAGAAGCTTCTCAAGGAGCTTCTGAAGTGGCTCCTAGAGGCTTGAGGAACATCAAGAAGCTCTTGAAGCCTCCAAGAAGCATCTAAAGTGCCTCCTTGAGGCTTGAGGAACATGGAGAAGCTCTTGGAGGCTCCAAGAAGCATCTAAAGGAGCTTCTAGAGGCATGAGGAACATCAAGAAGCTCTTGAAGCCTCCAAGAAGCATCTAAAGGAGCTTCTAAAGTGGCTCCTTGAGGCTTGAGGAACATCAAGAAGCCCTTCTGGCGCCTTTGGAGGTGTCTCGGTGGCTTCTCCTCCTCGTCCTTTCGGCCTTCGTAGGTGTCTTCTCGGAGCTGGAGGGTGAGGTGGTTCCCGGTGGGCCTCGTCCTTCTGGCTTCCTCCTGGCTTGGTGGAGAAGGTTCTAGAAGGCTGAGCCCGTGATGGCGTTGAGCTGCTTCATCAAGCCTTCCAAGCTGGCCATCTGCTCGCTGAGGTCGTCCTGCTCGTAGACCTGGGGAGGAGGAGGAGGAGACACCTCGTGGAGGCGACCGCCAGGACCTCCGAGGTGACCTTGAGGACCTCAAGTTGACCTTGAGGACCTCCAAGTTGACTTTGAGGACCTCAAGTTGACCTTGAGGACCTCCAGGGTGGCCTTATGGACCTCCGAGGTGACCTTATGGACCTCTAAGTTGACCTTGAGGACCTCCAGGGTGACTTTGAGGACCTCAGGTTGACCTTGAGGACCTTCAAGGTGACCTTATGGACCTCTAAATTGAGTTTGAGGACCTCCGAGGTGACCTTATGGACCTCTAAGTTGACTTTGAGGCCCTCAAGTTGACCTTGAAGACCTCCAGAGTGGCCTTGAGGACCTCTGAGGTGCCTTTAAGGACCTCCAGGGTGACCTTGAGGCCCTCCAAGGTGACCTTATGGACCTCTAAGTTGACCTTGAGGACCCCTGAGGTCACTTAGAGGCCCTCAAGTTGACCTTGAGGACCTCCAGGGTGGCCTTGAGGCCCTCCGAGGTGACCTTGAGGACCTCCGAGGTCTCCAGGCCCCTGGCCTGCTGGGAAGGGGGTGGAAGCTCCTCACGTTGGTGGTTTCCTCCATGGCCTTGGGACCTTCTTCTCCGAGCTCCGGAGCCGTGGGGACCTGGACGGGGAGCAGAGGGGACCTGGCCTTGCCGGCCAAGCCCAGAGACGCCGTCTTCACCTGAGCCTTGACGAGGTTGGACCCTGCGAGGAGAAGAAGAAGACACTGAGGTCACCCAGAGGCTGGAAGCTCCAGGAGATCGAGGAGAAGCCGTGGAGCTTCAAGGTTGGATCATCTTGGAGATCTTCTCCAGTTTTTTAGGGGTTTGGAGGCAACTAAAGCTCCTCTAGATGGTGGAACCAGAAGCTCTCGAGGGTCTCCTCAAGCTTTTATGGGTCTCGAGATCCTTCTAGGTGGATCTGGATGAGCTTCGAGCTCCTTTTATGGGTTTGGAGGCACCTAAAGCTCCTCTAGATGGTGGAACCAGAAGCTCTCGAGGGTCTCCTCAAGCTTTTATGGGTCTCGAGATCCTTCTAGGTGGATCTGGATGAGCTTCGAGCTCCATTTATGGGTTTGGAGGCACCTAAAGCTCCTCTAGATGGTGGAACCAGAAGCTCTCGAGGGTCTCCTCAAGCTTTCATGGGTCTCTAGATCCTTCTAGGTGGATCTGGATGAGCTTCGAGCTCCTTTTATGGGTTTGGAGCCACCTAAAGCTCCTCTAGATGGTGGAACCAGAAGCTCTCGAAGGTCTCCTCAAGCTTTTATGGGTCTCTAGATCCTTCTAGGTGTATCTGGATGAGCTTCGAGCTCCTTTTATGGGTTTGGAGCCACCTAAAGCTCCTCTAGATGGTGGAACCAGAAGCTCTCGAAGGTCTCCTCAAGCTTTTATGGGTCTCGAGATCCTTCTAGGTGTATCTGGATGAGCTTCGAGCTCCTTTTATGGGTTTGGAGGCACCTAAAGCTCCTCTAGATGGTGGAACCAGAAGCTCTCGAGGGTCTCCTCAAGCTTTTATGGGTCTCGAGATCCTTCTAGGTGGATCTGGATGAGCTTTGAGCTCCTTTTATGGGTTTGGAGGCACCTAAAGCTCCTCTAGATGGTGGAACCAGAAGCTCTCGAGGGTCTCCTCAAGCTTTTATGGGTCTCGAGATCCTTCTAGGTGGATCTGGATGAGCTTCGAGCTCCTTTTATGGGTTTGGAGGCACCTAAAGCTCCTCTAGATGGTGGAACCAGAAGCTCTCGAGGGTCTCCTCAAGCTTTTATGGGTCTCGAGATCCTTCTAGGTGGATCTGGATGAGCTTCGAGCTCCTTTTATGGGTTTGGAGGCACCTAAAGCTCCTCTAGATGGTGGAACCAGAAGCTCTCGAGGGTCTCCTCAAGCTTTTATGGGTCTCGAGATCCTTCTAGGTGGATCTGGATGAGCTTCAAGCTCCATTTATGGGTTTGGAGGCACCTAAAGCTCCTCTAGATGGTGGAACCAGAAGCTCTCGAGGGTCTCCTCAAGCTTTTATGGGTCTCGAGATCCTTCTAGGTGGATCTGGATGAGCTTCAAGCTCCATTTATGGGTTTGGAGGCACCTAAAGCTCCTCTAGATGGTGGAACCAGAAGCTCTTGGAGATCTGATGGTGCCTCAAGCATCTGGAGGGTCTCCAAGAGGTCCCGGAGAGCTCGTCCAGCCCGTCCCACCCCACCCCAGGGGGATCTTCTCACCTGGCTGGGCCAGGAGGGGGGCGTAGGGGACCTTGGGCTCCATGGAGCTCATGGGGGGGGGGAGCAGGGGGTTGGCGAAGCTCCTCAAGGGGTGGGTGGGTCGGACGCAGGCGGTGGGGATGGTCCTGCTGGGGACGTCGTCCGAGGCGGGATGGTCCCCTCCTTGAGGAGGAGGAAGCAGGGCCGGAGCCGGAGGACCTGGAGGAGCTGGTGGTGGAGGTGGAGGTGGTGGTGGTGGTGGTGGAGCTTCCGATCCTGCCGGAGGAGGAGAAGAAGAAAGGAGAAGGTCCGTGAGGACCCGGAGGGGTGAGGGAGCTTCTGAGGAGATGATGGAGGTGGAGAAAGAGATGGAGGAGATGATGACGGAGGAGAAAAAGGAGATGGAGAAGATGGAGAAGAAGGTGATGGAGGAGGAGATGGAGAAGGAGGAGAAGATGGAGAAGGAGGAGATGAAGGAGAAGGAGATGAAGAAGAAGATGATGATGAAGAAGGAGGAGGAGGAGAAGGAGGAGGAGGAGAAGATGGAGAAGGAGAAGGAGGAGGAGAAGGAGGAGATGGAGATGGAGAAGGAGGAGAAGGAGGAGGAGAAAAAGGAGATGGAGAAGGAGGAGAAGATGGAGAAGGAGGAGATGGAGGAGAAGAAGGAGGAGAAGGAGGAGATGGAGAAGGAGGAGGAGATGGAGGAGGAGGAGAAGATGGAGAAGGAGGAGGAGAAGGAGGAGATGGAGGAGAAGGAGAAGAAGGAGAAGGAGGAGAAGATGGAGAAGGAAAAGGAGAAGGAGGAGGAGAAGGAGGAGAAGATGGAGAAGGAAAAGGAGAAGGAGAAGGAGGAGGAGAAGAAGGAGATGGAGATGGGGAAGGAGGAGGAGGAGGAGGAGAAG
The DNA here is from genome assembly GCA_033459285.1 of Clamator glandarius. Taxonomy (NCBI): domain Eukaryota; kingdom Metazoa; phylum Chordata; class Aves; order Cuculiformes; family Cuculidae; genus Clamator; species Clamator glandarius. The sequence goes on along the minus strand of JAUNZM010000077.1, from coordinate 850,757 downwards.
AAGGAGAAGGAGATGGAGATGGAGAAGATGGAGGAGGAGAAGGAGGAGATGGAGGAGAAGAAGGAGGAGAAGATGGAGAAGGAGGAGAAGAAGAAGAAAGAGGAGAAGGAGAAGAAGGAGATGGAGAAGGAGGAGAAGAAGGAGATGGAGATGGAGAAGATGGAGAAGAAGGAGAAGGAGGAGGAGGAGGAGAAGAAGGAGATGGAGAAGGAGGAGGAGAAGGAGGAGATGAAGAAGAAGGAGGAGGAGGAGAAGAAGAAGGAGAAGGAGTAGAAGGAGGAGAAGAACAAGGAGAACAAGGAGAAGAAGAAGAAAGAGGAGAAGAAGGAGAAGAAGCTGGAGGAGAAGGCGGCGACGGGGCTGACCTCGTCCGGCGTTGAAGGTCCTGTCGGCGCCGAGGCCGGCGAAGGGCACGGGCCGCAGGGTGAACGGGGGGTAAGCGCAGGGGGGAGACGGGAGGACCCCGGGGTACTGGGCGCTCTCCAACGTCGGCACCGGGATGGCGCTCACCACCGCTGCCGGGCCACAAGGAGACACCCGTCAGCCTCCCAGGCCACCGGGAGGACCTCGGAGGCCACCGGGAGGACCTCGGAGGCCATCCATCAACCTCAGAGGCCACCAGGAGGACCTCAGAGATCACTAGGAAGACTCGGAGGCCACCAGGAAGATCTTGGAGACCACCCGTCAATCTTGCAGGCCACCGGGAGGACCTCGGAGGCCACCGGGAGGACCTCGGAGGCCACCAGGAGGACCTCGGAGGCCACCCATCAACCTCGAAGGCCACTAGGAGGACCTCAGGGGCCACCGGGAAGATCTCGGAGGCCACCCATCAACCTTGGAGACCACCCATCAACCTCGGAGACCACCCATCAACCTTGGAGACCACCCATCAACCTCGGAGGCCACCAGGAGGACCTTGGAGACCACCCATCAACCTTGGGGGCCACCGGGAGGACCTCGGAGGCCACCAGGAGGACCTTGGAGACCACCAGGAGGACCTTGGGGGCCACCGGGAGGACCTCGGAGGCCACCAGGAGGACCTCGGAGGCCACCGGGAGGACCTCGGAGACCACCCATCAACCTCGGAGGCCACCAGGAGGACCTCAGAGGCCACCGGGAGGACCTCAGAGGCTACTGGGAGGACCTCGGAGGCCACCAGGAGGACCTTGGAGACCACCCATCAACCTCAGGGGCCACCGGGAGGACCTCGGAGGCCACCAGGAGGACCTCGGAGGCCACCAGGAGGACCTCAGAGACCACCAGGAGGACCCCGGAGATCTCTAGGAGGACCTCGGAGGCCACCAGGAGGACCTCGGAGGCCACCAGGAGGACCTCAGAGGCCACCACAAGGACCTCGGAGGCCACCCATCAACCTTGGAGGCCACCGGGAAGACCTCGGAGGCCCCTCTGAGGAGCTTCGGCTCCAGCCCCAAAGCTCTAGGAGATGCCACCTCCGGGATTTCGTGCCTCGAGGGGAAGAACCGAGCTCCTCGGGGGCTTCTCCAGGTGGAACCTCTCGATTTCAGCTCCGCGTGGACCTTCCGAGGGGTGGTGGAACCCCAAACTCACGTGGGTTGGAGGCTTGAGGCTCCATGGGGATCATCAGCTTGGCCCGGGTGGCTCGGCGAGCGGCCAGGGACCTCTCCAAGGTGGACATGGAGGTGGCGACGTCTTCGCCGTCGGGTCCTGGAGGGGAAGAAGGTTGGGGGGGGGGGGGGGAGGAGGGGAACGGGAAACGTGAGGAGGAGAAGCCGGAGGAGAAGGTTCCTCCTCAACCCGTCGGAGGTTGGAGCTCCTGGAGCTTCATGAGGAACCTCCAGGAGCTCCTTAAGCTTCGTGAGGAACCTCCAGGAGCTCCTCAAGCTTCGTGAGGAACCTCCAGGAGCTCCAAGAGCTTCATGAGGAACCTCCAGGAGCTCCAGGGTTGGATCGAGAGGAACCTCAGGAGCTGCAGAAGCTCCTCAAGCTTCACAAGGAACCTCCAGGAGCTCCAGGGTTGGATCAGGAGGAACCTCAAGAGCTCCAAGAGCTTCATGAGGAGCCTCCAGGAGCTCCAGGCTTGGATCGAGAGGAACCTCAGGAGCTCCAGAAGCTCCTCAAGCTTCACAAGGAACCTCCAGGAGCTCCAGGATTGGATCGAGAGGAACCTCAGGAGCTCCAAGAGCTTCCTGAGGAACCTCCAGGAGCTCCAGGATTGGATCAAGAGCTCCAAGAGCTTCGTGAGGAACCTCCAAGACCTCCAGGGTTGGATTGGGAGGAACCTCAGGAGCTCCAAGAGCTCCTCAAGCTTCATGAGGAACCTCCAGGAGCTCCAGGATTGGATCAGGAGCTCCTCAAGTTTCATGAGGAACCTCCAGGAGCTCCAGGGTTGGATCGAGAGGAACCTCAGGAGCATTTCAAGCTTCGTGAGGAACCTCCAGGAGCTCCAGGAGGTCCCTGCTCGGCCCCCCGTGGAGCTTCTCACCGGCTTGCGGAGGGTTCTTGGCTCCCAGCTGGGTCTCCGAAGGGCTCGGCTTGACCTCCGCCTTGGTCTCCGAGGAGGTCCCTGTCTCAGCGTCGGCCCCGGCTCCTTTCTCCAGGTTTTCATCTCCATCTCCTCGTGGTGGATCCACAGGTCGGGAGGTCTCAGCTCCTTCTGGCTCCGCTTCCCGGCGCCGGGAGGAGCCGCTCGGTTCCTGCGGGGACAGCCCAGAAGGTCCTCGGAGCTCCGAGAGCTTCACGAGGGACCTCCAGGAGCTCCTCAAGCTTCACGAGGAACCTCCAGGAGCTCCAAGAGCTCCATGAGGAACCTCCAGGAGCTCCAGGATTGGATCAGGAGGAACCTCAGGAGCTCCAAGAGCTCCATGAGGAACCTCCAGGAGCTCCAGGGTCGGATCAGGAGGAACCTCAGGAGCTCCAGGATTGGATCAAGAGCTCCTCAAGCTTCACGAGGAACCTCCAGGAGCTCCAGGATTGGATCAGGAGGAACCTCAGGAGCTCCAAGAGCTTCATGAGGAACCTCCAGGAGCTCCAGGATTGGATCAGGAGGAACCTCAGGAGCTCCAAGAGCTCCATGAGGAACCTCCAGGAGCTCCAGGATTGGATCAGGAGGAACCTCAGGAGCTCCAAGAGCTCCATGAGGAACCTCCAGGAGCTCCAGGATTGGATCGAGAGCTCCTCAAGCTTCATGAGGAACCTCCCGGAGCTCCAGGATTGGATCAAGAACTCCAAGAGCTTCATGAGGAACCTCCAGGAGCTCCAAGAGCTTCACGAGGAACCTCCACCACCCCCACTTCCCGGGAACCAGGAGGAACCACCTACTTCTTCTTCTGCTGGTGGGACGAGGACCTCTTGGAGCAGACGACGGCGGCCGCCGCCCCCCCCCCCAAGCAGGACGAGGCCACCCACCGCGACCACCAGGGCCACCACGAGGTGGTTGCTCTTCTCGGGAGGGGGGACGGCGCCGTGGGGCGGGTGCTTCTGACCGACCGGGGGGTCTAGGAGGAGAAAAGACCACGATGAAGGTGAGGGACGTCCCCGTATCTACGTCCCCACCACCCCCAGAGGTCCTCGAGGTGCTCCAGGGTCTTCAAAGACCCTCAGAGTCGAGCTTCTCCAGCTCTGGGACCATCTCCAAGGTCTCCTCTGATGCTCCAGGGTCTCCAAGGACCCTCAGAGTTGAGGTTCTCCAGCTCTGGGACCATTGCTGGTATCTCCCAAGCTTCCCTGGAGGCCCTCGAGCTGCTCCAAGATCTCAGAGTTGAGGTTCTCCAGCTCTGGGACCATCTCCAAGGTTTCCTCTGATGCTCCAGGGTCTCCAAAGACCCTCAGAGTTGAGGTTCTCCAGCTCTGGGACCATCTCCAAGGTCTCCTCTGATGCTCCAGGGTCTCCAAGGACCCTCAGAGAGGAGCTTCTCCACCTCCAGGCCCAGGAGGAAGAAGAAGAGAAGCTCGAGGAGAAGACACGAAGGTCTCAGGTACCGTTCAAGCTGCTCCGGTCCAGGTGGTTGGTGTCCAGCGGCCAGAAGGCCCCGTCCCCGTGACGACCTGGAGGAGGAGAAAGAAGCTCCTGAGATACGAGGGGATGGAGGAAACCACAGAGGAACCATCTGAGGGGGTTGAGGAGCATCTGGAGGGGGTTGAGGAGCATCTGGAGGGGGTTGAGGAGCTTCTGGAGGGGGTTGAGGAGCTTCTGGAGGGGGTTGAGGAGTTTCTGGAGGGGGTTGAGGAGCTTCTGGAGGGGGTTGAGGAGCTTCTGGAGGGGGTTGAGGAGCTTCTGGAGGAGGTTGAGGAGCATCTGGAGGAGGTTGAGGAGCATCTGGAGGGGCTTGAGGAGCTTCTGAGGGGGTTGAGGAGCTTCTGGAGGGGGTTGAGGAGCTTCTGGAGGGGGTTGAGGAGCATCTGGAGGGGGTTGAGGAGCTTCTGGAGGGGGTTGAGGAGCTTCTGGAGGGGGTTGAGGAGCTTCTGGAGGAGGTTGAGGAGCATCTGGAGGAGGTTGAGGAGCATCTGGAGGGGCTTGAGGAGCTTCTGAGGGGGTTGAGGAGCTTCTGGAGGGGGTTGAGGAGCTTCTGGAAGGGGTTGAGGAGCATCTGGAGGGGGTTGAGGAGCTTCTGGAGGGGGTTGAGGAGCTTCTGGAGGGGGTTGAGGAGCTTCTGAGGAGGCTTCGAGGCTCCCGGTTCGGGTGGTTTTGAGGTTTTTGAGAGAAATTTAGAATTTTGGAAATTTTGAAATTTTGAAATTTAGAAATTTGGGGAATTTAGGAGGAAAGAAATTTGGAAATTTAGAAATTTTGGAAATGTAGAAATTGGGGAATTTAGGAGGCAAGAAATTTGGAAATTGAGAGAGGAAGAAATTGAGAAATTTAGAAATTTGGAAATTATAGAAATTTAGAAATTAGGAAGTTTAGGTGGAAAGAAATTTCGAAATTGAGAGAGGAAGAAATTTGGAAATTTAGAAATTTGGGAATTGAGGAGAAAAAAAATGGAAGTTGAAGAAGGAAATTTGGAAAGCGAGAAATCAGGAAATTCGGAACAAAACAAAATTTCAAAATTTCAGAATTTCAGATTTTTGTAATTTCAAAACTTGAAGGAAATTTCAGAATTTGAAGGAAAAGGAAATTTGGAAAGTGAAAAATCAGGAAATTCGGAAAGAAATAAAATTTCAAAATTTCAAAATTTTTAAATTTCAAAATTTCAAAATCTCAAAATGTCAAAATTTGAAGGAAATTAAAATTTGAAGGAAATTTGGAAAGTGAAAGATCAGGAAATTCGGAAAGAAATAAAATTTCAAAATTTCAAAATTTCAAGATTTCAAAATTTCAAGATTTGAAGGAAAGTAAAATTTGAAGGAAATTTCAAAATTTGATGGAAAGAAGAAAATTTGGTAGGAGAGAAGGAATTTTGGAAAGCGAGAAACCAGGAAATTGGGAGCGAAAGAAAACTTCGAAATTTCAAAATTTCAACATTTCAAACCTCGAGGGGTATTAAAATCTGAAGGAAATTTCAAAATTTGTAGAAGGAAATTTGGGAGGAGAGAAGGCAATTTGGAAAGCGGGAAACCAGGGAATTCGGAACGAAATCAAATTTCAAAATTCCAAAATTTCGAAATTTCGAAATTTTGAAATTTCGAAATTTCAAAATTTCAAATTTTGAATTTTTAAAAATTTGGAAAGCTAGAAACGAGGCCTCGTTCCCGCAGCTCGTTGCGAAGCTTTGGAGGCACCTACCTTGGTCATTGGCCATTTTATCCGGGTGATCGGCTGTTAACGAAGAGAGAGCTCGTTAGCGGCTGACGAGGCCTTGGTGGCTTCTTAATTAAAGCCGCGAGGGGCTCCTTAATTAGAAGGCGCCGGGCTCGTTAATTGAAGGCACCGGAACCCACCCGTCAGGCCTCCGAGAGTCGTTAGTTAATTAAAGTCACTTAAGCTAATTAATTGAAGCCACTGAGTCTCAGTAATGAGAGGCACGAGTCCCTTTAATTAAAGCCACCAGGTCCCATTAATTAAAGCCACTAAGACCCTTTAATTAAAGCCACTAAATCCCATTAATTAAAGCCCCAGGTCCCATTAATTAAAGCCACTAAGATCCTTTAATTAAAGGCACTAAATCCCATTAATTAAAGCCCCAGGTCCCATTAATTAAAGCCACTAAGACCCTTTAATTAAAGCCACTAAATCCATTAATTAAAGCCACTAAATCCATTAATTAAAGCCACTAAATCCCATTAATTAAATCCACAAGTCCCATTAATTAAAGCCACTAAGATCCTTTAATTAAAGCCACTAAATCCCATTAATTAAAGCCACTAAATCCCATTAATTAAAGCCCCAGGTCCCATTAATTAAAGCCACTAAATCCCATTAATTAAATCCACAAGTCCCATTAATTAAAGCCACTAAGACCCATTAATTAAAGCCACTAAATCCATTAATTAAAGCCACTAAATCCATTAATTAAAGCCACTAAATCCCATTAATTAAATCCACAAGTCCCATTAATTAAAGCCACTAAGATCCTTTAATTAAAGCCACTAAATCCCATTAATTAAAGCCACTAAATCCCATTAATTAAAGCCCCAGGTCCCATTAATTAAAGCCACTAAATCCCATTAATTAAATCCACAAGTCCCATTAATTAAAGCCACTAAATCCCATTAATTAAAGCCACTAAATCCATTAATTAAAGCCACTAAATCCCATTAATTAAAGCCCCAGGTTCCATTAATTAAAGCCCCCAGGTCCCTTTCATTAAAGCCACAAAGACCCATTAATTAAAGCCACAAGTCCCATTAATTAAAGCCACTAAGACCCATTAATTAAAGCCACTAAATCCATTAATTAAAGCCACTAAATCCATTAATTAAAGCCACTAAATCCCATTAATTAAATCCACAAGTCCCATTAATTAAAGCCACTAAGATCCTTTAATTAAAGCCACTAAATCCCATTAATTAAAGCCACTAAATCCCATTAATTAAAGCCCCAAATCCCATTAATTAAAGCCACTAAATCCCATTAATTAAATCCACAAGTCCCATTAATTAAAGCCACTAAGATCCTTTAATTAAAGCCCCAAATCCCATTAATTAAAGCCACTAAATCCCATTAATTAAAGCCCCCAGGTCCCTTTCATTAAAGCCACAAAGACCCATTAATTAAAGCCACAAGTCCCATTAATTAAAGCCACTAAATCCCATTAATTAAAGCCACTAAATCCATTAATTAAAGCCACTAAGTCCCATTAATTAAATCCACAACTCCCATTAATTAAAGCCACTAAATCCATTAATTAAAGCCACTAAATCCCATTAATTAAATCCACAAGTCCCATTAATTAAAGCCACTAAGACCCTTTAATTAAAGCCACTAAATCCATTAATTAAAGCCACTAAATCCCATTAATTAAAGCCACTAAATCCCATTAATTAAAGCCACAAATCCAATTAATTAAAGCCCCTAATTCCCATTAATTAAAGCCCCCAGGGCCCAGCCCCCCCCAGGTCCACATGAAGGTCCCACCAGAGCTTGGAGAACCTCCAGCTGGACCTTCTAATTAACTAATTAAGGAACTAATGAAGCAATTAAGGGGTCTAGAAGCTCCAAACCAAGTTCTCCAGGTGGAACTTGGACTTTGATGGAACCTCAGGAGCTTCTAGAAGCTCCAAACCAAGTTCTCCAGGTGGAACCTGGACTTCGATGGAACCTCAGGAGCTTCTAGAAGCTCCAAACCAAGTTCTCCAGGTGGAACTTGGACTTTGATGGAACCTCAGGAGCTTCTAGAAGCTCCAAACCAAGTTCTCCAGGTGGAACTTGGACTTTGATGGAACCTCAGGAGCTTCTAGAAGCTCCAAACCAAGTTCTCCAGGTGGAACTTGGACTTTGATGGAACCTCAGGAGCTTCTAGAAGCTCCAAACCAAGTTCTCCAGGTGGAACCTGGACTTTGATGGAACCTCAGGAGCTTCTAGAAGGTCCCGGAGCAGGTTCTCCACCTTTCAAGGTCCTGAAGGTCACGGGCTCGCAGAGAGGTCCAACCCCCTTGGAATTCCGAGCTTGGATGCGGAAGGAGTAGAGGGTGTCCAGGTGGAGGTCCAGGAGCTGGTGGCTCAGCCGCTCGCCCCCGATGGTCTCCAGCCGCCAGTCCTCGATGGGCGAGGACCTCTCCACCGTGTAGAAGAGGAGATAAGCTGGAAGGACACACGGAGAAGCTCTTGAGACCTTCAGCGAGGTGGTGGAACCTCCAAAACCTTCTCCACCTCCTTGGTTGCTCCTCAAACCTCCTTCTCCACCTTCTCCACCTCCTTGGTTGCTCCTCAAACCTCCTTCTCCACCTTCTCCACCATCTCCAACCCCTTGGTTGTTCCTCAAACTTCCTTCTCCACCATCTCCACCATCTCCAACCCCACTTGAAGACCCTCAAGGACCTTCTGACCATCTCCAGGTCCATCCCCACCTCCCAGGTTGCTCCGAGCTCCGTCCCACCGGCTCTCGGAGACCTGGAGAAGACCGAGCTCCTCACCTGTGATCTTCCCGTTGGCTTCTAGAGGGGGTTGCCAGGTGACCGTGACCGCTCGGGGCTTCCCCTCTCGGGCGATGACCGTGAGGTCCTTGGGTGGAGAAGATGGAGCTGGGGAGGAGGAAGAACATTGAGGTCCTCAAGAGGCTCTCGGAGCTCCTCAAGAGGTTCCTGGAGCTCCTCAAGAGGCTCCTGGAGCTCCTCAAAAGGCTCTTGGAGCTCCTCAAGAGGTTCCTGGAGCTCCTCAAGAGGCTCTTGGAGCTCCTCAAGAGGTTCCTGGAGCTCCTCAAGAGGCTCTTGGAGCTCTTCAAGAGGCTCTCGGAGCTTCTCAAGAGGCTCTCGGAGCTTCTCAAGAGGCTCTCGGAGCTCCTCAAGAGGCTCCTGGAGCTCCTCAAGAGGCTCCTGGAGCTCCTCAAGAGGCTCTTGGAGCTCCTCAAGAGGCTCCTGGAGCTCCTCAAGTGGCTCTTGGAGCTCCTCAAGTGGCTCTTGGAGCTCCTCAAGAGGCTTTTTGAGCTCCTCAAGAGGCTCTTGGAGCTCCTCAAGAGGCTTTTTGAGCTCCTCAAGAGGCTCCTGGAGCTCCTGAAGAGGTTCTTGGAGCTCATCAAGAAGCTCTTGGAGCTCCTCAAGAGGTTCCTGGAGCTCCTCAAGAGGTTCCTGGAGCTCCTCAAGAGGCTCTTGGAGCTCCTCAAGAGGCTCCTGGAGCTCCTCAAGAGGTTCTTGGAGCTCCTCAAGAGGCTCCTGGAGCTCCTCAAGAGGCTCTTGGAGCTCCTCAAGAGGTTCCTGGAGCTCCTCAAGAGGCTCCTGGAGCTCCTCAAGAGGTTCCTGGAGCTCCTCAAGAGGCTCCTGGAGCTCCTCAAGAGGTTCCTGGAGCTCCTCAAGAGGCTCTTGGAGCTCTTCAAGAGGCTCTCGGAGCTCCTCAAGAGGCTCTCGGAGCTCCTCAAGAAGCTCTTGGAGCTCCTCAAGAGGCTCTCGGAGCTCCTCAAGAAGCTCTTGGAGCTCCTCAAGAAGCTCTTGGAGCTCCTCAAGAGGCTCCTGGAGCTCCTCAAGAGGTTCCTGGAGCTCCTCAAGAGGCTCTCGGAGCTCCTCAAGAAGCTCTTGGAGCTCCTCAAGAGGCTTTCTGAGCTCCTCAAGAGGCTCCTGGAGCTCCTCAAGAGGTTCTTGGAGCTCCTCAAGAGGCTCCTGGAGCTCTTCAAGAGGCTCTTGGAGCTCCTCAAGAGGCTCCTGGAGCTCCTCAAGTGGTTCCTGGAGCTCCTCAAGAGGCTCTTGGAGCTCCTCAAGAGGTTCCTGGAGCTCCTCAAGAGGCTCCTGGAGCTCCTCAAGAGGCTCTCGGAGCTCCTCAAGAGGTTCCTGGAGCTCCTCAAGAGGTTTCTGGAGCTCCTCAAGAGGTTCCTGGAGCTCCTCAAGAGGCTCCTGGAGCTCCTCAAGAGGTTCCTGGAGCTCCTCAAGAGGCTCCTGGAGCTCCTCAAGAGGCTCCTGGAGCTCCTCAAGAGGCTCTTGGAGCTCCTCAAGAGGTTCTTGGAGCTCCTCAAGAGGCTCCTGGAGCTCCTCAAGAGGTTCTTGGAGCTCCTCAAGAGGTTCTCGGAGCTCCTCAAGAGGCTTTTTGAGCTCCTCACGTGCCTTATGGGTTCCACCAAGCCCAGGGGGTCTCCAGGAGGACTTCGAGGAGCTCCAGAAGGTCCCTACCTGCTTCGTAGGTGGTGGCGTGGGCCGTCATGCTCCACGTGCTGGACCTTCGGCCCTTGGTGACCATCACGGAGAACTCGTACATGGTGTTGGGCTTCAGCCCCACCACCGTGTGGCTCAGGGCGGTCGTGTCGGCCGACTGCGAGGAGAAGGAGACGCAAACCAAGATGGGGTTGAGGTGGCAACCAGAATTTTCTTGATGAAAGCCACAATTTGTTGATGGAAACCAGAATTTGGTGGATGGAAACCAGAATTTTCTTGGTGGAAACCAGAATTTGGTTGATGGAAACAAGAATTTTTGGAAGGAAACCAGAAATTTATGGATGGAAACCAGAATTTTCTTGATGGAACCAGAATTTTGTGGATGGAAACCAGAATTTGGTTGATGGAAACCAGAATTTTCTTGATGAAACCCACAATTTCTTGATGGAAACCAGAATTTTCTTGGTGGAAACCCACAATTTCTTGATGGAAACCAGAATTTTTTGATAGAAACCAGAAATTTATGGATGGAAACCAGAATTTTGTTGATGAAACCCAGAATTTTCTTGATGGAAACCAGAATTTTGTTAATGAAACCCACAATTTCTTGATGGAAACCAGAATTTTCTTGGTGGAAACCAGAATTTGGTTGATGAAACCCACAATTTCTTAATGGGAACCAGAATTTTCTCGGTGGAAACCAGAATTTTGTTGATGAAATCCACAATTTTTTGATGGAAACCAGAAATTTATGGATGGAAACCAGAATTTTCTTGGTGGAAACCAGGATTTTGTTGAGGAAACCAACAATTTGTTGATGGAAACCGGAATTTTTTTGATGGAAACCACCATATTTTGACGTCAACCCCCATTTTTTTGATGCCAACCATCAATTTTTTGACGTCAACCACCATTTTATGGCTGGAAACCACCATATCTTGAGGTCAACCCCCATTTTTTTGATCTCAACCCTCAATTTTTTGACGTCAACCATCATTTTATGCTTGGAAACCACCATATTTTAAGGTCAATCCTCAATTTTTTGACGTCAACCACCATTTTATGGCTGGAAACCACCATATTTCATCGTCAACCATCAATATTTTGACATCAACCCCCATTTTTTTGACGTCAACCATCATTTTATGGCTGGAAACCACCATATTTTGAGGTCAACCCTCAATTTTTTGACGTCAACCACCAATTCATGGCTGGAAACCACCATATTTTGAGGTCAACCCTCAATTTTTTGACGTCAACCATCATTTCATGGCTGGAAACCACCATATTTTGACTTCAACCCCCATTTTTTTGATGCCAACCCTCAATTTTTTGATGTCAACCACCAATTTATGGCTGGAAACCACCATATTTTGAGGTCAACCCTCAATTTTTTGACGTCAACCATCATTTCATGGCTGGAAACCACCATATTTCATCATCAACCATCAATATTTTGACATCAACCCCCATTTTTTTGACGTCAACCATCATTTTATGGCTGGAAACCACCATATTTTGACTTCAACCCTCAATTTTTTGACGTCAACCACCATTTTATGCTTGGAAACCACCATATTTTGAGGTCAACCCTCATTTTTTTGACGTCAACCTCCATTTTATGCTTGGAACCCACCAATTTATTGCTGGAAACCACCATATTTTGAGGTCAACCCTCATTTTTTTGACGTCAACCACCATTTTATGGCTGGAAACCACCATATTTTGACGTCAACCCCCATTTTTTTGATCTCAACCCTCAATTTTTTGACGTCAACCACCATTTTATGGCTGGAAACCACCATATTTCATCATCAACCATCAATATTTTGACATCAACCCTCATTTTTTTGACGTCAACCATCATTTTATGGCTGGAAACCACCATATTTTGAGGTCAACCCTCAATTTTTTGACGTCAACCACCAATTCATGGCTGGAAACCACCATATTTTGAGGTCAACCCTCAATTTTTTGACATCAACCATCATTTCATGGCTGGAAACCACCATATTTTGACTTCAACCCCCATTTTTTTGATGTCAACCATTAATTTTTTGATGTCAACCACCAATTCATGGCTGGAAACCACCATATTTTGAGGTCAACCCTCATTTTTTTGACGTCAACCATCATTTTATGGCTGGAAACCACCATATTTCATCATCAACCATCAATATTTTGACATCAACCCCCATTTTTTTGACGTCAACCATCATTTTATGGCTGGAAACCACCATATTTTGACTTCAACCCCCATTTTTTTGATGCCAACCCTCAATTTTTTGACGTCAACCCCCATTTTATGCTTGGAAACCACCATATTTTGAGGTCACCCTTCAATTTTTTGACGTCACCCGTCAACTTCTTGAGGTCAACCCTCAATGTTATGGCTGGAAGCCGCCACGTTCCGTGGTCTCGAGGCCCCGAGGCGCATCTCCTCGTGGTCTCGAAGGCGCAGAGGACCTTCTCCTCACCTTGTACTTGGCGCCGGCGGAGTAGCTGGTCCTCCAGCGGACGGTGTAGAAACGGATATCGGGGTTCTTCTGGTTCCTGGGGCCCGAGTTGTCGGCCCAGAGGACACGGACGGCGTCGTGGGCGAGGACCACGGCTTGGACACCTACCGGGGGGAGCATGGGGGGGGCCAGGTCTGGGAGGGAGGTGGGGAGGGCGTCAAGGAGAGGAGACAAGTCAACTTGGAAAGGGTCCACGGGGTCTGGGAGAGGGGGGGGGGGGGGGCGGCGATGGGAGGAGGAGGGGGGGATCAGGGAGGAGATGGAGGAGAAGAAGATGGAGAAGGAGGAGATGGAGAAGATGGAGAAGGAGAAGATGGAGAAGAAGATGGAGGAGAAGAAGATGGAGGAGAAGGAGAAGGAAGAGAAGAAGAAGGAGATGGAGAAGATGGAGAAGAAGAAGAAGATGAAGGAGAAGGAAGAGAAGGAGGAGGAGAAATAGAAGGAGAAGGTGGAGAAGCAGGAGAAGAAGATGAAGAAGGAGAAGATGGAGGAGAAGGAGAAGGAGAAGAAGAAGATGATGGAGAAGGAGGAGAAGGAGAAGATGGAGAAGGAGGAGAAGAAGGAGAAGAAGGAGAAGATGGGGAAGGAGGAGAAGGAAAAGAATGAGAAGGAGGAGAAGATGGAGAAGGAGAAGAAGAAGGAGAAGAAGGAGATGGAGAAGGAGGAGAAGGAGAAGATGGAGAAGAAGGAGAAGGAGGAGAAGAAGGAGAAGGAGGAGAAGATGGAGAAGGAGGAGAAGATGGAGAAGAAGAAGAAGGAAAAGAAGAAGGAGAAGGAGGAGAAGGAGAAGATGGAGAAGAAGGAGAAGAAGAAGGAGAAGAAGGAGAAGAAGGAGAAGGAGAAGAAGAAGAAGGAGAAGGAGGAGAAGGAGGAGAAGAAGGAGAAGATGGAGAAGAAGAAGAAGGAGAAGGAGAAGATGGAGAAGAAGAAGAAGAAGAAGGAGAAGGAGGAGAAGGAGGAGAAGGAGAAATAGAAGGAGAAGGTGGAGAAGCAGGAGAAGAAGATGAAGAAGGAGAAGATGGAGGAGAAGGAGAAGGAGAAGGAGAAGAAGAAGATGATGGAGAAGGAGGAGAAGAAGGAGAAGAAGGAGAAGATGGGGAAGGAGGAGAAGGAAAAGAATGAGAAGGAGGAGAAGATGGAGAAGGAGAAGATGGAGAAGGAGAAGGAGAAGGAGAAGAAGAAGGAGATGGAGAAGGAGGAGAAGGAGAAGATGGAGAAGAAGGAGAAGGAAAAGAAGAAGGACAAGAAGGAGAAGGAGGAGAAGGAGGAGAAGGAGAAGATGGAGAAGAAGGAGAAGGAGGAGAAGATGGAGAAGGAGAAGAAGGAGAAGAAGAAGAAGGAGAAGGAGGAGAAGGTGGAGAAGAAGATGATGGAGAAGGAGGAGAAGAAGGAGAAGATGGAGAAGAAGAAGGAGAAGAAGACGATGGAGGAGGAGAAGGAGAAGAAGAAGGAGAAGGAGGAAAAGAAGAAGATGGAGAAGATGAAAAGGTGGAGAAGAAGAAGATGGAGAAGGAGAAGGAGAAGGAGAAGATGGAGAAGGAGAAGAAGGAGGAGGAGGAGGAGAGGGTGGAGACGGCGAAGGAGCCCAAAGGTGACGGAGGAGAAGGCGCCGAGAGGCACGAGGAGGTCGGATGGCGTCGATGAGGAGGAGGAACAGGAGGAGAACAGAGAGAAGGAGGTCAATGCACCAGCAGAAGACACCTTGGCGAACACCCCCCCCCCACAGCCCCAAGACGCGAGGAGAAGGTCGGAGACCGGCAGGACCTTCCAAAAGCTCCTCGAGGAGCTTCTCGAGGTGGTTCTGAAGCTCCTCAGGGTGGTTTGAAGCTCCTCAAGGTGGTTCTGAAGCTCCTCAAGGAGGTTTTGAAGCTCCTCAAGGTGGTTTGAAGCTCCTCAAGGAGGTTTTGAGGCTCCTCAAGGTGGTTTGAAGCTCCTCAAGGAGGTTTTGAGGCTCCTCAAGGTGGTTTGAAGCTCCTCAAGGAGGTTTTGAAGCTCCTCAAGGAGGTTTTGAAGCTCCTCAAGGTGATTCTGAAGCTCCTCAGGGTGGTTCTGAAGCTCCTCAAGGAGGTTTTGAAGCTCCTCAAGGTGATTCTGAAGCTCCTCAAGGAGGTTTTGAAGCTCCTCAAGGTGGTTTTGATGTTCTTCAAGGAGGTTTGAAGCTCCTCAAGGAGGTTTTGAAGCTCCTCAAGGAGGTTTTGAAGCTCCTCAAGGTGGTTCTGAAGCTCCTCAAGGTGGTTTTGATGCTCCTCAAGGAGGTTTTGAAGCTCCTCAAGGTGGTTTTGAACCTGCTCAAGGTGGTTTTGATGCTCCTCAAGGAGGTTTTGAAGCTCCTCAAGGTGGTTTTGATGCTCCTCAAGGAGGTTCTGAAGCTCCTCAAGGTGGTTCTGAAGCTCCTCAGGGTGGTTTGAAGCTCCTCAAGGTGATTCTGAAGCTCCTCAAGGAGGTTTTGAACCTGCTCAAGGTGGTTTTGATGCTCCTCAAGGAGGTTCTGAAGCTCCTCAAGGTGGTTCTGAAGCTCCTCAAGGTGGTTCTGAACCTGCTCAAGGTGGTTTTGATGCTCCTCAAGGAGGTTTTGAAGCTCCTCAAGGAGGTTTTGAAGCTCCTTAAGGAGGTTTTGAAGCTCCTTAAGGTGGTTTTGAAGCTCCTCAAGGAGGTTTTGATGCTCCTCAAGGAGGTTTGATGCTCCTCAAGGTGGTTTTGATGCTCCTCAAGGAGGTTTTGAAGCTCCTCAAGGTTATTCTGAAGCTCCTCAAGGAGGTTTTGAAGCTCCTCAGGGTGGTTCTGAAGCTCCTCAAGGAGGTTTTGAAGCTCCTCAAGGAGGTTTTGAAGCTCCTCAAGGTGGTTTTGAAGCTCCTCAAGGAGGTTTTGATGCTCCTCAAGGAGGTTTTGAAGCTCCTCAAGGTGCTTTGGAGCTTGGTTCTTCCACCTGGTGGAGCGCGAGGAGCAGAAGGACCTCGAGACTCACCTGTGGCGGACCTGGTGGTGGCACTTTCGTAGAGGGGGACCCCTTCTCCGGCGTTGTTGAAGGCCTTCAAGGAGATGACGTAGTGAGAACTCGGCTCTGGAGGAGAAAAGAGAAGGAGGTCCACGTCCCCCACCCCGGAGAAGAGGAGAAGATCCTCTTGAAAACCCAGGAGAAAGGGAGAGAAGTCACCGGGAGGACCTCCCCGTGGTCAGTTTTGGGGTCTAAGACCTCGATCTCGTGGTGGGTTCCACGTGGACGTCGGGACGAGGAGCTTGAGAGGTGGAGGAACCACCAGCCGGAGGTTCCGAACCACCGGCTGGAGCTCAGGAGGCTTCGCCGAAGGTGGGAGGAGAAGGTCTTGGTGGCTCCTAACCTTCTCCTGGTCGTGGGGAGGAGCTCTGGGAGGCTGGAGACCCTCCCACCCACCCCTAGGACCACGTGGACCTCCTGGAGAAGGACCTGGAGATGCTCCCCGTGGCCTCTAGGACCACCTGGAGCTCCTGGAGAAGGACCTGGAGACCCTCCCTGTGGCCTCTAGGACCACCTGGAGCTCCTGGAGAAGGACCTGGAGACCCTCCCCGTGGCCTCTAGGACTGCCTGGAGCTCCTGGAGAAGGACCTGGAGACCCTCCCCGTGGCCTCTAGGACTGCCTGGACCTCCTGGAGAAGGACCTGGAGACCCTCCCCGTGGCCTCCAGGACCACCAGGAGCTCCTGGAGAAGGACCTGGAGACCCTCCCCGTGGCCTCCAGGACCACCAGGAGCTCCTGGAGAAGGACCTGGAGACCCTCCCCGTGGCCTCTAGGACCACCAAGACCTCCTGGAGAAGGTCCTTGAGACCCTCCCCATGGCCTTGAGGTGACCTGGACACCATCAAACCCCCAGGAGCTCCTGCAGAAGGACCTGGAGACCCTCCCTGTGGCCTCTAGGACCACCAGGACCTCCTGGAGAAGAACCTGGAGACCCTCCCTGTGGCCTCTAGGACCACCTGGACCTCCTGGAGAAGGTCCTTGAGACCCTCCCCGTGGCCTTGAGGTGACCTGGAGACCATCAAACCCCCAGGAGCTCCTGGAGAAGGACCTGGAGACACTCCCCGTGGCCTCCAGGACCACCAGGACCTCCTGGAGAAGGTCCTTGAGACCCTCCCCGTGGCCTTGAGGTGACCTGGACACCATCAAACCCCCAGGAGCTCCTGGAGAAGGACCTGGAGACACTCCCCGTGGCCTCCAGGACCACCTGGACCTCCTGGAGAAGGACCTGGAGACCCTCCCTGTGGCCTCTAGGACCACCTGGAGCTCCTGGAGAAGGTCCTTGAGACCCTCCCCGTGGCCTTGAGGTGACCTGGAGACCATCAAACCCCCAGGAGCTCCTGGAGAAGGACCTGGAGACACTCCCCGTGGCCTCCAGGACCACCAGGACCTCCTGGAGAAGGTCCTTGAGACCCTCCCCGTGGCCTTGAGGTGACCTGGAGACCATCAAACCCCCAGGAGCTCCTGGAGAAGGACCTGGAGACACTCCCCGTGGCCTCCAGGACCACCTGGACCTCCTGGAGAAGGACCTGGAGACCCTCCCTGTGGCCTCTAGGACCACCTGGAGCTCCTGGAGAAGGTCCTTGAGACCCTCCCCATGGCCTTCAGCTTCTCGGTTCCTCAAGGTTCCTCAGGTAGAACTTCTCCTCCCCTCAACCGGCGGCTACCGAGCCGGAAAGATCCTGGAGGACCATCCTCCGAGGGACCTTCTAGAGGACTCCAAGGTGGAGAAGAAGGAGGAGAAGGTCCGACTCACCTAAGTTCTCGATGGAGAAGAACCTCTGCTTGGTGTCCACCCGGACGGTCTCGGCGTAGGGACTTCCAACCCCGTAACCGATGATGTAACCGCGGACGAGGACGTTGGCTTGGAGGGGGGGGGTCCAGGTCATGACGATGCTGGTGGCCAACGGGCGGACGTGGAGGGAACTGGGTTGGTCGGGGACCTGGGACTCTGCGGTGGGAGAGGAGGAGAAGAAAGGAAGGACCTCCCGGAGGCCTCTCGGAAGGTTCTAGAAGGATTTTACGGAGGGTTCGTGGAGCTGGAGCCTCTTTTGGGGAGACGGAGCTTGAGGAAACATCTCCTAGAGGTTCCTCAGCTCTGCTTGGAAGGTTCTAGAAGGACTTTATGGAGGAGAAATGGAGATGGAGCTTGAGGAACCATCTCCTAGAGGTTCCTCAGCTCCGCTTGGAAGGTTCTAGAAGGACTTCATGGAGGGATCATGGAGATGGAGCTTGAGGAAACATCTCCTAGAGGTTCCTCAGCTCCGCTTGGAAGGTTCTAGAAGGACTTTATGGAGGAGAAATGGAGATGGAGCTTGAGGAACCATCTCCTAGAGGTTCCTCAGCTCCGCTTGGAAGGTTCTAGCAGGACTTTATGGAGGAGAAATGGAGATGGAGCTTGAGGAACCATCTCCTAGAGGTTCCTCAGCTCCGCTTGGAAGGTTCTAGCAGGACTTTATGGAGGAGAAATGGAGCTGGAGGCGCTTTTGGGGAGACGGAGCTTGAGGAAACATCTCCTAGAGGTTCCTCAGCTCCGCTTGGAAGGTTCTAGAGGAACTTTCTGGAGGAGACCTGGAGGAGGTGGGATCTGAGGACCTTCCATTTACCATCGAGGTCGTTCTCGGGGGTCTCGGCCGTGACCCAATCGGAAGAAGGTCCCGTCCCGTTGACCGTCATGGCAGCTACTTGGAAGCTGTAGTGGGTCCCTTTCTCCAAGCCTGGTGGGACCCAGAAGATGGAGAAGAAGAAGAAGGTTGGACCTTCAACATCTCCTGGCTCGGAGAAGCAGCAGAAAGACCTCGGAGGACCTCAAGGTCTTGGAGGACCTCAAGATCTTGGAGGACCTCAGAGTCTTGAAGGACCTCAAGGTCTTGAAGCCACCGACCTGAGAAGAGGTACCAGAGGTTGGTGGGCTCCAAGGTCTCCGTCTCTCCTCGCCGCATTGTCCTCCGCTGGCGGATCTTGTAGCCCGTGATGAAACCGTTTTGGGTTCCAGGTGGAGGAGGCGACCAGGTCACCTTGATGCTCTGGAGAAAGGAAACGAGGAGAAGGTCAACTGGCTTGGGGGGGGGGTCCCATCGAGCTTCTAGAAGGTCCTTCAGGGCTTCTAGAAGGTCTTTCAGGTCCTTCAAAGCTTCTAGAAGGTCCTTCAGGGCTTCTAGAAGGTCTTTCAGGTCCTTCAGGGCTTCTAGAAGGTCCTTCAGAGCTTCTAGAAGGTCTTTCAGGTCTTTCAAAGCTTCTAGAAGGTCCTTCAAAGCTTCTAGAAGGTCTTTCAGGTCCTTCAAAGCTTCTAGAAGGTCCTTCAGGGCTTCTAGAAGGTCTTTCAGGTCCTTCAGGGCTTCTAGAAGGTCCTTCAGAGCTTCTAGAAGGTCTTTCAGGTCTTTCAAAGCTTCTAGAAGGTCCTTCAAAGCTTCTAGAAGGTCTTTCAGGTCCTTCAAAGCTTCTAGAAGGTCCTTCAGGGCTTCTAGAAGGTCTTTCAGGTCCTTCAGGGCTTCTAGAAGGTCCTTCAGAGCTTCTAGAAGGTCTTTCAGGTCTTTCAAAGCTTCTAGAAGGTCCTTCAGAGCTTCTGAAAGGTCCTTCAGGGCTTCTAGAAGGTCTTTCAGGTCCTTCAGAGCTTCTAGAAAGTCCTTCAGGGCTTCTAGAAGGTCCCTCAAAGCTTCTAGAAGGTCCTTCAAAGCTTCTAGAAGGTCTTTCAGAGCTTCTAGAAGGTCCTTCAGAGCTTCTAGAATGTCTTTCAGGTCCTTCAAAGCTTCTAGAAGGTCCTTCAGGGCTTCTAGAAAGTCCCTCAGAGCTTCTAGAAGGTCCCTAGGAGGACCAGGAAGCCTCAAAACCTTCTCCGAGTCGGGTCGGGAGGGACGGGAGGAGGTTCCTCAAGGTTCCTCGTGGAGCTCCTGGAGGAACCGGAGAGCTTGGTGGTGGAAGAGACCTGGAGCGGGACCAGAGAAGATGGCGAGAAGGTGGTTCTGGTGCCACCAGGACTTACCCGGGAGTTGACCACCTCCAAGGAGACGTTCTGAGGGCTCCCGCTGGGCACTGGAAGAGAAGGAGACGATGGAGCCGTCGAGGAGCTTCCTCGGGAGAAGAAGCTCCAGGCGACGTGTCTCGTCGGCCTGGAGGTCAGGGAAGGGACCTTGGAGCTCCTGGAATGGAGCTTGGAGCTCCTGGAAGGGAACTTGGAGCTCCTGGAAGGGACCTTGGAGCTCCTGGGATGGGTCAGAAGGACCTTGGAGCTCCTGGAAGGGAGCTTGGAGGTCCTGGAAGGGGCCTTGGAGGGACCTTGGAGCTCCTGGGATGGGTTCAAAGGGACCTTGGAGCTCCTGGAATGGACCTTGGAGCTCCTGGAAGGGACCTTGGAGCTCCTGGAATGGGTCAGAAGGACCTTGGAGCTCCTGGAAGGGAGCTTGGAGCTCCTGGAATGGACCTTGGAGGGACCTTGGAGCTCCTGGGATGGGTTGGAGGGACCTTGGAGCTCCTGGAATGGGTCAGAAGGACCTCGGAGCTCCTGGAATGGACTTTGGAGCTGCCGGGGCGGGTCCCTTCTCACCGTCGGACAAGGTGGAGACGCTGAGGTCCTGGCTGGAGACTCCGGGGCCGTAACGGTTGAAGGGGACGAGGCGCAGGGTGTATTGGGTGAACTTCTTGAGGGCCTCCAGGCGGTGGGAGAAGCCGTCGACCTCCACGTGCTGGGTCGGAGCGAGGAGGAGGAGGAGATGGAGAAGAAGATGGAGAAGATGAAGAACTTGGCGCGTTGAGAGGCTTCAAGCCCCCTCCCCGAAACCCCCCTGAGATGCCACCACCCCGAGGTCCTTCCCCACCACCTCCCGGCCCCTCCTCACCTGCTCCTTGCCGGCCGCCGCCTCCTTCCAGAAGATTCTGTAGCCCTCGACGGGGCCTTTGGTGGAAGCCGGAGGGTCCCAGGTGACCTGGAGGGTGGTGGGCGAGGTGGAGACGGCCCGGAGGTTCTCGACGGGGCCGGGGACTTGAACTGCAAGAGGAGGAGGAGGAGGAGGAGAGGAGGTGGGACACGGAGAAGGGACCTTGGAGCTCCTGGAAGGGACCTTGGAGCTCCTGGAATGGGTTGAGAGGGACCTTGGAGCTCCTGGAAGGGGTTGGAGGGACCTTGGATCTCCTGGAAGGGACCTTGGAGCTCCTGGAATGGGTCAGAGGGACCTCAGAGCTCCTGGAAGGGACCTTGGAGCTCCTGGAATGGCTTGGAGGGACCTTGGAGCTCCTGGAATGGGTTGAGAGGGACCTTGGAGCTCCTGGAAAGGACCTTGGAGCTCCTGAAATGGGTTCAAAGGGAGCTTGGAGCTCCTGGAAGGGACCTTGGAGCTCCTGGAATGGGCTGGAAGGTGGTTGGAGCTTCTGGAAGGCACCTTGGAGCTCCTGAAATGGGTTCAAAGGGACCTTGGAGCTCCTGGAAGGGACCTTGGAGCTCCTGGAATGGGTTCAAAGGGAGCTTGGAGCTCCTGGAAGGGACCTTGGAGCTCCTGGAATGGGTACAAAGGGACCTTGGAGCTCCTGGAATGGGTTGGAAGGTCCTTGGAGCTCCTGGAAGGGACCTTGGAGCTCCTGGAATGGGTTCAAAGGCACCTTAGATCTCCTAGAATGGACCTTGGAGCTCCTGGAATGGACCTTGGAGCTCCTGGAAGGGGTTTAGAGGGACCTTGGAGCTCCTGGAATGGGTCAGAGGGACCTTGGTGCTCCTGGAATGGGTCAGAGGGACTTTGGAGCTCCTGGAATGGCTTCAAAAGCACCTTAGATCTCCTAGAATGGACTTTGGACCTCCTGGAAGTGACCTCGGAGCTCCTGACCCGGGGCTCACCAGGCCCTCCAAGAGCCGCGAGTCCCTTGAGGGGCTCGGAAGGCTTTTTGGTGGCTACTGACCTTCGGGTTGAGTGGCCACCTTGACTGGCGGAGAACTTTCTCCTGGCCCCCACTCGTTGTAGGCCACCACCCGGAAGCTGTAGGTCTCCTGAGGTCTCAGGTTGCCCACGGTGACCTGGAGGCTCCCACCTTGAGAAGCGTTGACCGCTCGCTCCCTACAAGAAACCACCAAGAAGCATCCGAGAAGCTCAGAAGGTCCCTCAACCTTCCCCCCCTTCAACCACCACTCGCAAGCCTCTGAGATACCAGGAGCCACCAACATCTCCAAGGTTCCAGGCCTCCCGAGAAGCTTCTCCCACCCTCAGGTCTTCTCCGGGGCCACCTCAGATGGTTCTCCAGGTCCTTCTCGAAGCCTCCGGCTTCTTCTTCGTCTTCCGGCCTCGTTCCAAAAGGTCTCAAGATGCTTCTTCTCCTGGAGCTCCTTGCGGGGCTGGAAGCTCCTCGAAGATCTTCTCGGGGCTTTCTCCAAGATCTCAGGAGCTTCTCCGCGTCCCCAGAACCTCCGCGATGTCCCGCTCGGTTTGGAGGATCATCCGAGGTTCTAAAGTTCTTCTCAAGTCCATGAGGACTCAAAAAAAGGTTCTTCTGGTGATGAAGATCTGAGCTGGTGGCTTCATGGGGTGAAGATCTGAGCTGGTGGCTCCAGGGGGTGAAGATCTGAGCTGGTGGCTCCAGGGGGTGAAGATCTGAGCTGGTGGCTCCAAGGGGTGAAGATCTGAGCTGGTGGCTCCAAGGGGTGAAGATCTGAGCTGGTGGCTCGAGGAGGTGAAGATCTGAGCTGGTGGCTCCAGGGGGTGAAGATCTGAGCTGGTGGCTCCAAGGGGTGAAGATCTGAGCTGGTGGCTCCAAGGGGTGAAGATCTGAGCTGGTGGCTCCAGGGGGTGAAGATCTGAGCTGGTGGCTCCATGGGGTGAAGATCTGAGCTGGTGGCTCCATGGGGTGAAGATCTGAGCTGGTGGCTCCAGGGGATGAAGAAGAAGATTGAGCTTCTCCTTCATTTTAGACACTAGGAGGACCTTCTACTTCGTTTTAGATGCTTGGAGGACCTACAGCTCCTTCCTTTGAGATCCTTGAAGGCCCCAAGACCACGTGGCTTTCGCTTCCCGCCAGGACCTGAGGTCCAAAGCCACCACGGGGACCTCCCAAGGTCCTTGGGAGTCGTGGAGAAACCCCTTTCTGGTGTCTCCCCAGGTGACCCGAGCCCCTTCCACCTTCCCCCTTCCCCTGAGGCGAAGCTTGAGGAGCACTCGGAAGGTTCTCCGGAGGCTCTCGAAAAAGGAGGAGGAGAATCCTCCGGACTTACCTGTCGGCGCCTTCC
The DNA here is from genome assembly GCA_033459285.1 of Clamator glandarius. Classification (NCBI taxonomy): domain Eukaryota; kingdom Metazoa; phylum Chordata; class Aves; order Cuculiformes; family Cuculidae; genus Clamator; species Clamator glandarius. Next base: position 827,890 of record JAUNZM010000077.1, on the reverse strand, counting down.
CTGGAGAAGAAGACCGTGTAGGCCTGGAGGTGACCTCGAAGGTCCAAGGGGGGACGCCAGGTGAGGCGGACGAAGCGGCTGGAGACCAAGACGGGGACGAGGTCGCGAGGAGCGGAGGGGAGGACACCGGAGCTGGGAGAGGCTGGAGGGGAAGGAGACGAGACAATCAGAGACGTCGGTGGCCCGGGGGCGACGGGAAGGGTCGGAGAAGCCACCGAGGTGACCTCTGGAAAGACCACGAGGTGGGACGGAAGGAGAAGACGTAAGGGGGTGGAGGAAAGAGAAGAAGAAGAGCGAGTCAGAGAAAAGCTCCAAGGAGGTGGCTCTTCCCATCATCTCCGTGGCCTTCCGAGAGATCCGTCTCCTTCTCGAGCTGAAGATTCCGGCCCCGGCCCATCAGCCCCTTCCCCAGCTTCGTCGCTGGCTTGGAAGGACCTTAAAGACCATCAAGATCGGCTCCACGTTGAGGTCCCACCACGAGCGAGGCTCGAGCCTTCTCCGTCTCTACCTGCCAAGCTTCCAAAAAGGTGGTTTTGAGGCTTCGAAAGCAGCTTCCGGAAGGTCCTACGGAGCCTACAGGATCCACGGAGCCGGAGAGGAGAAGGTTCCGTGGAGCTGGAAAGGAGAAGGTTCCATGGAGCTGGAGAGGAGAAGGTTCCATGGAGCTGGAGAGGAGAAGGTTCCATGGAGCTGGAAAGGAGAAGGTTCCATGGAGCTGGAGAGGAGAAGGTTCCATGGAGCTGGAGAGGAGAAGGTTCCATGGAGCTGGAAAGGAGAAGGTTCCATGGAGCTGGAGAGGAGAAGGTTCCGTGGAGCTGGAGAGGAGAAGGTTCCATGGAGCTGGAGAGGAGAAGGTTCCATGGAGCTGGAGAGGAGAAGGTTCCATGGAGAACAGGCTGGAGAAGAGAAGGTCCCATGGAGAACAGGCTGGAGAAGAGAAGGTCCCATGGAGAACAGGCTGGAGAAGAGAAGGTTCCATGGAGCCCAGGCTGGAGAAGAGAAGGTCCCATGGAGCCCAGGCTGGAGATGAGAAGGTTCCATGGAGCCCAGGCTGGAGAAGAGAAGGTCCCATGGAGCCCAGGCTGGAGATGAGAAGGTCCCATGGAGCCCAGGCTGGAGATGAGAAGGTTCCATGGAGCCCAGGCTGGAGAAGAGAAGGTCCCATGGAGAACAGGCTGGAGAAGAGAAGGTCCCATGGAGCCCAGGCTGGAGAAGAGAAGTTCCCATGGAGCCCAGGCTGGAGAAGAGAAGTTCCCATGGAGAACAGGCTGGAGAAGAGAAGGTCCCATGGAGAACAGGCTGGAGAAGAGAAGGTCCCATGGAGCCCAGGCTGGAGAAGAGAAGGTCCCATGGAGCCCAGGCTGGAGAAGAGAAGGTCCCATGGAGCCCAGGCTGGAGAAGAGAAGGTCCCATGGAGCCCAGGCTGGAGAAGAGAAGTTTCCATGGAGAACAGGCTGGAGAAGAGAAGGTCCCATGGAGCCCAGGCTGGAGAAGAGAAGGTCCCATGGAGCCCAGGCTGGAGAAGAGAAGGTCCCATGGAGCCCAGGCTGGAGAAGAGAAGGTCCCATGGAGCCCAGGCTGGAGAAGAGAAGGTCCCATGGAGCCCAGGCTGATCTTCACCTTGGAGAAGGTTCCAATTCCTAGTAGAACGTTGCTCCTCACCCTTCGGGGAAGTCGCCTTGGTCTCCGTCTCATTCCTAACTCCACATTTTCCCATTTCGACTCCACTCAAGCCCAAATATGGGAGCTGAAGGACCCCTCGTTGGGGGGGGGGGTGGCTGCTAATTAAGTTAATTAGGTTAATTAACGACTTACCGGGCTGGAGGATGAGGAGCTGGGCGCTGGCTTGGACCTTCCCGGCTTCGTTCTCGGCCACGCACTGATAGAAACCTTCGTCCGACTTGACCAAGCCCAGAATCCTCAAGTTGCTGCCCCCCTGGAGCGAGAGAAAATGAAGATAATTAAGAGGATTAATTAGGAGAACCTCGTTTAGTAGGGATTCCGGTCCATAAAGCTCTTCTAGAAGAGCTTGGAGACCGAGTCAGGTCTTTGAACCTTTTGTAAAAGAGCTTGGAGCTCCTGGAAGGGGTTGAGAGGGACCTTGGAGCTCCTGGAATGGCTTCAAAGGCACCTTAGATCTCCTAGAATGGACCTTGGAGCTCCTGGAATGGACCTTGGAGCTCCTGGAATGAGTTGAGAGGGACCTTGGAGCTCCTGAAAGGGGTTGGAGGGACCATGAAGCTCCTGGAAGGTACCTTGGAGCTCCTGGAAGGGACCTTAGAGCTCCTGAATGGACCTTGGAGCTCCTGGAAGGGGTTAGTAGGACCTTGGAGCTCCTGGAAGGGACCTTGGAGCTGCTGGAATGGGTTGAGAGGGACCTTGGGGCTCCTGGGAGGGACCTTGGAGCTCTTGGAATGGGTTGGAGGGGCCTTTGAGCTCCTAGAAGGGACCTTGAAGCTCCTAGAAGGGACCTTGGAGCTCCTGGGAGGGACCTTGGAGCTCCTGGGAGGGACCTTGGAGCTCCTGGAATGCGTTGAGAGGGACCTTGGAGCTCCTGGAATGGGTTGGAGGGACCTTGGAGCTCCTAGAATGGATCTTGGAGCTTTTGGAAGGGGTTGGAGGGACCTTAGAGCTCCTGGAAGGGACCTTGGAGCTCCTGGAATGGGTCGGAGGGACCTTGGAGCTCCTAGAAGGGACCTTGGAGCTCCTGGGAGGGACCTTGGAGCTCCTGGAATGTGTTGAGAGGGACCTTGGAGCTCCTGGAATGGGTTGGAGGGACCTTGGAGCTCCTAGAATGGATCTTGGAGCTTTTGGAAGGGGTTGGAGGGACCTTAGAGCTCCTGGAATGGGTTGAGAGGGACCTTAGAGCTCCTGGAAGGGACCTTGGAGCTCCTGGAAGGGGTTGAGAGGGACCTTGGAGCTCCTGGAATGGGTCGAAGGGACCTTGGAGCTCCTAGAAGGGACCTTGGAGCTCCTGGAATGGAGCTTGGAGGGACCTTGGAGATGCTAGAATGGGCTGGAGGGACCTTGGAGCTCCTGGACTGGACCCTGGAGCTCCTGGAAGGGACCTTGGAGCTCCTGGACTGGGTTGAGAGGGACCTTGGAGCTCCTGGAATGGACCTTGGAGCTTTTGGAATGGGTTGGAGGGATCTTGGAGCTCCTGGAATAGACCTTGGAGCTCCATCTGAGCTGGAAACCCTCCGGAGATGGAGCCACCAGGGTTTCTTGAGGTTCTCCTGGGACGAAGGGTTTTTCCGAGGGGGAAACGTGGAAGTTTTTTGGGGAGTAGGATGATTTTTTTTTTTTTTTTTTTTTTTTTTATTGGCTTCAAACCACCTAGAGGGAACGAGAATTTTGGAGCTTAACGAGGGCGGCTAATTACCACGATCTGGAAATAATCGCTGGGAATGACGACTTCTCCGTTCTTCATCCACTCCACGGTGGGGACGGGCTTCCCGGTCACCTCGCATTCCAGCTCCACGTCCCGACGTTCGTAGGAGCGAAGGTTCCGGGGGCGCCTCAAAAATCGGGGGGGGACTGCGGAGAGAGAAGGATCCCGGGGGGAGTCAACGAGGAGAAAGAGGAGACGGGACCTGAGGCTTTGGAAAAGGGGAGAAGGAACCTGCCGGATGGACAACTTGGAAGGGGTTGAGAGGGACCTTGGAGCTCCTGGAATGGGTTGAGAGGGACCTTGGAGCTCCTGGAATGGGCCTTGGAGCTCCTGGGAGGGAGCTTGGAGTTCCTGGAATGGGTTGAGAGGGACCTTGGAGCTCCTGGAAGGGACCTTGGAGCTCCTGGAATGGACCTTGAAGCTCCTGAGAGGGACCTTGGAGCTCCTGGAAGGGGTTGAGAGGGATCTTGGAGCTCCTGGAATGGGTCAGAGGGATCTTGGAGCTCCCAGAATGGATCGGAGGGACCTTGGAGCTCCTGGAAGGGGTTGTGAGGGACCTTGGAGCTCCTGGAATGGGTTGAGAGGGACCTTGGAGCTCCTGGAATGGGCATTGGAGCTCCTGGGAGGGACCTTGAAGCTCCTGGAATTTGACCTTGGATCTCCTGGAAGGGGTTGGAGGGACCTTGGAGCTCCTGGAATGGACCTTGAAGCTCCTGGAATTTGACCTTGGATCTCCTGGAAGGGGTTGGAGGGACCTTGGAGCTCCTGGAATGGACCTTGGAGGGACCTTGGAGCTCCTGGGAGGGACCTTGGAGCTCCTGGAATGGACCTTGGAGCTCCTGGAATGGGTTGAGAGGGACCTTGGAGCTCCTGGAATGGGCCTTGGAGCTCCTGGGAGGGACCTTGAAGCTCCTGGAATTTGACCTTGGATCTCCTGGAAGGGGTTGGAGGGACCTTGGAGCTCCTGGAATGGACCTTGAAGCTCCTGGAATTTGACCTTGGATCTCCTGGAAGGGGTTGGAGGGACCTTGGAGCTCCTGGAATGGACCTTGGAGGGACCTTGGAGCTCCTGGGAGGGACCTTGGAGCTCCTGGGAGGGACCTTGGAGCTCCTGGAATGGACCTTGGAGCTCCTGGAATGGGTTGAGAGGGACCTTGGAGCTCCTGGAATGGACCTTGGAGGGACCTTGGAGCTCTTGGAATGAGTTGGAGGGACCTTGGAGCTCCTGGAATGGCCCTTGAAGCTCCTGGAATTTGACCTTGGATCTCCTGGAAGGGGTTGGAGGGAGCTTGGAGCTCCTGGAATGGGTTGAGAGGCATCTTGGAGCTCCTGGAATGGGTTGAGAGGGAGCTTGGAGCTCCCGGAATGGTCCTTGGAGCTCCCGGAATGGGTTTGGAGGGACCTTGGAGCTCCTGGCCTGGATTCCAAGAGGAGTGGTGGCTCCTGCTGGTGGACGAGGAGCTCCGAGCTCCTTCCACCTTGGTCTTGGAGCCCTGGAAGCCCTGGAAGAGGTTGAGCCGTGACTTCTCCACCAGCTCGGCTGGCGCTTGGAGCTCCTCATCCAGCGGGAAGGACCAAGTGGAAGCGGATGATCCCTCGGGCACGAAATTCCGATTCCTTCTCCTCGGAGCCTCTTCCGAAGCCTCCTGAGATCTTTCCACCAGGTGGAAAACACGGAGAAAACGGCTCCGACTTGGCTTCTCCCGGCCTCAAGAAGCCACGTGGAGGTCAACAACGAAGATCGGGAGAAGAAGAAGGTGGAGAAGGAGGAGGAACCCGGCTAGAAGAAGCATCGGAAGCTTTTCCGAAGATTTTAGGGAACGAGCCGTTGAGGGAAAAGGTCGGGAAATGGAGAAGAAGGTGGATTTTTCTTCCGGAGACTCGGAATATTTCGCTTCTCGAGGCCGCGAAGTTGAGAAAGGGGCCGACTCGGTGCGGAGGGTTCCAAAAATCGCGGAAAAATGAAATAGGGAAGGGGGACGGAGGCCAAAAAAAAAAATATGGAAAAATGGGATGGGTTGAGGCGCTTACCCGTCACGGAGAGGTGAGCCGAGGCGCTGCTGTTCTCGTTATCGGAGTTAACGAGGCAGGTGTAGGTCCCGGAGTCGTCCTCGGAAACGTTGGAGATGAGGAGGTTGCTCCCGGCTAGCAGGGAGTATTTGCCGGAGCTGGAAAAAGAGGGAAAAGGAGGGAGGGGGGGGGGGGAAGATAAGGGAGGGAGGGGGGGAGATAAGGGAGGGAGGGGGGGAGATAAGGGAGGGAGGGAGGAGATAAGGGAGGGAGGGAGGAGATAAGGGAGGGAGGGAAGATAAGGGAGGGGGGAAGATAAGGGAGGGGGGAGATAAGGGAGGGGGGAGATAAGGGAGGGGGGAGATAAGGGAGGGGGGAGATAAGGGAGGGGGGAGATAAGGGGGGGAGATAAGGGAGGGGGGAGATAAAGGAGGGGGGAGATAAGGGAGGGGGGAAGATAAGGGAGGGGGAAGATAAGGGAGGGAGGGGAAGATAAGGGAGGGGAGAAGATAAGGGAGGGGGGGAGATAAGGGGGGGAGATAAGGGAGGGAGGGGAAGATAAGGGAGGGGGGGAGATAAGGGAGGGGGGAGATAAGGGAGGGGGGAGATAAGGGAGGGGGAGATAAGGGAGGGGGGAGATAAGGGAGGGGGGAGATAAGGGAGGGGGGAGATAAGGGGGGGGAGATAAGGGAGGGGGGAGATAAAGGAGGGGGGAGATAAGGGAGGGGAGAAGATAAGGGAGGGGGAAGATAAGGGAGGGAGGGGAAGATAAGGGAGGGGAGAAGATAAGGGAGGGGGGGAGATAAGGGGGGGAGATAAGGGAGGGAGGGGAAGATAAGGGAGGGGGGGAGATAAGGGAGGGGGGAGATAAGGGAGGGGGAAGATAAGGGAGGGGGAGATAAGGGAGGGGGGAGATAAGGGAGGGGGGAGATAAGGGAGGGGGGGAGATAAGGGAGGGGAGGGGGGAGAGAGAGAGGGGGGATGGAGATAGGGGAGGCGAGATAAGAGAGGAGAGATGGGAGATGAGAGATAAGAGATAAGATATAAGAGATGAGAGATGAGTGATAAGAGATTAGAGATGAGAGATAATAAGAGATGAGATATGAGAGATGAGATACGAGATATGAGAGATACGAGAGATGAGAGATGAGATATAAGAGATAAGAGAAGAGAGATAAGATAAGAGAGATGAGAGATACAAGATGAGAGATATGAGAGATGAGATATGAGAGATGAGAGATAAGATATAAGATATAAGATATAAGAGATGAGAGATAAGAGATAAGATATAAGATATGATATATGAGAGATGAGAGATAAGAGATAAGATATAAGAGATGAGAAATAAGATATAAGAGATGAGAGATGAGAGATAAGAGATAAGATATAAGAGATGAGAGATAAGATATAAGATATAAGAGATGAGAGATAAGATATAAGAGATAAGAGATGAGAGATAAGAGATAAGATATAAGAGATGAGAGATGAGAGGTAAGAGATAAGATATAAGAGATGAGAGATAAGATATAAGATATAAGAGATGAGAGATAAGATATAAGAGATAAGAGATGAGAGATAAGATATAAGATATAAGAGATGAGAGATGAGAGATGAGAGATAAGATATGAGATGAGATACAAATATAAGATATATGAGAGATGAGATGAGAGAGATAAGAGATAAGATGTAAGATATAAGATACAAGATACAAGATATGAGAGATGAGAGATAAGATATAAGAGATGAGAGATGAGAGATAAGAGATAAGATATAAGAGATGAGAGATGATGAGATACAAATATAAGATATATGAGAGAGATAAGAGATAAGATGTAAGATATAAGATATAAGACCCAAGATACAAGATATGAGAGATGAGAGATAAGAGATAAGCGATGAGATAGAAGAGAGGAGAGATGAGAGATGAGGTACGAGATGCAAGATGTAAGAGATAAGAGACGAGAGATATGAGGTATGAGAGATGAGATACGAGCGATGAGACATGAGATGAGATATAAGAGATGAGAGATAAGATAGACGATATCAGAGATATGAGAGATAAGACATGAGATTTGAGATATGGGAGATGAGAGAGATGAGAGATGAGAGATAAGAGATGAGAGATAAGGTTCAAGACACGAGATATAAGAGATAAGATAGAAGATATGAGAGGTGAGAAGAATGAACCCCCCCCCCCCCCACGATCCAAGCTTTGGTCTCCCCGGCAGGCGCGGACCCTCCGTGGACCTTCTCGGCCTTTCTCTCTTGGCTCACCTGAGCGGGAGAAGCTCCTCCCCTCGGCGCCAGGTGAAGGTGGGGGGGGGGGGACCCCGAGGCGCTGCACTCCAAGACGGCGGCGGCGTCTCCTTCCGTGGCCGTGGCGTCCGACGGCCTCTGGAGGAAAACCTGCCGCCTGGGGTGACCGGGATCTGCAAGGAGGACACATCGAGACCTCCGGCACCGAAACGAGACCTTTCTCCGCGCCGGGAAACGCTCGGAACGCCCCCCCCCCCCCCCCAATCCGACGGGAGGCCGAGCTGGAAGGGCTTGGAGGTGCCTTCAACCCAACCCAACCCAACCCAACCCAACCCAACCCATGGATCAATGAGTCTAGAGCTGGATTCAGGTCCTCCTAGAAGAGCTTGGAGAGGGATTCGGCTCCTCAAACCCCTTCTAGAAGAGCTTGGAGAGGGATTCAGCTCCGCAAACCCCTTCTAGAAGAGCTTGAAGAGGGATTCAGCTCCTCAAACCCCTTCTAGAAGGGCTTGGAGAGGGATTTGGGTCCTCAACCCCCTTCTAGAAGAGCTTGGAGAGGGATTTGAGTCCTCAACCCCCTTCTAGAAGAGCTTGGAGAGGGATTTGAGTCCTCAAACCCCTTCTAGAAGAGCTTGGAGAGGGATTTGAGTCCTCAAACCCCTTCTAGAAGAGCTTGGAGATGGATTCGGCTCCTCAAACCCCTTCTAGAAGAGCTTGGAGAGGGATTCGGGTCCTCAAACCCCTTCTAGAAGAGCTTGGAGAGGGATTCGGCTCCTCAAACCCCTTCCAGAAGAGCTTGGAGAGGGATTTGGGTCCTCAAACCCCTTCTAGAAGAGCTTGGAGAGGGATTCAGCTCCGCAAACCCCTTCTAGAAGAGCTTGGAGAGGGATTTGGGTCCTCAAACCCCTTCTAGAAGAGCTTGGAGATGGATTCGGGTCCTCAAACCCCTTCTAGAAGGGCTTGGAGAGGGATTTGAGTCCTCAAACCCCTTCTAGAAGAGCTTGGAGATGGATTCGGGTCCTCAAACCCCTTCTAGAAGAGCTTGGAGAGGGATTTGAGTCCTCAAACCCCTTCTAGAAGAGCTTGGAGATGGATTCGGGTCCTCAAACCCCTTCTAGAAGAGCTTGGAGAGGGATTCGGCTCCTCAAACCCCTTCTAGAAGAGCTTGGAGAGGGATTCGGCTCCTCAAACCCCTTCTAGAAGAGCTTGGAGAGGGATTTGAGTCCTCAAACCCCTTCTAGAAGAGCTTGGAGATGGATTCGGGTCCTCAAACCCCTTCCAGAAGAGCTTGGAGAGGGATTTGAGTCCTCAAACCCCTTCTAGAAGAGCTTGGAGAGGGATTTGAGTCCTCAAACCCCTTCTAGAAGAGCTTGGAGAGGGATTCGGGTCCTCAAACCCCTTCTAGAAGAGCTTGGAGAGGGATTCGGGTCCTCAAACCCCTTCTAGAAGAGCTTGGAGAGGGATTCGGCTCCTCAAACCCCTTCTAGAAGAGCTTGGAGACGGATTCAGGTCCTCAAAACCTGTGGTTGCTCCATCCCTGGGACCTTGGAGCTCCTAGAATGGATCTTGGAGCTCCTGGAATGGGTTGGAGGGACCTTGGAGCTCCTGGAAGGGACCTTGGAGCTCCTGGAATGGGTCGGGAGGGACCATGGAGCTGCTGGAAGGAGTTGAGAGGGACCTTGATACGTATTCAGCTCCTCAAAACCCCTTCTAGAAGAGCTCAGAGCTCTTGGAATGGACCTTGGAGCTCCTGGAATGGACCTTGGAGCTCCTGGAAGGGGTTGAGAGGGACCTTGATACGGATTTAGCTCCTCAAAACCCCTTCTAGAAGAGCTCGGAGCTCCTGGAATGCCCCTCGGAGCTCTTGGAATGCACCTCAGAGCTCCTGGAATGGAGCTCGGAGCTCCTGGAACGGCTTGAGAGGAACCTCCGAGGTTCTTCCGGTTCTTACCGGCTAGAACGGTGACGTCGGCGTCGTTGCCGGTCCTGGAGCTGGCGGGATTCCTGGCGAGGCACCTGTAGACGCCGGCGTCTCCCGGTTGGATCCGGCTGATCTGAAGAGCTCCGGAAGGTAGGACGGCCACGCGCTCCGAGTCGGATGATCCCGGCGCGTCCGGGTTCAGCTCCTCCTGGTCTCGTTGCCATCGAACGGAGGGAGCCGGATCGCCGACCGCGTCGCATTTGAGGAGGACGGTGTCTCCGGCAAAAGCCGCCACCGATTCCGTCTGGGAAAGGAACCTCAACGGCCCTAGGAGAAATTCCCAAAAAACCCACCCAATTCCGAGCTTAGAGCCGCTGGAAATGGGAATTAAAAACTGTTTCCGTGTTAACGACCCCCCGAATATGGAACGAAAGTAAAAAACGCTGGGAATATTCCCAATTCGTGGGATCCAGGATCTTCCGAAGCGGCTCTAAGCGAGCACGGGGATGGATTCCGGGGATCCAGGCTCTTCCGAGCCGGCTCCAAGCGAGCACGGGGCTGGATTCCTGGGATCCAGCCTGATCCACTGGGAGGTGTCTCTGCTCGCTCCATGGGGGTGGAATTGGATGGGTTTTAAGGACCCTTCCAACCCAAACCATCCTAGGATTCTAGGATTCTAGGATTCTAGGATTCCAGGATCCCACGATTCCACGATTCCGCAATTCTACAATTCTACGATTCCACGATTCAATGATCCCCCGATTCTTCAATTCTATGATTCCACAATTCCAGAATTCCATGACTCCATGACTCCACGATTCCACAATTCCATGATTCTTCCTTTCTATGATTCCACACTTCTATGATTCCATGATCCCACGATTCTACGATTCCACGGTTCCTCAATTCCATGATTCCACAAGTCAATGATTCTACGATTCTTCAGTTTCATGATTCCACAATTCTATGATTCCACGATTCCATGATTCTTGGATTCGACGAGTCCACAATTCCATGATTCCACGACTCTACGATTCCATGATTCCACGATTCTAATATTCCGTGATTCCACAATTATACGATTCTACAACTCTATGATTCCACAATTCCATGATTCTTCATTTCTATGATTCCACAATTCCACAGTTCCTCGATTCCGTGATTCCACAAGTCAATGATTCTACGATTCCACAATTCTACAATTCCATGATTCTATGATTCCACGATTCTACAATTCCACGATCCCAAGATTCTACGATTCCAAGATTCTTTGATTCTACGAGTCCACGATTCCGCAATTCCATGATTCTACGATTCCCCATTTCCACGATTCTTCAATTCTACGATTCCACGATTCCACAATTCCACGATTCTACGATTCTACAACTCTACGATTCCACAATTCCACGATTCTTCATTTCTATGATTCCACGATTCCACGGTTCCTCAATTCCATGATTCCATGATTCTTTGATTCCACCATTCTACGATTCCACGATTCCAAGATTCTACGATTCCAAGATTCTTTGATTCTACGAGTCCACGATTCCACAATTCCATGATTCTTCATTTCTATGATTCCACGATTCCATGATTCCATGATTCCACGGTTCCTCAATTCCATGATTCCACAAGTCAATGATTCTACGATTCCACAATTCTACGATTCCACGATTCCAAGATTCTTTGATTCTATGAGTCCACGATTCCGCAATTCCATGATTCTACGATTCCCCATTTCCACGATTCTTCAATTCTACGATTCCACGATTCCACAATTCCACGATTCTACAACTCTACGATTCCACAATTCCATGATTCTTCATTTCTATGATTCCACGATTCCACGATTCCCTGATTCCACGATTCCACGATTCTACGATTCTACAACTCTACGATTCCACAATTCCATGATTCTTCATTTCTATGATTCCACGATTCCACAGTTCCTCGATTCCGTGATTCCACAAGTCAATGATTCTACGATTCCACAATTCTACGATTCCATGATTCTACGATTCCACGATTCCAAGATTCTACAATTCTACGATCCCAAGATTCTACGATTCCAAGATTCTTTGATTCTACGAGTCCACGATTCCACAATTCCATGATTCTACGATTCCCCATTTCCACGATTCTTCAATTCTACGATTCCACGATTCCACAATTCCACGATTCCACGATTCTACAACTCTACGATTCTTCATTTCTATGATTCCACGATTCCACGATTCCCTGATTCCACGGTTCCTCAATTCCATGATTCCACAAGTCAATGATTCTACGATTCCACAATTCTACGATTCCACGATTCCAAGATTCTACGATTCCAAGATTCTTTGATTCTACGAGTCCACGATTCCGCAATTCCATGATTCTACGATTCCCCATTTCCACGATTCTTCAATTCTACGATTCCACGATTCCACAATTCCACGATTCCACAATTCCACGATTCTACAACTCTACGATTCCACAATTCCATGATTCTTCATTTCTATGATTCCACGATTCCACGATTCCCTGATTCCACGATTCCACGATTCTACGATTCTACAACTCTACGATTCCACAATTCCATGATTCTTCATTTCTATGATTCCACGATTCCGCGGTTCCTCGATTCCATGATTCCACAAGTCAACGATTCTACGATTCCACAATTCTACGATTCCATGATTCTACGATTCCACGATTCTACAATTCCACGATTCCAAGATTCTTTGATTCTACGAGTCCACGATTCTGCAATTCCATGATTCTACGATTCCCCATTTCCACGATTCTTCAATTCTACGATTCCACGATTCCCTGATTCCACGATTCCACAATTCCACGATTCTACGATTCTACAACTCTACGATTCCACAATTCCACGATTCTTCATTTCTATGATTCCACGATTCCACGGTTCCTCGATTCCATGATTCCACAAGTCAACGATTCTACGATTCCTCAATTCCATGATTCCATGATTCTTTGATTCCACCATTCTACGATTCCAAGATTCTTTGATTCTACGAGTCCACGATTCCACAATTCTATGATTCCACGATTCTACGATTCCACGATTCCGCAATTCCATGATTCTACGATTCCACGATTCTACGGTTCCTTCAAGCTCCATCCCCTCGGGTCCCGGCTATTCCCAGCGTGGATACCAGCCGAGGGGGATGATGGGATTGACGACGGCTCCGCTGAGAAGGACCTGGAGGGCTTGGTGGATCGGAAAGCTGGACGTGAATCACTCGGACACGGAGCTCTGGAAGCGAGTCCGGAAGAGCCCGTGGAGAAGATTTGAGGGCTGGAGAACCTCTACTCTACGGCCAAGCCGAGAGAGTTGGGGTCGTTCATCTCGGAGAAGAGAAAGCTCCGAGGAGATCTTATGGGGAACATTCCAACACCGGAAGGGGCTCCAAGAAAACCGAGGAAGAGCTGTTCTCAAGGGCTAGTGAACGTCCTTCCGAGAATCCCTACGGAGATCTCTGCTGGGCCTGGAATTTCGTAGCTTCATCCATGAGCCCGGACGATGGGATCTAGCGTGTCCCCTACGAGATCGAGGATGACGTCAAGCCCGAAACCATCCGAGGTCGGGCTGGATGGATCTTTCCCGGGAAGCCTTCTCGGAGCTGGAAGCCTCTCCACGTCGGTGTCTTCGGATTTCCGAAGGCGCCAAAGGCGACGGATTCTGCCGTTGGCACCGACAGCATCTTCCACCCATCGTTGGGACGAGAGCCTCCAAGAAGCCTCCAAGAAGCCTCGTGAGCCTCCAAGAAGCCTCCAAGAAGCCTCCAAGAAGCCTCCAAGGAGCCTCGTGAGCCTCCAAGAAGCCTCCAAGAAGCCTCCAAGAAGCCTCGTGAGCCTCCAAGAAGCCTCCAAGAAGCCTCGTGAGCCTCCAAGAAGCCTCCAAGAAGCCTCGTGAGCCTCCACGAAGCCTCCAAGAAGCCTCGTGAGCCTCCAAGAAGCCTCCAAGAAGCCTCGTGAGCCTCCAAGAAGCCTCCAAGAAGCCTCGTGAGCCTCCAAGAAGCCTCCAAGAAGCCTCAAGAGCCTCCAAGAAGCCTCCAAGAAGCCTCGTGAGCCTCCAAGAAGCCTCGTGAGCCTCCAAGAAGCCTCCAAGAAGCCTCCAAGAAGCCTCGTGAGCCTCCAAGAAGCCTCCAAGAAGCCTCGTGAGCCTCCAAGAAGCCTCCAAGAAGCCTCGTGAGCCTCCAAGAAGCCTCCAAGAAGCCTCCAAGAAGCCTCGTGAGCCTCCAAGAAGCCTCCAAGAAGCCTCGTGAGCCTCCAAGAAGCCTCCAAGAAGCCTCAAGAGCCTCCAAGAAGCCTCCAAGAAGCCTCGTGAGCCTCCAAGAAGCCTCCAAGAAGCCTCATGAGCCTCCAAGAAGCCTCCAAGAAGCCTCAAGAGCCTCCAAGAAGCCTCCAAGAAGCCTCGTGAGCCTCCAAGAAGCCTCCAAGAAGCCTCATGAGCCTCCAAGAAGCCTCCAAGAAGCCTCAAGAGCCTCCAAGAAGCCTCCAAGAAGCCTCGTGAGCCTCCAAGAAGCCTCCAAGAAGCCTCGTGAGCCTCCAAGAAGCCTCCAAGAAGCCTCGTGAGCCTCCAAGAAGCCTCCAAGAAGCCTCGTGAGCCTCCAAGAAGCCTCCAAGAAGCCTCCAAGAAGCCTCGTGAGCCTCCAAGAAGCCTCCAAGAAGCCTCGTGAGCCTCCAAGAAGCCTCCAAGAAGCCTCGTGAGCCTCCAAGAAGCCTCCAAGAAGCCTCCAAGAAGCCTCCAAGAAGCCTCGTGAGCCTCCAAGAAGCCTCCAAGAAGCCTCCAAGAAGCCTCGTGAGCCTCCAAGAAGCCTCCAAGAAGCCTCGTGAGCCTCCACGAAGCCTCCAAGAAGCCTCGTGAGCCTCCAAGAAGCCTCCAAGAAGCCTCAAGAGCCTCCAAGAAGCCTCCAAGAAGCCTCGTGAGCCTCCAAGAAGCCTCCAAGAAGCCTCCAAGAAGCCTCGTGAGCCTCCAAGAAGCCTCCAAGAAGCCTCAAGAGCCTCCAAGAAGCCTCCAAGAAGCCTCGTGAGCCTCCAAGAAGCCTCCAAGAAGCCTCGTGAGCCTCCAAGAAGCCTCCAAGAAGCCTCGTGAGCCTCCAAGAAGCCTCCAAGAAGCCTCAAGAGCCTCCAAGAAGCCTCCAAGAAGCCTCGTGAGCCTCCAAGAAGCCTCCAAGAAGCCTCGTGAGCCTCCAAGAAGCCTCCAAGAAGCCTCGTGAGCCTCCAAGAAGCCTCCAAGAAGCCTCGTGAGCCTCCAAGAAGCCTCCAAGAAGCCTCGTGAGCCTCCAAGAAGCCTCCAAGAAGCCTCGTGAGCCTCCAAGAAGCCTCCAAGAAGCCTCCAAGAAGCCTCGTGAGCCTCCAAGAAGCCTCCAAGAAGCCTCGTGAGCCTCCAAGAAGCCTCCAAGAAGCCTCGTGAGCCTCCAAGAAGCCTCCAAGAAGCCTCGTGAGCCTCCAAGAAGCCTCCAAGAAGCCTCGTGAGCAGAGACTCCACCCCCCCGGAGCCGGCTTGGATGGGGCTCAGAGCTCCCGATCCAGCCGGAGGTGTCCAGGCCTTGGAGCTGGATGGACTTGGAGGTCCCTTCCGACCCCAACCCGTTCTATGATTCTACGATTCCGTGCGCTGCTCCGGCTCCTGCCTATCTCCAAGCGGCTTCAGGTATTCCGGAAGCTCCGGGAAAGCCGGGGAGGGGCTTCGGATCAAGGAACGCGGGGGAAGGAGGAGAGGGAAAGGTCGGAAGCCGGGAGAGAAGACCCTTAGATGAGACACCAGAGAGAAAGGGTTGAGGTGTCCCCCATCCCTTCCAGCCTAACCCCTTCTACTCTTCCGACACATCCACATTCCGAAGCCGTTCGGAGCTCCTTTCTAGCTTTTCTCGGAAGCCCTTCTAAGCGCTTTAATCCTTCGCTAACGAGGCCGCCGAAGGCTCTCGGGAAGAAGGCCAAATTTCATGGAAAAGACTTTTTAGGGAAGAATTTGTTGAGTCGAGGAAGAGCCGGACGCCTTTGGAAGAAAGAAGCGGCGAAGGCGCTTGGATGGATTTCAAAGCGAATTATCCCGCGTCCGAGCGTCGTACGGAGCTTTACGTTTTCCGAAGGGAGGGGAAAGGGGGAAAAAAAAAAAAAAATAGGGACTTTCCGGCTTACCTGCCACCGTCACCTTAGCCGAGCGGCTGACGATGGCTCCGACGCCTTCGAGAGACGCTTCGCACTGGTAGACGCCTTCGTCCGGCTTGTGGTGCCTGGAGTGGACGACGTTCCGGATGAGGAGGGAGCCGTTGGGAAGCTGCTGCCTCCGTTCGTCTACGTCCAGGTTTAAGAAAGCGGAATCTTTCTTCCATTTGAGCACCGGGCTTCCCAGGTCCGATTCGGCGACGCAACGGAGGAGGACGTCGGCGCCTCGAGCGGCGACGGAGTCCGAAGGCTCCACCGAGAAGCTCAGCGAGGTGAAAGCTTCCACGGGAAAACCTGGAAGGGCGAGAGGGACAACGTAAAGATGGGAGGGGTTCGGGGACTGGGCAAAGGAGCCCAATTCCATCGCTTCCTTCCGTCGGGAAGCGTCTTCCAGTGCCCAACGAGCCTTTCCGTGAAATATTTTATCCCCATGGCCGGTCTGAACTTCTCCTGGTGGAGCTGGAGGCCGTTCCCTCTCGTCCCTTGGGAGAAGAGCCCGGCTCCTTCCTCTCCGAAACCTCCTTGGATGGAGCTTGGAGCTTCTGATCCGGTGGGAGGTGTCCCCGGCCCCGGGGCGGAGGGATGGGATTGGATGGGCTTGGAGATCCCTTCCGACCCAATCCCAAAGATTCAAACCTTTCTATCTTTTCTATTCAAAAGCCAACGGCTCCTACTAACTGAGCTGCCGCGGCTTCGTTTCTTCTCCTTGCAATTAACACCAAACGAAGGGCGGAGTAGAAGCTCGCCAGGAGAATGCGACGAGCGGGGCTTTGCTGATCGACCGGGTCGTTTAGATCGTTAAGGGCCGTGGGTTCTTTTAATTAAGCGCAGCGAAAAGAAGCGCTTTGCAAAGTCGACGAGGGTCAGAAGAAGCCCAACCGACATTTAACGGCCTCAAGCTCCACCAAGGGAGGTTCAGGCTGGACATCGGGAGACGAATTTTCACGGAAAAGGATCGTTGGGAGCTGGAAGAGGCTGCGCAGGGAGGAGGTTGAATCCCAGTCCCTGGAGGGGTTTGAGGGACGAGTGGACGAGGAGCTGAGATTTGTACCCACGACGTATCCAAACTTGAATTTTCCAGATGAACCGTAGAGTTCGACCGTCATTTAAAAGCCCCCCTAGTTGCGTCTCCCGGTCCTCCAGATGCCTGAAATGACACCTCCTCCAATTTCCATGGAAAACTTGGAGCGTTTTAAGCTTTTTAGACCTTCGTGGCGTAACTTTTCATAGAATCATAGAACGACTCGCGCTGGGAGGACCTAAAACTCATCCAATTCCACCTTCCTTGACCGGTTGGGAAGAAACGTTGTATATATATATATATATATATATTTTTTTTTTTTTTTTTTTGAGTTGTCGTACTTGGCAAACTTAGATTGGAATAAAAAAGACAAGAATCCGTAACGGAGAAATCCGTAAAATGTCTCTAAACCTTTATATTCCATCGCCGGACTAGTAGCCTCCAGCGCAAGGCTAGGAAGGGCTTCCATGAGTTTATTCCTCATGAATAAACACACACGCAGTTGGAAAACCGAGGTCTCCCGCACAGCTTCTCGCATCATTTCTCCTTTCAGACGTAAATTATGGGTTAGGACGGAAAAATCCGTTACGGGAGGAGTGACAAGCAAAGGCAAAAAAGGTTGGAGAGGGAGAGAGCGGGGATATTGGGAATTAAAGCTGGAAGCAGGAGGCGAGCACCTACGTGCCTGTGGAATTTGAATCCGACGCTCCTAAAAGAGTTCGGAGGTTGGAGAGGGAGAGCGGGGATATTGGGAATTAAAGCTGGAAGCAGGAGGCGAGCACCTACGTGCCTGTGGAATTTGAATCCGACGCTCCTAAAAGAGTTCGGAGGTTGGAGAGGGAGAGAGCGGGGATATTGGGAATTAAAGCTGGAAGCAGGAGGCGAGCACCTACGTGCCTGTGGAATTTGAATCCGACGCTCCTAAAAGAGTTCGGAGGTTGGAGAGAGGGAGCGGGGATATTGGGAATTAAAGCTGGAAGCAGGAGGCGAGCACCTACGTGCCTGTGGAATTTGAATCTGACGCTCCTAAAAGAGTTCGGAGGTTGGAGAGGGAGAGCGGGGATATTGGGAATTAAAGCTGGAAGCAGGAGGCGAGCACCTACGTGCCTGTGGAATTTGAATCCGACGCTCCTAAAAGAGTTCGGAGGTTGGAGAGGGAGAGAGCGGGGATATTGGGAATTAAAGCTGGAAGCAGGAGGCGAGCACCTACGTGCCTGTGGAATTTGAATCCGACGCTCCTAAAAGAGTTCGGAGGTTGGAGAGAGGGAGCGGGGATATTGGGAATTAAAGCTGGAAGCAGGAGGCGAGCACCTACGTGCCTGTGGAATTTGAATCCGACGCTCCTAAAAGAGTTCGGAGGTTGGAGAGGGAGAGAGCGGGGATATTGGGAATTAAAGCTGGAAGCAGGAGGCGAGCACCTACGTGCCTGTGGAATTTGAATCCGACGCTCCTAAAAGAGTTCGGAGGTTGGAGAGGGAGAGCGGGGATATTGGGAATTAAAGCTGGAAGCAGGAGGCGAGCACCTACGTGCCTGTGGAATTTGAATCCGACGCTCCTAAAAGAGTTCGGAGGTTGGAGGGAGAGAGCGGGGATATTGGGAATTAAAGCTGGAAGCAGGAGGCGAGCACCTACGTGCCTGTGGAATTTGAATCCGACGCTCCTAAAAGAGTTCGGAGGTTGGAGAGGGAGAGCGGGGATATTGGGAATTAAAGCTGGAAGCAGGAGGCGAGCACCTACGTGCCTGTGGAATTTGAATCCGACGCTCCTAAAAGAGTTCGGAGGTTGGAGAGGGAGAGCGGGGATATTGGGAATTAAAGCTGGAAGCAGGAGGCGAGCACCTACGTGCCTGTGGAATTTGAATCCGACGCTCCTAAAAGAGTTCGGAGGTTGGAGAGAGGGAGCGGGGATATTGGGAATTAAAGCTGGAAGCAGGAGGCGAGCACCTACGTGCCTGTGGAATTTGAATCCGACGCTCCTAAAAGAGTTCGGAGGTTGGAGGGAGAGAGCGGGGATATTGGGAATTAAAGCTGGAAGCAGGAGGCGAGCACCTACGTGCCTGTGGAATTTGAATCCGACGCTCCTAAAAGAGTTCGGAGGTTGGAGAGGGAGAGCGGGGATATTGGGAATTAAAGCTGGAAGCAGGAGGCGAGCACCTACGTGCCTGTGGAATTTGAATCCGACGCTCCTAAAAGAGTTCGGAGGTTGGAGAGGGAGAGCGGGGATATTGGGAATTAAAGCTGGAAGCAGGAGGCGAGCACCTACGTGCCTGTGGAATTTGAATCTAACGCTCCTAAAAGAGTTCGGAGGTTGGAGGGAGAGAGCGGGGATATTGGGAATTAAAGCTGGAAGCAGGAGGCGAGCACCTACGTGCCTGTGGAATTTGAATCCGACGCTCCTAAAAGAGTTCGGAGGTTGGAGAGGGAGAGAGCGGGGATATTGGGAATTAAAGCTGGAAGCAGGAGGCGAGCACCTACGTGCCTGTGGAATTTGAATCCGACGCTCCTAAAAGAGTTCGGAGGTTGGAGAGGGAGAGAGCGGGGATATTGGGAATTAAAGCTGGAAGCAGGAGGCGAGCACCTACGTGCCTGTGGAATTTGAATCTGACGCTCCTAAAAGAGTTCGGAGGTTGGAGAGGGAGAGCGGGGATATTGGGAATTAAAGCTGGAAGCAGGAGGCGAGCACCTACGTGCCTGTGGAATTTGAATCCGACGCTCCTAAAAGAGTTCGGAGGTTGGAGAGAGGGAGCAGGGATATTGGGAATTAAAGCTGGAAGCAGGAGGCGAGCACCTACGTGCCTGTGGAATTTGAATCCGACGCTCCTAAAAGAGTTCGGAGGTTGGAGAGGGAGAGCGGGGATATTGGGAATTAAAGCTGGAAGCAGGAGGCGAGCACCTACGTGCCTGTGGAATTTGAATCCGACGCTCCTAAAAGAGTTCGGAGGTTGGAGAGGGAGAGCGGGGATATTGGGAATTAAAGCTGGAAGCAGGAGGCGAGCACCTACGTGCCTGTGGAATTTGAATCCAACGCTCCTAAAAGAGTTCGGAGGTTGGAGAGGGAGAGCGGGGATATTGGGAATTAAAGCTGGAAGCAGGAGGCGAGCACCTACGTGCCTGTGGAATTTGAATCCGACGCTCCTAAAAGAGTTCGGAGGTTGGAGAGAGGGAGCGGGGATATTGGGAATTAAAGCTGGAAGCAGGAGGCGAGCACCTACGTGCCTGTGGAATTTGAATCTGACGCTCCTAAAAGAGTTCGGAGGTTGGAGAGGGAGAGCGGGGATATTGGGAATTAAAGCTGGAAGCAGGAGGCGAGCACCTACGTGCCTGTGGAATTTGAATCCGACGCTCCTAAAAGAGTTCGGAGGTTGGAGAGAGGGAGCAGGGATATTGGGAATTAAAGCTGGAAGCAGGAGGCGAGCACCTACGTGCCTGTGGAATTTGAATCCGACGCTCCTAAAAGAGTTCGGAGGTTGGAGAGGGAGAGCGGGGATATTGGGAATTAAAGCTGGAAGCAGGAGGCGAGCACCTACGTGCCTGTGGAATTTGAATCCAACGCTCCTAAAAGAGTTCGGAGGTTGGAGAGGGAGAGCGGGGATATTGGGAATTAAAGCTGGAAGCAGGAGGCGAGCACCTACGTGCCTGTGGAATTTGAATCCAACGCTCCTAAAAGAGTTCGGAGGTTGGAGAGGAGAGAGCGGGGATATTGGGAATTAAAGCTGGAAGCAGGAGGCGAGCACCTACGTGCCTGTGGAATTTGAATCCGACGCTCCTAAAAGAGTTCGGAGGTTGGAGAGAGGGAGCGGGGATATTGGGAATTAAAGCTGGAAGCAGGAGGCGAGCACCTACGTGCCTGTGGAATTTGAATCCAACGCTCCTAAAAGAGTTCGGAGGTTGGAGAGAGGGAGCGGGGATATTGGGAATTAAAGCTGGAAGCAGGAGGCGAGCACCTACGTGCCTGTGGAATTTGAATCCGACGCTCCTAAAAGAGTTCGGAGGTTGGAGAGAGGGAGCGGGGATATTGGGAATTAAAGCTGGAAGCAGGAGGCGAGCACCTACGTGCCTGTGGAATTTGAATCCGACGCTCCTAAAAGAGTTCGGAGGTTGGAGAGAGGGAGCGGGGATATTGGGAATTAAAGCTGGAAGCAGGAGGCGAGCACCTACGTGCCTGTGGAATTTGAATCTAACGCTCCTAAAAGAGTCGGAGGTTGGAGAGGGAGAGCGGGGATATTGGGAATTAAAGCTGGAAGCAGGAGGCGAGCACCTACGTGCCTGTGGAATTTGAATCCGACGCTCCTAAAAGAGTTCGGAGGTTGGAGAGGGAGAGCGGGGATATTGGGAATTAAAGCTGGAAGCAGGAGGCGAGCACCTACGTGCCTGTGGAATTTGAATCCGACGCTCCTAAAAGAGTTCGGAGGTTGGAGAGGGAGAGCGGGGATATTGGGAATTAAAGCTGGAAGCAGGAGGCGAGCACCTACGTGCCTGTGGAATTTGAATCCGACGCTCCTAAAAGAGTTCGGAGGTTGGAGAGAGGGAGCGGGGATATTGGGAATTAAAGCTGGAAGCAGGAGGCGAGCACCTACGTGCCTGTGGAATTTGAATCTGACGCTCCTAAAAGAGTTCGGAGGTTGGAGAGAGGGAGAGCGGGGATATTGGGAATTAAAGCTGGAAGCAGGAGGCGAGCACCTACGTGCCTGTGGAATTTGAATCCGACGCTCCTAAAAGAGTTCGGAGGTTGGAGAGGGAGAGCGGGGATATTGGGAATTAAAGCTGGAAGCAGGAGGCGAGCACCTACGTGCCTGTGGAATTTGAATCCGACGCTCCTAAAAGAGTTCGGAGGTTGGAGAGGGAGAGCGGGGATATTGGGAATTAAAGCTGGAAGCAGGAGGCGAGCACCTACGTGCCTGTGGAATTTGAATCCGACGCTCCTAAAAGAGTTCGGAGGTTGGAGAGAGGGAGCGGGGATATTGGGAATTAAAGCTGGAAGCAGGAGGCGAGCACCTACGTGCCTGTGGAATTTGAATCCGACGCTCCTAAAAGAGTTCGGAGGTTGGAGGGAGAGAGCGGGGATATTGGGAATTAAAGCTGGAAGCAGGAGGCGAGCACCTACGTGCCTGTGGAATTTGAATCCGACGCTCCTAAAAGAGTCTCGGAGGTTGGAGAGGGAGAGCGGGGATATTGGGAATTAAAGCTGAAGCAGGAGGCGAGCACCCTACGTGCCTGGGAATTTGAATCCGACGCTCCTAAAAGAGTTCGGAGGTTGGAGAGGGAGAGCGGGGATATTGGGAATTAAAGCTGGAAGCAGGAGGCGAGCACCTACGTGCCTGTGGAATTTGAATCCGACGCTCCTAAAAGAGTTCGGAGGTTGGAGAGGGAGAGCGGGGATATTGGGAATTAAAGCTGGAAGCAGGAGGCGAGCACCTACGTGCCTGTGGAATTTGAATCCGACGCTCCTAAAAGAGTTCGGAGGTTGGAGAGGGAGAGAGCGGGGATATTGGGAATTAAAGCTGGAAGCAGGAGGCGAGCACCTACGTGCCTGTGGAATTTGAATCCGACGCTCCTAAAAGAGTTCGGAGGTTGGAGAGGGAGAGCGGGGATATTGGGAATTAAAGCTGGAAGCAGGAGGCGAGCACCTACGTGCCTGTGGAATCTGAATCCAACGCTCCTAAAAGAGTTCGGAGGTTGGAGAGGGAGAGAGCGGGGATATTGGGAATTAAAGCTGGAAGCAGGAGACGAGCACCTACGTGCCTGTGGAATTTGAATCCGACGCTCCTAAAAGAGTTCGGAGGTTGGAGAGGGAGAGCGGGGATATTGGGAATTAAAGCTGGAAGCAGGAGGCGAGCACCTACGTGCCTGTGGAATTTGAATCCGACGCTCCTAAAAGAGTTCGGAGGTTGGAGAGGGAGAGAGCGGGGATATTGGGAATTAAAGCTGGAAGCAGGAGGCGAGCACCTACGTGCCTGTGGAATTTGAATCCGACGCTCCTAAAAGAGTTCGGAGGTTGGAGAGGGAGAGCGGGGATATTGGGAATTAAAGCTGGAAGCAGGAGGCGAGCACCTACGTGCCTGTGGAATTTGAATCCGACGCTCCTAAAAGAGTTCGGAGGTTGGAGAGGGAGAGAGCGGGGATATTGGGAATTAAAGCTGGAAGCAGGAGACGAGCACCTACGTGCCTGTGGAATTTGAATCCGACGCTCCTAAAAGAGTTCGGAGGTTGGAGAGGGAGAGAGCGGGGATATTGGGAATTAAAGCTGGAAGCAGGAGGCGAGCACCTACGTGCCTGTGGAATTTGAATCCGACGCTCCTAAAAGAGTTCGGAGGTTGGAGAGGGAGAGAGCGGGGATATTGGGAATTAAAGCTGGAAGCAGGAGGCGAGCACCTACGTGCCTGTGGAATTTGAATCCGACGCTCCTAAAAGAGTTCGGAGGTTGGAGAGGGAGAGCGGGGATATTGGGAATTAAAGCTGGAAGCAGGAGGCGAGCACCTACGTGCCTGTGGAATTTGAATCCGACGCTCCTAAAAGAGTTCGGAGGTTGGAGAGAGGGAGCAGGGATATTGGGAATTAAAGCTGGAAGCAGGAGGCGAGCACCTACATGCCTGTGGAATTTGAATCCGACGCTCCTAAAAGAGTTCGGAGGTTGGAGAGGGAGAGCAGGGATATTAGGAATTAAAGCTGGAAGCTTTATTTCAGCTTTAAGCTGGGAGAGGAGAGATTTAGGGGAGATCTTAGGAAAAAGATGTTTTCCTGTGAGCACAGGTCGCCCAGAGGAGTTTTGGATCCCTGGAGGTATCCAAGGAATTTAACATCCCTGGAGAAGTTGAAGGTCAGGTTGGATGAAGCTTTGAGCGACCCGATCCCGTACGAGGCGTCCCAGGTTGAAACTGGATGGGCTTGAAGTTCCTTTCCAATCCAAACCGTTCCGTGATTCTCACCCTACGAACTAGTTTCCCTGGCAGCCGGTGACAACGTGTCCTCAAGTCCTGAGTCTCTAAGCTCCGACCGCCAACCCAACACCTCCCGTGCCGATTAATCCGTGTCCCCAAGCACCGCATCCACAATTTTTTTTTTTTTTAACTCTTCCGAGGACGGAGACTCCACGATCGCCCTGGGCAGCCTCATCTAAATGCTTCACGGCTCTTTCAACGAAGAAATGATTCTTAACCATCCAATTTAAACGTCCCCAGCCTTGATTTCCTAGCCGGAATGTCACAAAGAATCGACATTTCAACAAGGGGAAAACGAACTTCAGATTAACCGAAAGGGTAGAACATCCCGAAGTGACAGATTCATACGGAACGAGGCGTAGTTGTTTTAATTGCTGGTTTGGACATTGGGATCTGGGGTTGGAAAAGGCTTTTTAGAAGTTAAAGTCAGAGAATGACTGAATCGAGATTCATTTCATGGATGTTCACAAGCGTGAGCTCGGACTCCAGAATCACAACCTCTCGCCATGCGTTCTGTGCTTACGAAGAAATGAATCAGAGAATCACAGAATCACCAGGTTGGAAGAGACCCAACGGATCATGGAGTCCAAGCATTCCCATCAATCACTAACCCACGTCCCTCAGCACCTCGTCCCTTAAACTCCTCCAGGGAAGGCGACTCAACCCCAACTCTCTCAGCCTGTCCTCGTATGGGAGGTTCTCCAGCCCTCGGATCATCTCCGTGGTCTCTCCTGGACTCGCTCCAACAGATCCGTGTCTTTCTCGATCTGATGACTCCGTAACTACCTGCAACACCCAAGCTCAGGTGTCCTCTAACGGTCTTGGACTGAAACCAAACCCACCCAAGATGTATTTCTTGTACATTTTCTTATATTTCTCGATAGGACCCGAGGCGCCGAGGGAGATCATCGAGCTCCAGATAACCGTACCAGGAAATACAGTTCATTTGAATATCATTTGCATTATAATTCAGAGCACATTCCTTAACGAAATACACGAATCAGAGACCGTGTCCGGGAAAACGTATGTTTTAAATACAAACCACTAAACCGAACAGGTTTTTAATGTGCTTCGAGATTATTGTCAATAAAACTACTTGATGCCACTAATCAAAGTAGACGAGCTCTAGCCAAATAAAGAGCCAAATAACGATGTGGCGTAATTACCGCGGTCCTATTCGGTTTCTCTAAATGAACCCGCAGAACTCGGCTATTTTACCTCCTTCGCCATCTTTCCAGCCTCCAGGTAGATGCGAAGAAGGAGAAAGTTTGGAAGCTTTCGGCGTTTTATTCGTTTCCCCTCTCACGTACGGAAACCAAACGTTTCGTGTTCTACTAAACCAGCGAACCCGCTTTAAGAGGAGCTGGGAGGATAAATAAAGCTGCCTAATTCTTTTCCAGACAGAATTCCAGCCGAAAAATCAGAATGGTGCCTTGAGCTTTGTCTGGCCATAGAATAATTGAGCCTGGGAAAAACCCCTGAAGGTCATCGAGTCCAACCTTCAACCGTGCCTAATAAACCACGTCCCAGGTGCCACATCTACTCATCTTTCGAGCCCCTCCAGGGGTGGAGCCTCCACCACTGTCCTGGGCAGCCTCTGCCAATGCTTCATCGCTCTTTCAGTAAAGAAACTGTCCCTAACAGCCGATAAAACCTCCCCTGCTGCAACCTGAGGGCCTTTCCTCCGTCCTATCGCCTGATACCCGGGAGGAGAGAGCAAGACCCACCTCCCAACCACCACCTCGTTCCAGCTAGTTGGGAACAGTGATGAGGTTTCCCTTCATCCTCCTCTCTTCTGGGCTAAACAGAAAAATCCCTCACCTATTCCTCAACCCACTTGTTCTCCAGCCCCGTCACGGGCCTCGTTGCCCTGATTGTTTAGAAGCTTGGGGAGATGACAAGGTGCACAATCCTACGGAAGAGGAGACTCGGTTTCTGCAGCGACTGGCGGAGACCTAGTCAAGCGGCAAAGCAGGTCAGGTTACGTTTTAAGCCAAAACCCATACGGTTTTTGCCGGTTGAAGCTATTTCCCGTCTCCCCCCCCTCAACGGACGTAAGACTTTCGCGAGATGAATTGGCGCCGATAAAGTGCCAATTTAATCATTTGAAAGCGAGAAAAGAGAATTAAGAAGCGACATGGAGCCGTCTCATCCACCCGGGGAAGCGAACTGCGGGAGAAACCAACCACCGACGGCGAAAAGCGCTGGTGGAAACCAGGGGCTCCTACGGGCGACCTTGGAAGAGGAGTGAAGGGCAACGAGTAGAAGGTAACCCAGCTACCCTCTGACCCCCGCGTGCGGCATCTGGGTCAGGAACGAAGCCCGTCGTTAACCTGCCGGCATGCCAAGGGCTGATAAGAAAAAAGATAATATGTGATCTCCACGGTTATTAATCCCGTCGCAAAACGAAGGCGGCGGCGGGGGGGGGGCGGGCGGGGAAAACTCGTGACGCGCCAACGGCATTTCAAGAGCTTTGGAACGAAGACGTTCGGCAGCTTCCGGAGGCTTCTTATCCAGGAGCACATAAAGCGATTTCTGCCCTCCAAGCTCCTCGCAGCAAGCAGTATTTAAGATCCAAGTCAAGAGACCACCCAGGCTTTCAAGCAACGCCGTACTAATAACGTATGTCTTGTTTCTTTTAAAGGCTCTGCTATCCTTCGAGATCTTCGTTTTCACTCTTCCACTGGAAGAAAACCCTTTTTATCTGAAGCCGTTGCCCTTGGGATGGCAATAAAGACCTTTGGTCCTCACTTTGAGAAACACATGGTCACGGAAAGAGCCCCCCGTTTCCCAGCACCCCGTTCCCACACAGGCGTCTTTCGTCTCTGAAAACAAGGGCACGTAAGAAAATAGGAAGAGAAGTTTCAAATCGTATGAGGGACTAAAGGAGCCCTCACAGTTTTAATTACAGGATGAAATTCTCAACTGGGTCTGGGGTGGCTGCTCCGTCCCTGGAGGGGTTCGAGGCCGGGTCGGATGGGGCTTGGAGGCCCTGATCCGGTGGGAGGCGTCCCTGCCCGTGACAAAGGTGGGACTAGATGGCTTTTAAGGTCCCTTCCAATCCAAACCATCCTGTGATTTGATGACTTAATTCTTGCTGGGATTTACGAGGAAGCGCTCATTTTACAGTTTCCGCTGGAGCCTTTAAAAATGCGTTATAGGGGTAATTTCATATAGATAATTGACTACACGAAACAGGCTTCTCCGGGTGATGCTCCTTTTTCCCCCCCTGATGCCAGACGCCAGTCGTTGCTCTCAAAGTGAAAGTTCTACCTGGGAACCACGAGAGGACGCAACACGTTTTGTTACACCAGGGGCGGTTCAGATCGGACTTTAGGAACGATTCCTTCGCGGCAAATTTTCCGAGTACCCTGGCAGAGGCTGCCCAGCGAGGTGGTGGAGCCCTCGTCCCTGGAGGTGCTTAAAAGGATGGTTGACGAGGGTGCTGGGAGGGGGTGTTGGTGTTTAATTTAGCTGTGAATGATTTCCAAGGTCTTCTCCAACCTAGAAAACCTATAACGCGAAGAAATTCAACTGCAACAACGTCAAAAGGCGGCGCTACCCGAGCAGCTCTCCGGTTTGTTTGTTGATCGTGCCGAGAAGGGGGGAACGTCTCCCTAACGTACCTAACGCATCCCACCCACCGCTGATTAATTCCACTCGCCTCCGGATTTCCCGATAAGCCTTAAAGCGGCCTGGCAGCGAGAAGACGAAACATTGCGCTGCCAAACTCAGAAAATTATTTCCACGGGCAAGAAGAAAGAGGTGAGGGGAAAGAGGCAGAAACTCCAGAACACGAAAACAAAAGGCTGGCTATAAGGAAAACGAAAGTCTCGGTAGAAAGAGATTTCTATCCGCGTACAATATCCTTGAATAACCTTCAAAAAGGGCATAAAATAAGCCGACGTATGTCATCCCGTTACAAACCGTTAGCTCCCGGGCTTTATGCGTAATGAGATTAAGCCGCGTAGACAAACGTGCCCGGCTGTAGCTCGTAGTTAAAGAGAAATCTAAACCGAAAAGCCCTAAACGGACAAATAACACATTATCTATCGATTAAATACCAAGATTGTGCGTCTGTACACCCTCACGTCTCTGCACTTTCTCACACAGCTTCCCTCGCCTCGCTTTTTATTTTTATTACGTGCAAGTGATTTCATTCTTAAAGGTGCGCAAAGCAGCTAATTGCTCTTAATGAGCGTTTCCTCTGCGCCTAAAAAAGCAGTCGGCAGGAAACCCTTAATTTTTGCCCCTCGTATAGCATTATGTTTGGAGCTGATCGTTAAGGAGTATTTCCTTAATGACCAGAGGGAAGACGGGAGGGGCTGTCGATCGGGGAGTGAAGGAATAGGATGAAGTTGGTCCAACTCCCAGCAGAGAGACTTTGGTTTCGAAAAAGCTGCTCAGACTTCATGTATAAATTGTTTATGCTTCTAAGAAATTCTACTAACCTTTTTGTAAAAAGCAGCTTCTTTTCTGCTGCTTGAACAACTACGGCTCCGTAACCCGAGGGAAAAGGGAAGAGTGTCAAGGGTGAGGGAGGAAAGGAACAAGGGAAAACTGAAAATATTTGAGTAAAAGCAGTGATCTATTCCGCCGTGAACAGAAATGAAAGAGGAAGTGTCAGGAAAAGCAGAAATAACCCTCTCAAAATATCGTACTTAGGGATTATTGGCCCATTCAACCGTCTTTGATAGAGAAAAAGACCTGAAGTTACACCAGGGCAGGTTTAGATTAGGTATCAGGAAGAAATTCATCACTTCGAGGGTTCTCAGGCGCTGGAAGAAGGTGAGTTACCAGTTACTCTCCTGGGTGGAAAACTGGTTGGATGGGGAGCCCAGAGGGTGGTGGGAAACGGAGTTAAATCCAGCTGGAGGCCAGTGACAAGTGGGGTTCCCCAGGGCTCAGTGCTGGGTCCAGCCCTGTTCAATGTCTTTATCAACGACCTGGATGAAGGCATCGAGTGCTCCCTTAGCAAGTTTGCAGATGACACCAAGCTGGGTGGAAGTGTGGATCTGCTGGAGGGTCGGGAGGCTCCAAAGGGATCTGAACAGGCTGGACTGCTGGGCTGAGACCAACGGCAGGAGGTTTAACAAGGCCAAATGCCGGGTCCTGCACTTGGGGCACAACAACCCTAAGCAGAGGTACAGACTAGGAGAAACCTGGCTGGAAACTGCCTAGAGGAGAAGGACCTGGGGGTGTTGGTTGACAGCGACTGAACATGAGCCAGCAGTGGCCCAGGTGGCCAAGAAGGCCAATGGCATCTTGGCTTGGATCAGAAACGGCGTGACCAGCAGGTCCAGGGAGGTTCTTCTCCCCCTGTACTCGGCACTGGTGAGACCGCTCCTCGAATCCTGTGTTCAGTTCTGGGCCCCTCACCACAAGAAGGATGTTGAGGCTCTGGAGCGAGTCCAGAGAAGAGCAACGAAGCTGGTGAAGGGGCTGGAGAACAGGCCTGATGAGGAGCGGCTGAGAGAGCTGGGGGGGTTCAGCCTGGAGAAGAGGAGGCTGAGGGGAGACCTCATTGCTCTCTCCAACTACCTGAAGGGAGGTTGTGGAGAGGAGGGAGCTGGGAACAGTCTGTCCAGGGAGGTGGTTGACTCACCTTCCCTGGAGGTGTTTAAGGTGCAGGTGGATGAGGTGCTTAGGGATATGGTTTAGAGATCGGTGAGAATGGTTGGACTCGGCGATCCGATGGGTCTCTTCCAACCTGGTTATTCTGTGATTCTGTGAACCTCAAAGCCCATCCAGTCCCACCCCTGCCATGGGCAGGGACACCTCCCACTGGGTCAGGGGCTCCAAGCCCCATCCAACCTGGCCTTGAACCCCTCCAGGGATGGAGCAGCTACCACGGCTCTGGGCAATTAAGGACTGAAGGTCTGGAAGGAGCATCGGCCTCAGAAGATCAGGCTCCCCAGGTTGTCTTCGTCCAGAGCCGCTACCTGGGGACACGTTGACATTTGGCAGCCAGCGGTGGTGGAGTCACAGCCCCCACGATGCTCCAGGCGGCGACTCGGGACGCTTGGGAATCACGACTCACCCACCGAGAGCTGCCCTCCCAGTGTCCTCGCTGCTTCTGAAGGAGCCACGTGCGAAATGACCTGAAACCCTGCGCTGGTCATTAAAGAATTCACCAGAGAGTCAAGGGAGGGAATCCTGTACCCCTGCTCCCCTCTGGTGAGACCTCGTACGGATCCCAGCATTCATCTCCGGAGTCCTCGGCCCATCGAGGACGTGGATCTGTTGGAGCGAGTCCAGAGGAGGCCACGGAGATGATCCGAGGGCTGGAGCAGCTCCCGTACGAGGCCAGGCTGAGAGAGTTGGGGTTGTTCAGCCTGGAGAAGAGAAGGCTCCAGAGAGACCTTGGAGCAGCTTCCAGCGCTGAAAGGGGCTCCAGGAAAACTGGGAGGATAGGATGAGGGAGAACACTTTTCGGCTTAAAAAGGGGAAATAGAGATGAGATCTTAGGGAGAAATGTTCTCCTGTGAGGGTGGGGAGGCCCTGGTGGGGTTGCCCAGAGCAGCGGGGGCTGCCCCATCCCTGGAGGGGTTTCCAGGCCAGGTGGGATGGAGCTTGGAGCTCCTCATCCAGCTGGAGGCGTCCCTGCCTGTGGAAGGAGGTGGAACTGGATGGGCTCGGAGGTTCCTTTCCGCCCAAACAATTCTACGGTTCGATGTTAGTCGACCTCTAAATCAACCGTATTCAATCCCGTACCAACTCCCACTCGAGGCAGGACGATGAGACGCCCCCTACCGAATTTGACACTCCGGACACTCTGATCTGAACGTGGCCCTCAAGCACGACGGGTGCAAACACCCAGCAATTCCACCGCAGAGATGGCGCACGAGCGGCTTTAATCCTTGTTCGAGTCACGGCAGCATCCTTGTCTCCACGGCAGCCAAGATAATCCTTCGTTTGAGCTGCTTATCTGAGATCCACCCCGCTGCTTGGCTAGGAGGATTTAGCTCTTAAAGGACCGTCCTTCATGATCCGGAGCCGCTCCTGACAGATACTCAGCCTCCTCCCGCTCTTCACGGAGGAGGCAGCACCGGGACCCTTCGGAGCCAGGTACAAGCAAGGCAAGATAGAACAGGACGAGGCACCTCGGTTACTTGGGGTTCACGGTCGCTTGGAAGAGCCACTTATCTAACCTTCAGCTCTGCTAACGGAGAAATGGCTTTATTTTTGAATTACAACTTTATTCTTCTAATCTAATAAAATTAAAGGTATTCTCTCGTCATTATATATAAACACGGGTGGTTTTTGGGTTTTGGTTTTTTTTTTTTCCTGTCCCGTGTTTCTTAAAGTTGTACCAAATTTAGTATCTGAATCCCAGCAGCCCAAGCAATGAGACAGTGGTGGTTCTATATGTAATTTATGTCATTGCCTTTATCAGTAAAATAGTAAGTAAAGCGATGGACGGCCTTGAACTTAACACGAATGCTTTTACTAGTCAACGAACTCAGAGTCATTTACCGCGGGTTGCCAGAGCGTAAGGAAACGTGCGTTCCCTGAAAAAGAATAACGTAGAAAACTTGCTCCGATTATAAAAACACCCTCCAAGTTCAATTCTCAAGACCGGTCGCTTAATCTTTCTTCCAAGACCAACTCCGCTGTGTAATTTGCAGGATCAGCTCCCAGCGGAGTAGAGGTTAATGAGTAACTCCTGGAATACAAGATAGATCCCAGAGCCCTGCGTGACCTCAGTGGAAGGTACGGGTGTTAAGCAACTCTCTAATCCAGGCTCCTACTCTATTATTGCAACTCCAGGTAAGTCGTCATGATAACTCTTCATCGTTGCCTTCCAAAGCCTCGGCACCGTCGGCGTTGGGCGTTTCAGCACTCGTCTTGCACCTGCCTCTTGCTTTTCCCAACAGAGGCTGTAGTCAGGCAGCTGGAGGACGTTTCGAAGACCCAGCCGGTTTAATCCCTGATATTTAATGAGATTTGCGGGCTCAGTGACCTCCCACAGCCTCAAGCAGCCTACAGCGGAAGTCAAGGATGGGCGATCGGAGCTACGGGCTTCACCTACTTGCCTACCCCACGTTAGAATGGTAGAACGGTTTGGGTTGGAAGGGACCATAGAGCCCACGTAATTCCAACCCCGTTGCTAAAAATCCGCTTGCTCAAAGCCCCAGTCCAATCTGGCTTTGAAAACCTCCACAGGTGGGGCAGCCACAACTTCTCCGGGTAAATAGATTGAAGCAACAGGAACAACCTGGTCATTGATGTCGGTTACTGCTGCCTCAGACCATCCAAAGGCAGCTTTGATTGTTGTCTCTGTGCTAGACGATCACGAACAATTCCCTTCAAACCTCCGGAGGAGCCTGTTTCTTCGTCTTTAAAACAGAGATGAATTAGAGTGGAAGCCCCGGGCCAAAGCGATTGAGGATTTATATTAGAACTCTAGTAAAGAAAATATTTACAGTTACCAGAACCTCGCTGGTACTTAGTAAACTGCTACCGACCCCAAGAACCAGGCTGCGGAGACATGGAGACTGAACTTTGGAAAGGAGGAATTTTTGAAGAGACAATTTTGAAGTGCGTTCAATATTTCCGTATGACGTGACAAGCAAAAATTAACATGGTCTTCTTGGACGCGTCGCCTTAGCTCCAATCCCCAAACAGGTAAGACGTTTGAAATAAGGGCTACTGAGAATTAAAAGGAAGCGATGCCAAGAGCCGCGGAGTCCCTGGAATTACAAATAAACGAGACGATGGATTCCCCAGCAGAGAAAACAAAAGAAGAGGCACGGCAGGAGCTGAATTAGGATTCTGTCGAGGGGCTGTCGTATAATCCTGCGCTATTTCGGCGAGGAGCGAGGAGAGGGTGGTTGAAATGACAGTGGAAAAATGTGCTCGGATTTTAACAGGGAGAAACGGGTTTCGCGTAAAGCCCAGTTTGACGTGATAAACCGCCACGAGATCCTCCCTCCCCGCTTCCCTTCCCCAGGCAGCCTTTTCGTAATTGCCAGGAGACAGGCGCCCTGACCTCAGATGGCAACCTGTATCATTCCCAAGGAGGAGACCCAAGCAACTCTATCGATCGGGTTCCTGAAGGATATCGCAGCAGGACGGAGCGCCGGATTAAAATTTAACCGCTCCCATTCTCCCTAATCAACGACGTCTTTAATCATGTAACGGTCGCTGTGCGGCATCCGAAATCAAGTCAAGACGCGGCGAGGAAAGATTTGGAGTGAGGAAGCAAAGGAGGATCTGACAGGGAAGAGCCAGCCGGCAGTCAGGTTAAAATAGAGAGAATTGTGAATAAAATGTGCGTTATAGAAATGTCAATATGCATCGCTTCAGGCCGGCGGCTCCGGATAGTTTCAAACCTGCTTTATATCATTTCATCCATCTGCGATTGAGTTGGGCTCGTAATTACTTGGCTCCAATATTTAGGACGTAGTTTCATTGTCCCAAGCTACTCGTTTCAGCAATACCCGAAAAAGTAAAAAGCACTAAAGAGTTTAACTTCTTCATGTCACGATTTAAGATTATGGTTTTATGCTTTCTAGCTGAAAGGAATCTACGCTTACGCCGTCGCGAGTTACCAAGAGGGAAGTTTTCTTGTGCGATACGACGACAAATTCGTTCGCCAGCCACAAGTGGTGTGGAGTCACCATCCCTGGAGGTGTTTAAAAGACGGGTAGACGGGGGTGCTCGGCCACATGGTTTAGGGGCAGGCAGGAATGGTCGGACACCACGATCCAAGAGGTCGTTTCCAACCTGGTGATTCTATGATTCTGTGATTCTGAGTGCCGCTCCTGCACTTGGGTCCTGTGCGGCTTCAAGCTGGAAAGCCTCCTGGAGGAGAAGGACCTGGAGGTGCTGGTCAATAGCACCTTGGATGGTCTTCATGCACGTGTCTCACTGCTTCGGAAGGAAAAAAAGAGCACGTTTTATATTTACCCCTTCGTTTCATCGCGTCCTAAACTGGAGGACAGCGAGGTCTGGGTCACATCGACCACTACCACAAAAAAAAAAACCCCCCCTGAGAGATGCCCCTTGGATCAGACCTCAAGAACTTCACGACGCTTGGTGAAAAGCGTTTCAGCTCCGTCGTTTAAATTGCCCTGCGCTGTGCCAGGAGGGCACGCTGCGTTATTGCCTCCACGCTGGTAATACGAATCGGTATGTTTAATTCAATAAGGTGGAAAATATTGACGCGGGGAGAGGGAAACGGGATTTTTCACTTGTTACCGTCGACAAATTAAATTCTATTCCCAGTCACGCCGTTGCAATTTGTTTTAATTTCCGCTCGATGAGGCAAATATCCAACCTTACCCCATGGAAAGAGATAACGTTTAGCGTAAGTGAACGCAAAACATACCCCCGAGGGTTTATTACAGACCAACGGAGCTGCGAGAGCAGAATTTGATCGCTGCCTCGTCTCTTACTCCCCGATGCAGTTATTTCAGAAACTCCGGCCGGGAGGTTTTATAACGTTCTTTCCCCGTTTATAAAATCCTGAGCTGCTCTTGCCAGCGAGGAGGATCGAGGAGAAAAGACGGAGCAAAACATCCGAATTGGTGCCGTCGCGTATTTTCTACGTTGTGAGAAGCGACGGCCGTAATATCGACCCCTCGCTGCCAGCCGACAGCGAAATGTCAAGACGGGGTTGGAACGATATTCTTCATAATGAACCAGCTCGGAATACAAAGTCGAGCGGGGACGGGGGGAGAGAGAGAGAAGCGGAAATCAAGTGAGAATGAAAAAGTATAACGGCGTCTGATTAAGAGGCAAGAGCACCAGCTGGAACGGGCACTGAAACGGAGCAGAGGGGTCGGCGCGACCGGCGACGGGCTTGGCAAACCCGACCTCGTTAGCGGTGAGATGAAACCTCATTTGCTTACAAATTCCAGACGATGCTTCTCGGTCATTTCACAGAAAATTGATGTTCGTCTATGAGATTGCGTTTAGCCCTCAACTTGCTGGCACCCGGCTCCAAAACATCCAAAGGAGCCACAGTCGTGTTGACGATGGTGACAATCAGCCGGCAAAACACTTGGGAGGTGCAGAAGCTCAAAGGCTCTCGCAGCAAAACCGGACTGAGGACACGCTGAGAGGGTTGGGATGGTTCAGCCTGGAGAAGAGAAAGCTCCGGGGAGACCTCAGAGCAGCTTCCGGCGCTGAAAGGGGCTCCAGGAAAAACGGGGAAGGGCTTTTTACAAGGACCTGGAGTGATAGGATGAAGGGGAAGGGCTTTAAATCAATAGAGGGAAGATAGTGATTAGATGTGAGGAAGAAATTCTTCATGTCGAGGATAAGGAGGCCCAGGTGGCCCAGGTGGCCCAGAGCAGTGGTGGCTGCCCCTTCCCTTGAAATTTTGGAGGTCAGGCTGGATGGGTCTTGGAGCCCCTGATCCGATGGGAGGTGTCCCTGCCCGTGGCGAGGGGGAGGTTGAACTTGATGAACTCTAAGGTCTCTTTTAACCCAAACCACTCCGTGATTCTACAATTCGAAGAATCATCAGCGGAATTGTCGGGTCAGCTGACAGCGCAACTTCCAGAAACTCTCCTATAAGTAGGACTTAATTACAGGCAATTAAAAAATTCACCTCATAAATATTACAGTATCCGAATGGTGCCTGTCTATAGAAAGTGCTTTGTCAAGATCTAAATTTTAAAATAAACCCTAATTTCTGGCCTCCCAAGCGCTCTCTTCAGCTTCCCACATCAAACTCTGCGAAGCATTCGTGCTTCAAAGCGAAAATTCCATGCAGGGGTTTAACGAACAAGCATGCCGGAATTAAAGGAATTAAAGGAATGTTTTCCAGTGAAACGATCGCAAACTAACAACCAGCCCGTTCCTCGTATTACCGCAACACCAAATGAAGCAAAATTGTCTCCACAGCCTCTGTGGAGGTTTTCATCAACGTCCATCAACTTCAATTTGGGTCGCCGACTGCAGCCAGCGGGCAGATCCTCAACCGAGGAATACAGGGAGAACTCTATCGCGTGTCAGTTATTAAAAAGCACTTGGAGATCTACAAATCAAACGGTTACGGACTGTTATTCGCGTGAAAGGCACCAAATCTTGCAGGCCAGGAGGAGAACAACGAGAACAACAAGACCCTGGGATTTTTTTCCAGCGATACGGAACAAGCTACGCTTCGATGAGCCCGTTTTTTTTTTTTTTTTTGCCTTCTCTTGTCTCTTATCTTCAACCAACTCAAAAGGGACTGGCAGTCGACCTTTAAGCCACACAACGCAAAGAACCCCCTGGCTACCACAGAAACGTTTGTGGTTTCTGTCGGTCCCTTTTGTGGATTTTTTTTTTTTTTCTCTTTCTTTTCTCAAGTTATAGCACCTGTACATCGCACCTCGCTCAGCCACCCCTTTGCCAGCCTAAACAGCCTGAGGTCCCTCATCTGCTCCTTGCAAGACTTGTTCTCCAGCCCCTTGACCGGCTTGCTCTTCTCTGGACCTGCTCAAAGACCTCCATGTCTTTCTAGGAGCGAGGGGTCCAAAACTGAAGCCAGGATCTGAGGCGCAGCCTCACCAGAGCCGAGCATAGAGGCACAGTCCCTTCCCTGGTCCTGGTGGCCGCACCGTTTCTGATCCAAGCCAAGATGCCGTTTGCCTTCTTGGCCACCTGGGCCGCTGCCGGCTCACGTTCCCTCACTGTCCATCAACACTCCCAGGTCCTTCTCCTCCAGGCAGCTTCCCAGCCGCCCTTCCCCAAGCCTGGAGCTGCACAGGGTTGTTGCGTCCCGAGCGCAGGAACCCGACACTTGGCCTTGTTGATCCCCGTTCTTGGTCTCAGGCCACTGATCCAGCCTGTCCAGGTGCCTCTGTAGAGCCTCCCTACCCTCAAGGAGATCAACGTTTCCTTCCAGGTCAGCATCTTGACCGATAACGCAGGGTAAAGTTCCCGTCTTCAAGAGTTTCATCTCCGAATTGACATAATGAGGATGGGAAGAGAGCTGATTATTTCCCTCCCTTCAGCTCAGAGAAGCCTTCATTTCTCTAATAAACTACACATTCATTTTTTTTTTCTTAATCCTTGCTCCAATTAATTAATCCCAGCATCCTGATTAAAATACAGCTCTTTTCATTTATCCCGGTCTGGTCTGAACGTCCCGTGCGTTTTCCTCCAGGCAGGTGGAATCTGAATCCTTGCTTGGCTGCGTTCACTTTGAACCACTTAATGGCTTCAAATTGGAAGGGGGAAGAGTTAGATTAGACATTAGGAAGAAGTTCTTCACGCCGAGGGTCGACTGGGTGGGATTTAAGGTCCCTTCCAACACAAACCATTCTATGATTCGATGATCTGATGATCTGATGATCCGATGACTCGATGATTCTATGATTCTATGATTCTATGATTCTATGATTCTATGATTCAATGATTCTATGATTCAATGATTCTATGATTCTGTGATTCTACGATTCAATGATTCTACGATTCTACGATTCTACGATTCAATGATTCTACGATTCTATGATTCTACGATTCAATGATTCTACGATTCCATGATTCTACGATTCAATGATTCTATGATTCTACGATTCAATGATTCTACGATTCAATGATTCTACGATTCAATGATTCTACTATTCAATGATTCTACGATTCAATGATTCAACGATTCTATGATTCTACGATTCAACGATTCTACGATTCTATGATTCTACGATTCAATGATTCTACGATTCAATGATTCTACGATTCTACGATTCAATGATTCTACGATTCTACGATTCTACGATTCTACGATTCAATGATTCTACGATTCTACGATTCAATGATTCTACGATTCTACGATTCAATGATTCTACGATTCTACGATTCAACGATTCTACGATTCAATGATTCTACGATTCTACGATTCAATGATTCTACGATTCAATGATTCTACGATTCAATGATTCTACGATTCAATGATTCTACGATTCAATGATTCTACGATTCTACGATTCAATGATTCTACGATTCAACGATTCTATGATTCTACGATTCTACGATTCAATGATTCTACGATTCTATGATTCTACGATTCAATGATTCTACGATTCTACGATTCTACGATTCAATGATTCTATGATTCTACGATTCTATGATTCTACGATTCTATGATTCTACGATTCTACGATTCAATGATTCACCGATTCTACGATTCTACGTTTATTTTCTGGGTGCAGAGGCTTTTTTTTTTTCCCCATCCTATCATCTTGACGGGTAACTAGAGAGATGGTTTTTGTAGCTGCGTTTCACCTCGCGTCTCATACCCTCGGAATGGTTTGATTTAGAGGTCTGAGTTCCGAAAATTTCTTTTTACTTTCCGTGCGGTTTTCCAGACTTGCACAGCTCTGTTGCACCTCGGATGGAGTTCGCACGGTGGAGGTTTTCTGGATGAAGATTCACAACTTGTAAGTGTTATTGTATATAAAAAAAATGTTTAGGAAAAAGGTCTGTGATCTAACTTTTTGAACTACTTTCAGAAGAAAGCGAACGAAAGCGCTTTTAGATGCTCCACGGGGCTCCTAAGAGCAAACAACCTTCCCATTCTAGTGTTTTCAGTGACCTCAAAGCCCATCCAGTTCCACCCCCTGCCATGAGCAGGGACACCTCCCGCTGGATCAGGGGCTCCAAGCCCCATCCAACCTGCCCTTGGACACCTCCAGGGATGGAGCAGCCACCTCTGCTCTGGGCAACCTTGGCCAGAGCCTCCTCACCCTCACAGCAAAACGTTTCTCCCTAAAATCTCATCTCAACCTCGTCTCTTGCACCCCCCTCATCCCATCCCTGCCCTCCCTGATCAAGAG
Organism: Clamator glandarius; assembly: GCA_033459285.1. NCBI lineage: Eukaryota > Metazoa > Chordata > Aves > Cuculiformes > Cuculidae > Clamator > Clamator glandarius. The sequence goes on along the minus strand of JAUNZM010000077.1, from coordinate 789,400 downwards.
CCCTCGGTTCATCCTCGTGGCCTCCTCTGATCCCGTTCCAACGGTTCCATCTCCTTCTTACGTTTGAGGGACTCCAGAACTGGGCGCGGGACTCCAGGTGGGACACGATACCCAGCGCGGGAGGATTTTAAAAGATTAAGAACCCCCGTGGTCTCCCTCCCTGATTGATTCGTTCTCGCTGGCCGCCGGCTCTCCAATTTCCTTGCTGAAAGACTCAGCAAATTTCTATTTGCTCTGCCGTTCATGCCCTTACGCAAATATTATGAAATGGTTTAATGCCACGTGCGAGCGTCCTAACGCTTTCCCTGCCTTCTCTGAGATGGTCTTTAATTAGTCAATAATTGCCTGACGGCACCGATTGATTGGCGTAATTAACAGGGGAAAAGGGAAACGGCCCTTTGATTTCAGAGCCGTATTTAAGGCTACGGAGGGAGGGGTGGTGGGGGGTGGATTTTAGCAGCGTATCATCAAGCAGAACAGAGCAAAGGGGTGTACGAAGCGCATTTAAGAAGCGTCACCAAACACCAGGCCATCGGGGCTTCACTTCTCAGATTAGGGCAGCGACGAGTTGGAAACGAGGATTACGCACGTGCCGTTCGAGGAAACCCTGGGCTTCCGTATCCCGTAGCGCCTTGCTCGTAAATACCCGCCGCGATCCCGCAGAACGCGACAAGCAGCTGCAATCACTCAGCAGGTTTTCGGTGTCACTCCCGGAGAGATTTATGCTCTCTTCGAGCTTTGAGGTATTCGTCGGACGGGAGCAGAAATAGGTTTCTTCCGCGGCTCCGTTCCTGTGAATTCATTTCTCTCATGTCAGGGCCTAATGAAAAACATTTTAAGCTGGTATTTCAGGAGATTTCAGGTCACATTCATTTCCCAAATCTACACTTCTCTTCTTTTTATTCCCTCCCCCCCCACCTCCTTCCTTTTTCCAGTTGGGTTTTTTTTTTTTTTTATGTTTTGCTTTCTGTGGAAAACACAGTAGCAGGAGATTTTACACCAGCCACTGGTAGCAGACGTGGCCTTTTATTTTTAAAGATCAAGATCTTGCTGATTGATTCTATAGCGACAGAACAAGTTTAGAGGAGGCCGGAGCAGCTCTGCTCGGAGGCCAGGCTGAAAGAGCTGGGGTCGTTGAGCCTGGAGAAGAGAAGGCTCCAGGGAGACCTTGGAGCAGCTTCCAGTGCTGAAAGGGGCTCCAGGAAAGCTGGGGAGGGGCTTTTTTTCCAAGGGCCTGGAGGGATGGGGAGAGGGGGAATGGATTTAAATTGGAAAGAGGGAAGATTTAGATCAGACATCAGGAAGAAATTCCTCACGCTGAGGGCGGGGAGGCCCTGGAACAGGTTGCCCAGAGCAGGGGTGGCTGCCTCATCCCTGGAGGGGTTCAAAGCCAGGTTGGATGGGGCTCGGAGCCCCTGATCCAGTGGGAGGTGTCCCTGCCTGTGGCAAGAGGGCAGGAGCTGGACGGGCTTTAGAATCCCTGTTTTTAAAGGAAAGAAAAATAATTGCGTATCGGACTACAACTCCATTCACTGAACGACCTTCATGCGCCTCAACGTTCCTCCTCTCACGACGGGTCTTTTCCAGCCTAGTGATTCTGTGTGTGATCCCCAGCAGCAAGAACAGATTGTGCAGAACATCTCCTTTCACCCGAGCGGCTACCGAGGACCCACACCGGGCTTGTAGCCCGTGCAGCGGATCTAATCCCCACACAAACATCATCTTATCGACGGTCCAGGGCGGATGAAGCTCCATGAGGGGTCTCCGGCAAAGCAAACCAACCGTTTCCCAATTTTATCAGGCAGGTTTCCCTCCCCGGCTCCTTTCACCTCCCTCAACCTGCTGGTCCCACTGCGTTGGATACAACCCCGGAGGCGGTCGGCTTTGTGATCTGCGAGTGCACGTTGCTTGGCTCACGTCGAGCTTTCGTGTACGAACCATTTCAATCGCCGTCTTTCAAGTCTGCACCTCAAAAGGCTTCATCAGTTCCTCAGACAACCCAAACCGTGTTTTTAAAGCACAGGTATTTTCTTTTCTATTTCAATTTGCGCTCTTATTTATACCTGACAGGCCAGAATAACCCCGTGATAACTGAGACGTTATTATATTCATTTTACAGAAAGAAGCAGCAGCACGAACCTAAATTGGAGGCCCTCGCAGGAATCGATGATAGTTGCATATAAGCAGATTTTGAAAGCTGAAGTTACAGAAAAAAACCCCAAAAAACCCTGTAACAAATCTCAGGATTTAAACTTCTCTCTCTCTCTCTCTCGAGAGAGAAAGAACCACTCTTGACTGTCTTTTCAGAGTCGCTGCCCGACTCCCACAACAAATGCGCTCGTTTCTTCTTCCCCGACTTTTTCTGTTCCCATAAACGCTCGTAGAACCGTAGATTCGTCAGCGTCGGAAAAGACCTCGAAGATCATCAAGTCCAAACATCCCCACGCCTAGTAAACCGTGTCCCAAAATGCCTCGGCCACAGCACTTTTTAACCTCTTCAGGGATGGAGACTCCGCCACTGCTCTGGCCGCCAGTGCTTCATCGCTCAGTGAAGAATTTTTTCCTAGTAGCCAGTCGAAAAAATCTCCTAAAAAACTAGCGCAACTTCAGGCCATTTCCCCTCGTCCTGTCATTCGTCACTTGGGAGAAGAGATCAGCTCCCACCTCACCACCAACCTCCTTTCGGGGAGGCTGCAGAGAGAGGTGATGAGGTCTCCCCGCAGCCCATTCTCCAGGCTGAAGAGCCCCAAGTCCCTCAGATGCTCCCGGAACACCTGCAATTCCCCAGCTCGCTCCCCTTCTCCGGACACGCTCCAGGATCTCAAGGTCTTTTTAGGAGTGAAGGGCCCCGAAATGAACGCAGGATTTGAGGTGCAGCCTCACCAGCACTGAGCGTAGCAGGACAATCCCTTCCCTGGACCTGCTGGTCACCCCGTGGCTGATGCAAGCCAGGATGCTCTTGGCCTTCTAGGCCACCTGGGCCACTGCTGGCTCATGTTCACAGAATCACGGAGTCACGGAATCACAGAATCACGGAGTCACGGAATCACAGAATCACGGAATCACGGAATCACAGAATCACGGAGTCATGGAATCACAGAATCACAAAATAACCGGGTTGGAAGAGACCCACTGGATCGTCGAGTCCAACCATTCCCACCAATCCCTAAATCATGCTCCTAAGCACCTCATCCACCCTCACCTTCAACACCTCCAGGGACGGTGACTCAACCACCTCCCTGGGCAGCCTGTTCCAATGCCTAACCACCCTCTCCATGAAGAATTTTTTCCTAATGTCCATCCTAAATCTCCCCTGGTGGAGCTTGAGGCCATTCCCCCTCGTCCTGTCCCCTGTCCCTTGGGAGAAGAGCCCAGCTCCCTCCTCTCCACAACCTCCTTTCAGGTAATTGTAGAGAGCAATGAGGTCTCCCCTCAGCCTCCTCTTCTCCAGGATAAACACCCCCAGCTCTCTCAGCGGCTCCTCTTGTTCTCCAGCCCCTTCACCAGCTTCGTTGCTCTTCTCTGGACTCGCTCCAGAGCCTCAACGTCCTTCTTGTGGTGAGGGGCCCAGAACTGACCCCAGGATTCGAGGAGCGGTCTCACTCCTCTTTTTGAAGGGCCGGAACCCCATCACTGATGAGTGTGGAGGGAAGAGGAGCCTTGGACTGTGTCCTTTTATCTCGTGTGACCGTCACCAGACCTCCTGTTCCCATGACACATCCAGAACACGCGTGACAGTGGTTTTTTTTACCCGTTCTGTGACCTCTGATGTAGGAGAGGGCAGGAAATGTAGAAACTACCAGAGAGTGTCTCCAGTGTTAGCCAAGACCCCACTGACAACAAAACAGCTGCTTGGAGCACAAACTAGTTTTAGAATCATGGGAACATAGAATCACCAGGTTGGAAGAGGCCCAAGGGATCAGCGAGTCCAACCATTCCCATCAATCACTAACCCACGTCCCTCAGCGCCTCGTCCACCCGCCCCTTAAACCCCTTCAGGGAAGATGAATCAACCCCCTCCCTGGGCAGCCTCTGCCAGGGACCAATCACCCTTTCAGTGATAAATTTTTTCCTAATGTCCAGCCTGAACCTCCCCTGGAGGAGCTTGAGGCCATTCCCTCTCGTCCTGCCCCTTGGGAGAAGTGACAGGTTTTAATTACAGATGTGGGGAGAGTAGAAACACGGCTTCCGAGCATGAGATCACGGAGTCAGAGAACAGTCTGAATTGAAAGGGACCTCAAATCTCATCCGGTGCCACCCCTGCCATGGGCAGGGACACCTCCCACTGGATCAGGAGCTCCAAGCTCCATCCAACCTGGCCTGGAACCCCTCAAGGGATGGAGCAACCCCCTCCCCTGCTCTGGGCCAGGAACTCTCCACCCTCAGCACGAGGAATTTCTTCCTAATGTCCTATCTAAGCCTTCCCCCCCTCAATTTACAGCCATTTCCCTGGCTCTAAGCAGTAGCAGCCTGGCTTTTTGGCGTGATAGATATTTCGTGGGGATGTAAATTTACACCTGAGAGGACAGTGAAATTGGGAATTCTCTAATGCTGCAGGGATAACACGCAAACTTAACCCAGCACTTACACAGCACTTGTTTTCCAGCCACCTTGTTGATTATTATAAGGTTGACTGCTTTCCTTAACAGCGGTTACGTTTCTGAAGAGGTTCGTGTTCAGTCCTCGTGCTGGAAGTTTCTGAAGTAACGCTCACCGTTGATTTTCTCAGCAGAAGCGCTCGTTACAGCAGATCAGCAGGAGACATCCTCGTTATTCCCCCTCCCCTCGGAAAGGCCGCGCTCACTCCTCTGTTGGGTCACGGCTCTCATTCCTTGTTAAGCAGCCTTGTTTCATTTTTCCATCCCCAAACTAATCCTGAACTATAATCCCTGCCCTCTTTGTGTATCAAGAATTCCTTAGGTAAGTTGTAATCGATTGGAGTCCCTCAGGGGTCTGTACTGGGACCACAGCTGCTTCGTATCTTCATCAATGATAGAGACAGTGAGATTGGGTGCATCCTCAGCAAGGATCATGGAATCATTGAGGTCGGAAAAGGCCTCTGAGATCATCAAGTCCAGCTATCAACACAGCACCCCCACGCCTGCTAAACCGTGTCACGAAGAGGTACATCTACATTTTTTTTTTTTTTTTGAACCCTCCTTTGATGGAGCCTCCACCTCTGCCAGGGCTTCAAACTCCGACAGTAAAGACATTTCTCCTAAAATCCAACCTAAACGACCCCCCTTTCCTCTTGTTCTACCCCTTGTTACCTGGGAGAAGAGACCAACACCCACCTCACCGCCTCCTCCTCCTCCTTTCCCAGAGCTGTAGAGAGAGAGATAAAGTCTCTCCTCAGCCTCCTCTTCTCCAGACTAAAGAGCCTCAGGGCTCTCAGTTGCTTCTCACAAGAATTTCCTTCAGACCCTCCTGTTTTTCAACAGGAAAAACTAAGTCAAGTCTTTATAACCACAACTTGTGCTATTCACCGAATCAGAAAGTACAGCTGTCCTTGAACTCCTCGGAGCTGTGACACACAATTTTTAATGTTAAATTGCCGGAGAACGCCGCGAGCCGCTTCATCGGCCGCTGTTTTCCTCTAACTTGCTCTCCTTGCTTTCTTAAAACCACCAAATATTGTTTAATTGGAACGAAGCGAAAGGGATCCCCTTTTAAGCCAGACTTGGCCCTGTGAGTCTTTAGATTCTGATCCAAATCTCCTGCCTAACATCGGACGAGCCGTTTTTACCTTCGTCGCCGATCGCCCTTCACTCGTTATGGAAGACGGCTCGTGATGCTTTCGCCTCTCAGGGCTTGTTAAGTGACGCCCACAGGTTCATTCGCATCCCCGTTAACAACATCTTCTCTCTGTGACGGGAGAGAAAGGGCTGCAGAGGACCTGGGAACGGCTGCAGAGGTGAAGCTAATGGGAATAAGCACTGGGCGTGCTTTGCTAGCTGGGCAATAGCTCTGTTTTCGTAGCTCGTAAGCGGATGTTATTTCGGGGGGGTCATTTGTTTTCACAGGGGTTTTATTCTGCTGGAGTGAAACAAACGCCTTTGTTTGGCACAGACCGATTTCGCTCGGTGGGCACAGAAACCACACAGCCCTTTGTAAACAACGTTTGGTGTTTCAGTAGAGCTGCCTCCAAACTGAATTACTGGATGTTAACTAACCGCCGTGAGACAAGCCATCCAAGCTGACCTTGAACCCCTCCAGGGACCGGGCAGCCACCCCTGCTCTGGGCAACCCTGGCCAGGGTCTCCCTAGCCTCACAGCAAAACATTTCTTCCTAAGACCTCAATCTCTCCCCTCTTTCACTTTAAAACTGTTCCCCCTGCCCTCCCTGATCCAGAGCCCCTTCCCAGCTTTCCTGGAGCCCCTTCCAGCGCTGGGAGCCGCTCGAAGGTCTCTCCACCACCTTCTCTTCTCCAGGCTGGACAACCCGAGCTCGTCACATATAAAGCTTCTGGAACCACTAAGATAAAACCGACGGGACAGCTCCAACAGCAAATATTACTTTTTTTTTTTTTTTTTTGCTGCAGAAGACGCCACTTCCAGAAAGGACTTTGTTTAACAAAGCCAACAGAGCGGCAAGGTCAAGATAAATCACTTAGAAATGCTTATCCGGATACAAAAGATTGAGATTATTTAATAAGGCACGAAGAAACTCAAGTTGCTTTTAATGACTGATGTTGCCTCCAGAGCAATTCCTGATACAAGAACAACCTGACCTGTTATTAAATTAGAGGAGGGTGATGGGAATGACATGAGATACGGTGTTGTTTTCCCTCTCAGGAGGGACTGGGACTCCTTGGAAGACAGAAAGTGGTGTGGGAAAATCTACTGGAGACTTAAAAAACCATCAGTGGTTCAGGGAAGTTAAACGGGGAATAATTACTCATCGCGTCATGACCAGAAGAACTGAGAGGTCCCAGTGAAATCAGCGGAGACTTTTTTAAGCAAATAAACGATAATCGGTATGAGCAGCATATAATTAAATTCCGGAACTCTAAACTGCAGATGTTATGGAGCCAAATGATTCAGGAAGGGATGAGACAAAGTCAGAGGGAAGATCTGATGATGCTATTGAACATGACAGACCGAAAGCAGCATTGAGCTGTGTCAGTTCCTGCCTGTCAACTGCCAAACGAGGGAGGAATTGCCAAGGCAAGACCCCTCAAAAACTGCCTCTTCTTTAATTTCCCGTTGCTTCCAATTCCGAGAGACAGGCTACTGACCTAAGAGAGATCAGATTTCTGGCCATCCTACAGATATCTTGAATTTGTGGCTGGTTACAAAGCCAGTAATGACTTCCTCTCCCTTTCACTTCTATTGCAAGTGCTCATGAGGCAGAAGCAACCGTTCAGGTCGCTGGATGTGAACTTTCGGTAACTGCAGTAACCCAAGTTGACTCTATCGGTTCTCAACCCTCGCACGCGGTTTCCCGTAACTCCGCGTTTCAGTGCAGGGCGAGCGGCTGCAGCAGGTTCGCTGACACCTACAACACCTCCAGCTCTTCCCAAGTTGGTCATTGGCGAGGAAAACACGTCCAGTTCTTCCCAAATGCTCCAGGGAGGCCACGGAGATGATCGGAGGGCTGGAGAACCTCTGCTCTGAGGACAGGCTGGAGAGTTGGGGTTGTCCAGCCTGGTGAAGAGAAGGATTTAGGGAGAGCTTAAGGCAGCTTCCAGTGCTGAAAGAGGCTCCAGGAAATCTGGGGAGGGGCTATTTATGTGGTCTTGTAGTGATAGGATGAGGGGGAATGACTTGAAGCTGAAAGAGCGGAGATTGAGATGAGATCCTAGGAAGAAATGTTTTCCTGTGATGTTGAGGAGCCCCTGGCCCAGGTTGCCCAGAGCAGGGGTGGCTGCTCCATCCCTGGAGGGGTTCAAGGCCAGGTTGGATGGGGCTTGGAGCCCCTGATCCAGCGGGAAGTGTCCCTGCCCACGGCAGGAGGGTGGAACTGAGCGATCTTTAAGGTGCCTCCCAACCCAACCCATTCTACGATTCCATTCTGTGATTCCTGGCAACATCCGAAGTAGCTGCAGCTCCCAACCAAAGCAATTTTGCAGGCTTTGTATTCCAAAATTGTTCGCTAGAATTCGTTAGGATTATGGTTGCTTGCTTGCTTCTCTCGCAGAAGAGCCCGTAGTTTGTGGCATAGCCTGCTCGTTAGAAATTCTGTTCTCGTTCCAGAAATATTGGAATTAATTCTCTTTAGCCCACGGAAACGCTGGCTTGTTATCTCCCACTTCCAAAGACAGCAGAGCGAAGGCTACTCGGTGCAGAATATCCTGTGTCAGGATTCCTGGATGAGAAACTGGACAACTGCACAGCAACCAAAGCAATAACCTTCTGACAGAGGCAGAGCAGGAAAGAAGGAGCTTTACTCAGTGTAAAACTTGGGAAGGGAGACCCGAGTCCCGCTTCCGTTATCGGCTTTATTTTAGATACTCACAGCCTAAAAGGGGAAAAATTACCTTTGGCTAAAGAAGAAGAGGTCCAGGTGCGGCAGGGAATTAAACATTAATTTTCCAAGCCTAACTCTCACTGTTGAAAAGAACCCAAATACAACAAACTCCGTTCCCATTGCTTCAGAAAGAACCGCACGGAGAACTGCAGTCTCCTAATTTTTGACAGCTGCTTCGTTCTTTCCCCCTGAAAACTGCATCTTCGTACTGATTAAGGACGTCTTGGACAAGGAGGATGAAGAAACCAAAGAGGAAAACACCACGATACATAATCAATGCAGAAATCAGCAGATCAAACCAGTATTAGCTTGTATCTAGCTTGGTGCCACCAGCAGGAGCAGGGAAGTGATTGTGCCCCTACGTTTAGTGCCGGTGAGGCCACACCTTGAATTCTGAGATCAGTTTTGGGCCCCTCACTAGAGGAAAGATATTGAGGGGCTGGAGCGTGTCCGTAGAAGGGAACAGAGATGAGGAAGGGGCTGGAGAACAGGAGTTACGGGGAGCTGCTGAGGGACCTGGGGTGGTTTATTCTGGAGAACAGGAGGCTGAGGAGAGGCCCCATCGCTCTCTGCAGCTCCTGGAAAGGAGGTTGTGGTGAGGTGGGTGCCGGGCTCTTCTCCCAGCCAACAACAGATAAGATAAGAGGAATGGCCTCAAGTCGTACCAGGGGAGGTTTGAAGTAGCTATTAGGAGAAAAAAAAAAAAAAATCTTTACTGAAAGAGTCTCGAAACATTGGAAGCCGCGAAGCCGAGCCCGAAGACGTTCGAAACACTGATGCCCGTGGCACTCGGGGACACGGGTCAGTAGCCAGTAGTCACGGTGTTGCTGGGCCGACGGTTGGACTGGCTGAGCCTAGAGGTCTTTTCAGCCTCAACGATTCTGTGATTCTACGCTGAGAGCGGATTGCGAGGCTGGCTAACGCGAAAAACGCAGGGGAGAGAGGCAAAGACAGAGCAGCACGGGCAAAAAAAAAAGCAACAGAGTCTGTGCAAGTGAATTCATCCCCTATTCCCGGCGCTCCGGAGTTCTGAAAGTTTTATAGCGTTGAAATATTCTAAATCCAGGAAAGCACCGACTTGGTGAAGTCGATTTATTTCCATGAGACTTCTTGTTAAACCTAAATCTGTCCAGTTTTATAATTCACTCCCTGAGATTCTTGAGCTCTTCCACGTTCTGGATTTTTAGAAACTATTGCTGTGCCTAACAATTTATGAAGAAGGTTGCATGCGAGTCGAAATGGTGCTAAGGGGAAAAAAAGAAGACGTTGGAAAGAGTTACTGCTAAGAAACTAAATTGACTTGGAAACCTCACAGATGTTACGAATTCCGCTGCAGCCAATACGATTTTACTTGAGGAACTTGATTTTCACATCACCCTCCACACCGCTTCTATTGGCTTTAAAGGTACATTTTTCCTCTGTAAAATACCAGTGCTACCTTTCCGTGCCTGTAATTAATTTCAGAACCGGGCTGTAATCGTTGCAAGCTGATAGGACCATTATTGATACTCCCCAGAAGCCTTGAGGAAACTTGGGAAGAAAGGATTTTATTATCTCAGAAACAATTTTTTGCTTCAGGAAAGGAGAAAAAAAAAAAAAAAGAAAAAAGGAATCAAGATAAAATGTAATCTGTCAAAGACATGCTTTAAGGGAAAGTAGGTTTCTATAAAATCTGAAATTAATCATTGTGGCCAAGGTGCTTTGATAGGACTGGAGAAACTGAGGTCCAAAAAGTATTAGGAGGAAGGTGTCATAGAATCATTGAGGCTGGAAAAGACCCCGAAGACCATCAAGTCCAACCATCAGTCTAACACCACCTTAGGCGCTAAACCTTGTCCTGAAGCACCACATCTACAAGTTTTTGAACCTCTCCAGGGATGGAGACTCCACCAGCGCCCTGGGCAGCCTCTGCCAGGGCTTCTCTACTCTTTCAGGAACGATTTTCCCTCGTATCCAATCTAATCCTCTCGTGGTGCAACTTGAGGCCATTTACTCTCGTCCCACCACTTGTTAATTGGGAGAAGAGACCAACACCCACCTCACCACAACCTTCTTCCAGGGAGCTGTCAACAACGATGAGATATCCCCTTAACCTCGTTTTCTCCAGGCTAAACGGCCCCAGGTCCCTCAGCCCCTGTGCTCCAGCCCCTTTCCCAGCTCTGTTCCCTTCTCCAGCACCCCAAGGGTCCTTCTTGCAGGGAGGGGCCCAAAACTGAACCTCGTTTGGAACGAAGAATGAGCACAGAATCCAAGGTGCAGCCTCACCAGAGCTGAATAGAGGGGAACAGTTGGACTCGACGATCCGGTGGGTCTCTTCCAACCTAGCGATTCTATGAATCTGTGATTCTATGAATCTGTGATTCTGTGATTCTATGATTCTGTGATTCTGTGATTCTATGATTCTGTGATTCTGTGATTCTATGATTGTGTGATTCTATGATTCTGTGATTCTGTGATTCTATGATTCTAGGATTCTACGATTCTATGATTCTACGATTCTCTGATTCTGTGAATCTGTGATTCTATGAATCTGTGATTCTGTGATTCTATGATTCTATGATTCTGTGATTCTATGATTCTACGATTCTATGATTCTGTGATTCTGTGATTCTGTGATTCTGTGATTCTATGATTCTGTGATTCTACGATTCTGTGATTCTATGATTCTACGATTCTACGATTCTGTGATTCTACGATTCTATGATTCTGTGATTCTATGATTCTACGATTCTGTGATTCTATGATTCTACGATTCTGTGATTCTACAATTCTATGATTCTGTGATTCTATGATTCTAGGATTCTACAATTCTATGATTCTATGATTCTGTGATTCTACGATTCTACGATTCTGTGATTCTGTGATTCTACGATTCTACGATTCTGTGATTCTGTGATTCTACGATTCTACGATTCTACGATTCCATGATTCTATGATTCTGTGATTCTACGATTCTGTGATTCTCCGATTCTATGATTCTGTGATTCTGTGATTCTGTGATTCTATGGTTCTATGATTCTGTGATTCTATGGTTCTATGATTCTACGATTCTGTGATTCTACGATTCTACGATTCTGTGATTCTGTGATTCTATGATTCTACGATTCTGTGATTCTGTGATTCTATGATTCTATGATTCTACGATTCCATGATTCTACGATTCTGTGATTCTACGATTCTATGATTCTGTGATTCTGTGATTCTGTGATTCTATGGTTCTATGATTCTGTGATTCTATGGTTCTATGATTCTATGATTCTATGATTCTACGATTCTATGATTCTGTGATTCTGTGATTCTGTGATTCTATGGTTCTATGATTCTGTGATTCTATGATTCTACGATTCTGTGATTCTACGATTCTATGATTCTGTGATTCTATGATTCTACGATTCTGTGATTCTACGATTCTACAATTCTGTGATTCTACGATTCTGTGATTCTATGATTCTATGATTCTGTGATTCTATGATTCTATGATTCTACGATTCTGTGATTCTATGATTCTACGATTCTACGATTCTGTGACTCTACGATTCTACGATTCTATGATTCTGTGACTCTACGATTCTACGATTCTATGATTCCTGACCACTGCTGGCCTCACCATTTTTGATACAAGCCAGGATGCTCTTGGCCTTCTCAGCCAGAAGAACCATCACACCTCGGACCAAGCCAACAACAGGTTCAGAGAGTGGCCCCAGTCGTCTTCTAAGCAGAAAGCCAGTACGGTAAATAAAAAATATATCTCCTAAGAAAAATCATCAACCCCTGACTTGGAGCAGCTTCCAGTGCTGAAAGAGGCTCCAGGAAAGCTGGGAAGGGGCTGTGGGTCTTTTCTTCTCCGGGCTGGACGACCCCAACTCTCTCAGCCTGGCCTCCTATGGGAGGTGCTCCAGCCCTTGGATCATCCTTGTATGGATGGTTTAAAGCTGAAAGACGGGAGACTGAGATGGGATCTTAGGAAGAAATGTTCTCCCATCCAGGTTGGATGGAGCTTGGAGCCCCTGATCCAGTGGGAGGTGTCCCTGCCCGTGGCAGGGGGTGGAACTGGATGGGCTTTGAGATCCCTTCCAACTCAAACCGTTCCATGAATTCTATGATTTAAAAACGTACGGACGCTAATTGGATCAGTGACACGCATTATTAATACTCAAGGGCAAAGGGATTAATGGTAGATTACAGTACGCAGAGTTCTCCCCACGCGAGCGTGACCCTTGACGTGCATCCCTGGAAAAGATCGCGCTCCTTCAATTGATCTTTCCTAACTAGTCACTAATTGCTAACACATACCGTATATAATTAGCCTTCGTGTCATAACCTATTAAGCAGAAATACAGTCACTCCCGGTGAAAACTCCTGACGGTGAAAGCAACGTTAACCCGAGCTTAGAGCACCTGCACGAAATGTTTGTCCCTACAAGACTCGGTGATTCCTGCCGAATGCCAGCGCAGCCACATGCTCTCGAGCCGCTTTTTAGGGTTTTGCTTCCTTTTAAATCACTTTTGTTAGGAAAACATCGTCACTGTTGCACTGGGGAAGCTGAGGTGCCAACAGTTTAAATCCGCAACACAACCAAGAGCAGAAAAGCAATTTCAGCCACTTTCATCCCAACTTTCCTTTCCGTTTTATCCAGTCGCTCGTACTAACCACTAAATTCAACTGTATGGGAATCAGTAAATTGTAACCTTGGACTCTTGTCTTTTATACGCAACGTGATAAATACATCTTGGATCAGCTTCGAATCTGGAAATAGAGTAAAGTTTTCGGATCAATTGAAGTCAAGCAGTGCCGTGGGCAAGCTTACCTCTCCTTTAGCCTCCAATTATTGCTGACATTTCTCAGTGGAGGTGTTTGCTTTCCAGCGGAAAGCAGAAAGATGCCTACAGAAAAAAACTTGTGCTACGTTGGAGCGGGTGTTTTTCAATGAGAAAAGGGAAAATGAGAGTGAGGGTGCAGTTTCTCCCACGTTGCTGCTCCCATGAACCCCACACAGCTACACGACCTGCATACACGGAATGAAAGATGCTTTATTCCTTCGGTAGAAATTTTCTAGGTGTTTAGATCTGTTAAAAAATCAACTTCCCTCTCGGAAAAAAAAATAAAAAATCGTTTAAGGAGCGAAAAGCTTTATAAGATGTAAGACTATGTGGGGATTCTTAATACGTTTCTGGGATGAGGTGGTCGTTATCACTTGCACTGTGGAGGAACTAGTAGAGGGTCGTGTCCTGGAGTCACAAAAAAGGACACGGACCTGTTGAAGTGAAACCAGAGGAGGCCACAAAGATGATCCGAGGGCTGGAGCGTCTCCCGTAGAAGGACAGGCTGTGAGAGTCGGGGTTGCTCACCCTGGAGAAGAAAAGGCTCCGAGGAGACCTTAGAGCAGCTTCCAGCACTGAAAGGGGCTCCAGGAAAGCTGGGATGGAGCTCCTGACCAGGAAGCACGGGGAGAGGATGAGGGGGAATGGTTTGAAGCTGAAAGATGGGAGATTGAGATGAGATGAGATGAGATTTTAGGAAGAAATGTTTTCCTGTGAGGATGGGGAGGCCCTGAACCAGGTTGCCCAGAGCAGGGGTGGCTGCCCCATCCCTGGAGGGGTTCCAGGCCAGGTTGGATGGAGCTTGGAGCCCCTGATCCAGTGGGAGGTGTCCCTGCGCACGGCAGGGGTGGGACTGGCTGGGCTTCAACGTCCCTTCCAATCCAAAGCACTCCTTGATTCTATGACTAACGATTTTTTCTACCTCATTCCAGTACAAAGAATCAATAAACTCAGAAAGACATTTTCCTCAGTAATCTCAAGGGAGAGAATTGTTTACTGCCTTCTTTACCATTAATATTTCACGCAGAAGCAACGAGATTCAGTACAACTTAAAATTAAACTTCTGCTTCTCGTCGCCCTTTATTCCTGGTAGGGGAACTCTCCTATCGTACGTGTAACCGCATTTCACGTCACCAGGCAAAACCAGCAGGGATTTCAGTGTTAAGTGCCACTTCACACGTCATCGGGGTGGACTATCCAAAAAGCGCAACTAAAAATCTAATAGAAAGGATGCGCAATTACAGGTCGCTCGATCTAGTTGGTATACAAGTGAAGGTTCACCATTAGCTCATAGTATTTTACCATCTGGATTGTTTAAATAAAAATATTTGATAAACAGGAATTAAATCAGCGGAGCCTGAGATGTGAAGTTAGCCTCAGCTTATCTAAAACCCCTGAAAAAAGGTTTTAACCGGAAAAGCTCAATGCTAAGTCTCTAACAGTCAGTATAATGTTTATTGAGCTACACTCCGCCGCCTCATTCTTCCTACAGCTCACCAATTCTCCAAGAACGAAGGGGTATAACCTGTTAAACATTCACGTTGAGGAAGGAAACACAGTGCAAAAATGAAGATGAAAACTACATCAGCCACACCATTAGAGAGTGGAAACGAGTATGATTTTCTGTGCAGCCACCAAAAGACAGTATTTCAAAAGTCAAACCGCGTCGTGATCAGATTCAAGTCACTCTGGACTGAACTCCAGCCAATGTTGTTTTGTAAGAAAAGTTGTATAACACCGTCCTTCTACCCAGTGCTATAAACCGATTTATTTATATCCCGAACTCCAGAATCACTTGCGCAGTGCATGGAACTAAACAGTTAGTGCAGAAAGAATCGTTCTGGTCGCCCATCAAGAAGGACCTTCACGAGACCCGCTTCTGCTGCCCATCTTCGAGAAATCGTCTTGTGTGACAAGAAGATTGCGCGCCAGGAGCTTTCAATCACCAAGCTGCACATCATTTTGCATAATAGAATCACAAAAAAAAAAAAAAAGAGAGAGAGAGAGAGAAAACGCTTCTGTACCGTAAAACAGACAAAGAAAAGGCTTATGGTGACGGAGAAAGCACCAGCCTCGGTCTCTCTGGTTTGGAAGGATTTGTAAGTGAGTGAATTACCTGTGGGCTGCTCAGACCTTGCAGCGTGAAAATCCTAAGTCTCCTCCTGACAACGTCGATTCCTTTGGGCAACGGCAGCGACGGAATGGAAAGGGAACTTAAATAACAAGGGTAAAAGCAGAAGTGTTTGTAACTTCTAACGAGTTTAAACAAATCGTTCCGCCCAGCTACCGTATTGCTTGAACCCATCAGGCATTGGACATTCTCCATTGGACTTGAATGTAGCGTGTGTAAAATCACAGAGGAATTGGAATTGGAAGGGGCCTCAAAGCCCATCCAGTCCCACCCCTCCCACCGGATCAGGGGCTCCGAGCCTCATCCAACCTGCCCTTGAACCCCTCCAGGGATGGGGCAGCCACCCCTGCTCTGGGCAACCTGGACCAGGGGCCTCCTCACCCTCACAGCAAAACATTTCTTCCGAAAATCTCATCTCAATCTCCCCTCTTTCAGCTTCAAACCATTCCCCCTCATCCTCTCCCAGTGCTTCCTGGTCAGGAGCTCCATCCCAGCTTTCCTTGAGCCCCTTTCAGTGCTGGAAGCTGCTCTAAGGTCACCCCAGAGCCCGGAGAAAACTCTCTTAGCCTGTATGGTAAAGCTCCAAATAACTTAATGGAAGAGACTCAATCATGATATTCCTACTTTTTTTTTTTGTTTTGTTTTTTTCATTGTCGTTATCAAAATGAACGAAGGTTTTCTTCCTCATTAATACAACACGAGGAAAGGTAAAACAGAGTCAAAGGTTTTTATAAGAATTCTACAAATTCCAGCATACCCCGCCTTGAAAACTAAACGAGATATTACCGGGGAGCACCAAAGCTTCATTTTTATTCTCGTCTAATTTTGACAGGTTAAAGTTGTGAAAAAAATTACAACTTCAAGCCTTCAGCTGCTTGGCTGCCCTCTGATTTCAGCAGTGAAACGGAGAGAGAAAAGCCCGAGCAGCCAAGCTACAGCATCACCAACGTTTATTACAAGAGTTCGCAGGACACGGCAAAAGAAAAACAAATCACGCAGGCACGCACGTCCCTTTTTTTTTTTTTTTTTTTTTTTCCTTTACGGGAACGTTTAATAGAATCACAGAATGGTTTGTGTCCAAGGGGATGTCAAAGCCCATCCAGTCCCTTCCCCCTGCCATGCGGAGGGGCACCTCCCACTGGATCAGGGGCTTCGTTTAGTTTTTAATTTATCCCCGAACACCTCCAGGTATGGAGCAGACACAGCTCCCCTCCTCAACCTGTTGCTGTGTCTCACCACCCTCATTGTGAAGAACTTCTTCCTCAGGTCTAGTCGAAACTAATGGGGTTTATATTCCTTTTTCTGAACCCATTTTTAGTGCTATTTTTGTGTGCTCCTAGGTGTTGTCGTTCAGAATCCTGGCTCTCAGCTCTATAGGAAAACAAACTCCGGTTTCAGCTAATCATCTTACCTGATGTGATAAAAGCTAATCGCGGAGAACAAATATTTCCTGAAGGGGTAAAATAATTTGCAGAGAAAGAAAAACCTTGCTCGCTGAATTTAATTGAGGACTTTATCTTCCTTACAGATCATCCACTGGAATCGTAGGCGTTTATTTTCCTCCAGCACCCCCTGTATCTATACCTCCCAGGGAAGCTTTGTTTAAACCGAGTCTCAAATCAGGTATGAATAATCAGGTTTTTTTTTTTTAAAAAAAAAAGTCGATAGAATCATAGAATCATTAAGGCGGGGAAAGACCTCGGAGACCATCAGGTCCGTTCATCAGAGTATCTACAAAGGCTGCCAAGGATATCAGCCCAAAATTAACTTTTGCATGATTTTCTCCTTGGTCTTGGTGCTTGCAAGAATTTCCGACGCACGCAGGCAGACGGGATTTTCGCTCTCACTTATAACAAACCTAAAATCCGAAGTTTTGGATAATCACCTTTAAAGGCGGCTGGAGAGAGTTCCGTAGAACTACGCCAGCACTCACGCACTGGGAGGTGTGTGCGTGTTAACTTAGCGCCTACGAAATCTTTCAGTCCTCGGGTTTTCTCTCCAATAAGGTCGAAAAGGAAAGAGCTTTCTTGCAACAGAGGGTCATACAGACTCCGAGCAGCCCGAGGTGAGAAGCATTTTGGAGGCTTGGAGGTGAGAAGACAGACGTGGCGAAGGATATTGTCTTACTTCAAGCAACCAGTAGAGAGAAGGACGTGGGACGCTGGAACAGGGCCGGAGGAGGCCACAGAGATGATCCGAGGGCTGGGAGAGTTGGGATTGTTCAGCCTGGAGAAGAGAAGGCTCCGAGGAGACTTTAGAGCAGCTTCCAGCGCTGAAAGGGGCTACAAAGAAAGCCGAGGGGCTTGTTTACAAGGGAGAGAATGAGGGGGAAAGGCTTTAAATTGGAAGGGGGAAGATGCAGATTAGACTTTAGGAAGAAATTCTTCGCGATAAGGGTTGGGGGGCCCTGGCCCAGGCTGCCCAGAGCAGGGGTGGCTGCCCCATCCCTGGAGGGGTTCAGGGCCAGGTTGGATGGGGCTTGGAGCCCCTGATCCAGTGGGAGGTGTCCCTGCCCAGGGCAGGGGTGGGACTGGGTGGGCTTGGAGGACCCTTCCAACCCAACCCATTCCATGACTATGATCTTTAGAAATAGTTTTTCTCCACTAGCACACTCTAAATTTTCTATTTCTGAGGAGCCCCAGAGCAGAGACGACGTTTGCATGGTTGGAAATTTTGTGATACGTACTGCTGGAGAAAAAAAAAAACAAAAAAAAACATGTAAGATCACAGCTACCTTAAACCTACATATTTATTCCTATAAAGGGGAAAAGACAGTGAAGAGATGCTCTGGACCATTTCTTGCTTTAACAGAAATGAAGGTAATTAAATAAAATATAGTAAAAATCGGTCTTTTCTCAGGCACCCCTTGAATGAAGGGGAGAAAGTGGAGGGAGAAGCAGAGACAAGGCACGTGGCACTGACTGGCCCGGAGACACGTGTTACCCACATGACAACCTGAGCTTATCACGGCGGGGGGGACTTCAGCAGGAGATGAACATCTTGAAATGATAGGGGTGAAGAGAGAAAAGGAAGGAAACGCCAAAGGAAATGATCTGAAAATGGGAGAAAACGAGCTATTATCGCTTCTTTTTTTTTTTTTTTTAATATCGCGCCGTCGAGAGGACTCAGACTACCTGTCAGAAAGCTTCCTTTGCCGAAGGAATCTAACAGGGGATCCCGAGAGCCTCGTGGGACTGTAAGCGACAGAAGAAAGAGAAGGAGACTATAAAATGCAGAGGAGAAAGACGCAGAGAAAAGGAAGGTCTGAAATGGTTAAGGGTGTCAGGCAGCAAGCAGACACATACCTTCTCGGGGGGAAAAAAAGGGGAAGATAAAAAGCCAGCCACAAAGAGCAGCAGGAAAAAAACCGACGTGCCTAGAGACTGCAGCGTCTGGCCCCACAGAAAACATTTTTTCCTCCTCTACACCGCTCCATCCTCCACTCGACGCCAAGCAAAAGTCTGTGTTCTCTTTTCTGAGTGTCCCCAGCCCTGCTTCACATCCCGGGGGAAAGGGATGGACCCTCCTTCCTGCAGATCCCGACATCCAAAGCGTCGTCAGTCTGCGGCAGCCTCGCCGTACACAACGGATGCTGCAGACGTCATAGGTTTCCGACTTCCCCTGCGAAACTACAGGTGCGTTGGTGTTTGCAGGATGAAAGGAATGCTTCTTGCAGCAAACCCGGGCGCTCGACGCAAAGCTGATTTCCAGCTACCGCAAGCTGCCTCATCTCCTGCGCAGAAGAGCCATTTTCCATCCACGGATGGAGAGGGGGGGGAAAAAAAAAAAAAAAAAAAAAAAAAGCAGAGAGCTGGCTCCGTCGACTACGTGCGCATAGAAAATGTAAGAAGTTTAAAAGGTCGCGTCACTCGATTCTTCCCTGGATGTTCCCTACAAGACAAATTTCCCCTGATTCATAGAATCATTTAGTTGGGTAAGACCTTTGAGATCATCAAGTCCAACCGTCCCTGTCCACTGCTAAAGCAGATCCCTGAGCGCCTCATCCCCCCAGGGATGGGGACTCCGCCACCTCCCTCAGCAGCCTCTGCCAGAGCCTGAAAACACTTTCTACGAACAAATTTTTCCTTGTGTCCAATCTGAACCTCTGTGGGTGCAGCTTAAGGCCATTCCCTCTTGTCACCTGTCACCTGGGAGAAGAGACCAACATCCACCTTGCTGCAACCTCCTTTAAGGGAGCTGCAGAGAGCAAAAAGCTCTCCCCTCAGCCTCCTTTCCCCCAGGCTAACCCCAGGTCCCTCAGCCACCTCTCATAAGCTGGTGGTCAAGGTGGGTGCATTAACAGAGGTAAAGCCGTGCGGCTCTGAAGAACACACGATCTGCTTGGATCTCCAGGATAACAAGCCCTCTTTCTTTTGAGCAGACGTCCAAATCGTTTTTGAGGATTATATCTTATATCTTTACCCCAGGAGGAGCTGAAGCCATCAGCAGACTGATGCCTGTCCCACTCCTGCCCTTCATCAGCCCACGTCGCTGCTCAGAGCGTAGATTTTTTTCATGGAGAAATTGAAGATTAGTGTGGATCCTAAGCGTGAACCTGTGCCCTCAGCTGAGTTTGGAGGCGTCCTGGTGCCTGAGGGGTGCAGAGATATGAGTAGTGACCAGGTGTAGGGATGACCAGAGCCGTACAGGTGCACGAGGTCTCTTTGACTACGCGGAGAGCACGGGAGGACTCTGCTATGAGCGCATTGGCCCTTGATCTCCATCCTCTCCTTAGAGGAAAGCTGGAAGAGAAGAGAAACCACACAAAATATTCCCTGGCAGCTATCAGAGACCTCCCACTCCACAAGGGAGGACTGATCTCCTGACCAAAAGCCGACCTGGATGCCCAGTGGGAAACCTGGAAGTGAGGAGGTGGGAATGGGTGCTCAGAGAAAGAGGCACCAGCTCTCTGTGCCAACGCTAACTCCGTGGGGACAAACCTTTATCACGTTTTCTTGTTTGGGAGGAAAAGAGGTCGTCGCGTGGGGTCTAGAGAGGAGCCGAGGAACTCCGAAGCCCTCTTGCTGATGGTGCTGCTGTTCTCCCTCTCGCCCGGCAGCACAGACCCAGCCCATCACCCCAGGAGCTCTCTTTCTGTACTCAACTGGAAGCATCCGTCCCCGCGAAGCCTCACACGCCGCCCAGCGGGGGCTGCAGAAACGAAATTGCCGTGCGCCTCTGCCATCCCCGGGAATACGCTCACATCTGCAAAACGGAGCCCTCCTCCCCGGTGCCCCATCTGCTGCTTTCTCGTTAGCGACTTTGTTGGCCCCACGTTACGCTCATTAGGCAAAGCATCGTGGATGTCATCGCGGGGGACCTTGATTTTCCCCGACAGAGCTGCACAGGCACCACAGTTTATACGCGAGAACTGCTCCCAATTACAACCAACGCTGTGAAAAACTTTTTAGTAGTAAAAAAAAAAAACAAACCACAAAACAAAACCAAAAACCAAACTGGTTGAAAGGACCAGGATGGGGCATCCACAACTTCCCTGGGCAATCTGTGCCAGGGCCTCACAACCCTTCCAGCGGAACATTTCTTCCTAAGGTCTCGTCTCCATCTCCCCTCTTTCAGATTAAAACCGTTCCCACTCGTCCTATCCCTGCACCCCCTGACCTAGAGCCCCTCCGCAGCTTTCCTGTAGGCTTCTTTAAGCCCTCGATGTCTTAGAGACATTTTCAGTGCCTCCTGGAATCAGAAAGTCTGTGTCGGGAGTTGAATATTCATCAGTCCTTCTGGCTAGTGAAAACCCAGGGTTCTCTGTATCCCATGAAAACAATGGGAGACCAGTGTTCCCCTCTACCTCTCCTCCTTCCTAGATTCCTGTAAGGCTGAATATGTCAGTGCTTTGAAAATACCTGGAAATCCTTTGCTGGAAATTCCTACATAAATGCAAAAGCTTGTCTCTTAAAATAACAAAAATAACAAAAAAGATGAGGCAGCTGCACCCGTATTTAGGTGACGCATTAATAAAAATAACCTCATTCGCACATGCAAGACAGAAGATCAATGTTTTTTCATGAAAACAAGCACTCGTGGAAGGCTCTTTTACAACTTGATGGGAAGTGGGAGAGAGAGGCCGACAAAAAAACCAAAAAAACCAAAAACCCAACAACCTATGGAGACTCATGATTTATTGCAGAATTGCGATACTGATTTGATTTCCTTTAAATAGCGATATTACAGCTTTAATCAAAATCAAATCAAATGACAAATAATAAATCACTGAGCGGAGTTCACACCTGAATTAATAAGTGACTTGGGGGTGGGTGGAAGAAGGGTGGAAGACACCGGGGAGGTTTCAAAGTTGCAACGCGCTCTGAATTTTTCGGCGGTCGAGAGTGAGCGGATCAGGGCGCAACACTGGGCTGCGTGATGGGTGAGAGAGCACGCCCGGAGGGTACCTCAGGGTGGCTCAGAGCTGCTGTGGGATGCCCAGGGAGACACTTTCCAAGCTGAGGATTTCGTTTTTTCTCACTGGATCTCGAGGAGGAAGCTAAGGGTGCGTTTTGAGGGTTAGGGAGGCAAATGGAAGAAGTGGAGGGACTCCCTGTGTGATGGAAGCCCAGGTAGCTCCTCAAAGCCCCCCAGAGCTGAACCATCAATGATCTCCTCTTGGCCTCACTTCTCCATTCCTTGGAAACTCCTTTTCTTCTACAGACGCCTCCCTTGCGCACTCAGTTTGAGATCGGCCCTACCCTCCTGCTCTGCTGGGTAACGGGTAACAAAACTCTCATTACTCTCAGAAGTTCTTTCCAGCGATTCCTCAGCTCACTGAGCATGGAAACTCGTGTGTCTGGGAATCCGTCTCCGCTGCTGTATCCGTTATTGAAAAGGAAGACTCTGTTCCAAATCATCTTTTCCAACGCAAATAACATTTAATTAGAGCAGTACCTTGTACTGAAGGATCTCGACAGCTAAGTTAATTAAAATCACACCCTGCTCGTGTGGCACACGTGTCAGTAAGTCAAAGCACAAATGAGCAAGCAGGGCTGCGAAAAGAATCACGACAACGAACCATTATAGATCACTTCTTAAAACACAAGTCAGTGGGAAAATACTTCCCTAAAATCTCAGTTGAGGACTTGGGCAAAGCATTTGATGTTCGGATGTTGTCTGGCACAACGTTCTGGTCGATCAGTTGGAGAGACGTGGGTTTGATGGATGGACCGCTCGGAGGATAAGGAATTGGATGGGTGGTCGCTCTCAGAGTTGTGTTCAATGTCTCAGTGTCCAAGTGGAGACTTTCCACAGGGGTCGGAATTGGGACAAGGACAGTGGGACTGATGAGAGCACCCTCAGCAGTTTTCCTGATGATACCAGAATCTGTGGCGTGGTTGACGTGCTGGAGGGAAGAGATGCCATCCGGAAGAGCCGGACAGGCTGGAGAGCAATCTCATGAAATTCAGTAAGGCCAAGCGCAAGGTCCTACACATGGGATTTGACAACCCCAAGCACAAATCCAGGCTGGGTGGAGAATGAATTGAGGGCAGGGGTTGTTCAGCCTAGAGAAGAGAAGGCTCTGGGGAAACATCAGAGCAGTTTCTGGTACTGAAAGGCGATCCGGGAAATCTGAGGAGAGGCGCTTTGTCAGGGACTGCAGGGATAGGAGGAGGGGGAATGGATTTAATCTGAGAGGGGGGAGATTGAGATGAGATTTTAGGAAGAAATGTTCTTCCGAGAGGGTGTGGAGGCCCTGGTGGGGTTACCCAGAGCTATAGAGGCTGCCCCGTCCCTGGAGGGGTTCAAACCCATTATATGAGTCTATGATTCTATGAGTCTATGAGTCTATGAGTCTATGATTCTATGAGTCTATGAGTCCATGATTCTATGATTCTATGAGTCTATGAGTCTATGATTCTATGATTCTATGAGTCTATGAGTCTATGAGTCTATGAGTCTATGATTCTATGAGTCTATGATTCTATGATTCTATGATTCTATGAGTCTATGAGTCTATGATTCTATGATTCTATGAGTCTATGAGTCTATGAGTCTATGAGTCTATGATTCTATGAGTCTATGAGTCTATGATTCTGAGTCTATCAGTCTATGAGTCTATGATTCTATGATTCTATGAGTCTATGAGTCTATGATTCTATGATTCTATGAGTCTATGAGTCTATGATTCTATGAGTCAATGATTCTATGATTCTATGAGTCTATGAGTCTATGAGTCTATGAGTCTATGATTCTATGAGTCTATGAGTCTATGATTCTATGAGTCTATGAGTCTATGAGTCTATGATTCTATGAGTCTATGATTCTATGAGTCTATGAGTCTATGATTCTATGAGTCTATGATTCAATGAGTCTATGAGTCTATGATTCTATGAGTCTATGAGTCTATGAGTCTATGAGTCTATGATTCTATGAGTCTATGAGTCTATGAGTCTATGAGTCTATGATTCTATGAGTCTATCAGTCTATGAGTCTATGATTCTATGAGTCTATGATTCTATGAGTCTATGATTCTATGAGTCTATGAGTCTATGATTCTATGAGTCTATGATTCTATGAGTCTATGAGTCTATGATTCTATGATTCTATGATTCTATGAGTCTATGAGTCTATGATTCTATGAGTCTATGAGTCTATGATTCTATGAGTCTATGAGTCTATGATTCTATGAGTCTATGAGTCTATGAGTCTATGAGTCTATGATTCTATGAGTCTATGAGTCTATGATTCTATGAGTCTATGATTCTATGAGTCTATGAGTCTATGAGTCTATGAGTCTATGAGTCTATGAGTCTATGATTCTATGAGTCTATGATTCTATGATTCTATGAGTCTATGATTCTATGAGTCTATGAGTCTATGATTCTATGAGTCTATGAGTCTATGAGTCAATGAGTCTATGATTCCATGAGTCTATGATTCTATGAGTTTATGAGTCTGAGTCTATGAGTCTATGAGTCTATGATTCTATGAGTCTATGAGTCTATGATTCTATGAGTCTATGAGTCTATGAGTCTATGAGTCTATGAGTCTATGAGTTTATGAGTCTATGAGTCTATGAGTCTATGATTCTATGAGTCTATGAGTCTATGAGTCTATGAGTCTATGAGTCTATGATTCTATGATTCTATGAGTCTATGAGTCTATGATTCTATGAGTCTATGATTCTATGAGTCTATGAGTCTATGATTCTATGATTCTATGAGTCTATGAGTCTATGATTCTATGATTCTATGAGTCAATGAGTCTATGAGTCTATGATTCTATGAGTCAATGATTCTATGAGTCTATGAGTCAATGATTCTATGAGTCTATGATTCTATGAGTCTATGAGTCTATGAGTCTATGATTCTATGAGTCTATGAGTCTATGAGTCTATGAGTCTATGATTCTATGATTCTATGATTCTATGAGTCTATGAGTCAATGAGTCTATGAGTCTATGATTCTATGAGTCTATGATTCTATGAGTCTATGAGTCTATGAGTCTATGATTCTATGAGTCTATGAGTCTATGAGTCTATGAGTCTATGATTCTATGATTCTATGAGTCAATGAGTCTATGAGTCTATGAGTCTATGAGTCTCTGAGTCTATGAGTCTATGAGTCTATGAGTCTATGAGTCTATGAGTCTATGATTCTATGATTCTATGATTCTATGATTCTATGAGTCTATGAGTCTATGAGTCTATGATTCTATGAATCTCTGAGTCTCTGAGTCTCTGAGTCTCTGATTCTATGAACGGGACCTGCAAGACAAGGGGCACCGGGAACCTGAACAGACTTTCTTTTCTACTTATCTCACATATATCTTAAATCATTACTCAATCTTTCCCCCTTTTCCCCCCCTCCTTGCTTTTCCTGGTTCTGTTCTCTCATCCCGTAGGACTTCGGGAGTGCAGCTAGGTAGATACTTTTCAAAGTTCAAAGTCTTCGAAACCCACAGATGGTCGGATGAGCCCACGCTGCAAGCGGCTGCCAGAGCCAAACCCAGACACCCGATGCAGCCCAGGAGCTGGAAGAAGAGTCCAAAAGCCTCAGCCAGGACTCAGTTAACCATCGTTTCCGTCAGACCCCGGGATATACGATCCTTCTTTTTGATCACTGCTCAAAACCAGGGCACCTGCCTGCCTGGCATCGTCCACACGTCAGGCTCACACAAGGAACGCGCTTTGAAATACGGAAATAGGAAGATGGATTAGGTTGAAAAATCTAGAAATGGTTTAAAATTGATGACATTCTACATCATTGCAGCTTTTAAGATGCAGGCGACCACGTGCCTGCCCTCCACCTCCCCTCCTTTCTCGCTGTTGCTTCCCTTAAAAAAAAAAAAAACCAAACACGGAGGAATGGGAGTTTCTAAACTCTTCCAAGCGAAAGGCTGGGAGTGTTTCAGGTCAAATCTGCCCTGAGCAGCCCCCCAAGAGAACTCAGAGGTGCAAGTCCCGGCGGGCGTCCACAGGGGACGAGGCTTCTGCTACCTGCGTCATTGCCCACAGGCGATACAGAGACTACGAAGAACTCCGTTTACTTTGCAGCAGGCACAGAGGAAACTTTATTTTAGCGGATTTAATCGCGGTTTGAGCATCCAGGACAGGAAAACTAATGATTCGACTCTACTGCCCTAAGATGCACACCCCATAAATGAGGGGCTGCATAAGGAGTGAGAGGAAGATTTGCAAGAGTAAAACTATCTTCTTCCAGTCAGACCGGGCTTTGAGCTTGACGCTTCGCGCAACCTGATCCAGTGGGAGGCGTCCGTGCCCATGGCAGGGGGGCTGGAAATGAGTAAGCTTTAAGATCTTTAAGATGCCTTCAGCCTAAACAAGTCTGTGGTCCCCAGAGGGGTTCCAGGCCAGGTTGGATGGGGCTTGGAGCCCCTCATCCAGTGGGAGGTGTCCCTGCCCATGACACAGAGGTGCAACTGGATGGGCTTTAGGATCCCTTCCAATCCAAACCATTCAAAAGTGGCTCTGGTTATGATTAGCCTAACATTTTTCTTAATTTCTGAGTGTATCTAGTCTACCACAGAAACTCTCTAAGCAATGAAGAAGACACCAGTCTAGCAGTATAAAGAGAAAACCCAGGGAAGGTGGGCTGGGTGGTAATATCTGAGTTCCTGGCCTCTTGGATAGCCAAGAGCAGAACAAAAATAAGATAATCTCCATACGTTTGTTAATGGCTCCTGAAGCTGAAGTTTTTGAAACAGAATGAATTTTAGTCATCCTCTTTTTGTGAGCTCTCATGTTCAAAGCACCAAATAAAAACCAGGGATGGGAGTGTCAAGTCTGAAGAATTCTAATTAATTCATATTAATTTCTTAAGCATCTTTGAAACATGCTCCTTAGTTCATTCTTCCATCATTCTGAAGCAACAGGAGTCACGGAAGAATCGAATCCTAGAATGGTTTGGGATGGAAGGGGTGGTAAAGCCCATTCGGATCTAACCCTGCTGCCATGGGCAGGGACACCTCCCACTGGATCAGGTTGCTCCAAGCCCCATCCAAACGGAACACATTTCACAGAAAGGAAACCTCAACCGAGAGGCAAGGTGACACTGCATAACCTTATGACCTTGTTGTATAAATTCATCTTCCTCGGCTTTTTTCCATGTCTCCATTCCGTGTGTGATGGTGCATGCGCATCTCTGAGGCACCCTGGAACTCCTAAGGGGAAGGTTTTCATTTGTATGTAATGTGTGGTGGTGTACGAATAAATAAAAAATAGGGGCGATTAATAATGAATGTCAAGTTTGTATTTTCAGCGGTGCCCCTTTTCATCTGCAAACTTCTTAAAAGGATGTGACCTTAGGATGCTTTTTAGCTGTTCCAAAGGAGAAAAATGATTTCCTCACCTTTTTTTTTTTTTTTTTTTTTTTTTTTGTTACTGTGACCATCACACAGGTCTGACAAGGCTGGACAGATTTGCCTGGAAATTTTCCACCATAATCAAATCCGAATAAATATCAAACGCTTGGCATTTCAAATCCGGTGAGGATTGACTCGGGATGCGAAACTCATGTGAACCCAAGAGACTAGATCAGAACAGAGCTTTCTGACATTAGCTATAGGCACTTGTGTTTTTTCCAGTGATGGTCCAGAGTATGAATCCCAACGGTAAACTTAGGCCATCAAATGCCAGCTACGAAAGGAAAGAGCTGCCCCCGTTGAATCAGAGAATCGCTAGCTTGGAAAAGACCTTTGAGATCCTCAAGTCCAACCGTACCTGCGAATTACTAAATTAGATCCCTAAGCGCTTGAGCTCCCTGGTTTTTAAATTCCTCCAGGAATGGAGACTCCACCACCCTGGGCAGCCTCTGCCGGTGCTCGAGAACCCTTTTCCTAATATCCAATCTGAACCCGCCCTGGAGCATCTCGATGCCATTCCCTCGTCTGTCTCTTGGGTGAAGAGACCCACCTCGCTACAACCTCCTTTCAGGCAGTTGTAGACAGTGACGAGGTCTCCCCTCAGCCTCCTTTTCTCCGGGCTAAACAACTCCAGGTCCCTCAGCCGCTCTTCCCAAGGCTTGTTCTCCAGTCCTTTCTCCATCCCCGTTCCCCTTCTCCAGACATGCTCCAGGACCTCAAGGTCTTTCTTGGGATGAGAGGCCCAAAACTGAACGCAGGGCTCGAGGTGCAGCCTCAGCAGTGCTGGGTAGAGAAGCACAATCCCTTCCCTGCTGGCCACGCCGTTTCTGATCCGAGCCAAGATGCCATTGGCCTTCTTGGCCACCTGGGCCACTGCTGGATCATGTTCGGTCGCTGTCAACAACCCCCCCCAGGTCCCTCTCCTCCAGGCAGTTTTCCAGCCAGGCTTCTCCATGCCTGGAGCTGCTCAGGGTTGTTGTGTCCCAATTGCAGGACTCAGCGTCTGGTCTTGTTGCACCCCATCCCGTTGGCCTCTATCCAATTGTGCTCGTGAAATAAGCGTTCTAATTGCACGAGGGACGTTTTGCTGTGCTCCCTTGCGGTGGCTTCTGGTCAGGTACCTCCAGCACGGCACCAAGGGGTCACCCCACATCCAAAAAGTGCGTGTGACCCAGCACAGTCCTGGAACCAGAGACTAAAAACACTTCAGAGACTTGAATGCGCTCAAGACAGACAGGACTGAAAACTGTAGCCAAATAGAGCTGCCAGAATAAAAAATAACGATATATAATAACATCCCAGTCTATAAATGAGACACAAACATGTTTACCATCCAGTCTCATTACCAGCAGACCAAAGGAGAGCAACAAAACCCCAGTGCTGATTTCTTCCTGCAGCTGGAGGAACAACACAGAGAAGACCAGATGCCACGTTTCGCAGGGTCGCCGTGGTGCATGGCAATTTTCTAGCCTAGGCTCCAAGATAAACACCAGCGCCCAGAAGACCTCGGAGGCTTTCCATACAGATGGATGTGTGTGACTGTTTTAATCCTGCTCCTCTGCAGCATTCCCGATCTAAGACTGGGATTAATTGCGTGCAAGGTCGCGCAGGAACCATCTGTAGGAGGGTAAGGGGTTGTCGCACAGCTCTGCCCAGCGTCTTGGACACAGAGAATTTCCACCTTCAAAGGAAGAGCAAGCCGAGCCCTGGTGCTCCATATGCAACTGCCTTTCTTTGTTGTTATGTCCTTAAATGCCACCCCGAAACGCTGACAACTTTGCCTAAAAGTTTAGGACCAATGGCATTTTCCAGAGCGCAAGGAAAATTGCGGGGAAGTAAATCTGCTTAAAGAGCAGCATCTACAATTTCAAACAGCAGCGCAGGGTAACCATGTTGAAAAGTGATGTATGATTACTGTCACAAGCGGTTTGATTGATTATTGATTGCAATCATCTCCTCGCTTCCACGATAAAATCGGCTACAGCTCCTTCAGGCACCCTGGATAAGGCACCGTGCCTCCCACGCTGAGCGTGTTGCACTGCAGAGAAGCCTCTGCAGACCCCCCCCAAGCAGAACACGCCTGTGGGGCTTTGCTGGGTGGATGTGGGAGCACGAAGGGAAAAAACCCCTCCTGCAGCCCTGATTTAGGGCAGCAGGGACTGTCCCTGGGGCTGACACCCCACAGCACCTTCATGCATTGCTTCTGGGGCACGTTCCGGGTTGAAATCCCACACAAAGCCCCACCTAGAGCCACCCAGTCCCCCTGGATGCCTGGGGCTACACTCTGCAGGAAAGCTGTGGAAAGCTGTCCTCCTAACACCTTCCCTGCTCCAACAGGGATTTAACCTGCAAGGAAACACCTCCTCCTTTGGGATTTTACACCTTTCCATGTCAGGAAGACTTACTCGGGGACGAAAGTAGTGAAATTCTCAATCTTTCTGACTTCATTACTTGGACAAGTGCCTTCTGACTGAGTCAGCAGCTCGCTGGCTGAAAGACCAAGCGATACGGCATCGGTATTTTGTCACACCGTGATAATGCACAGAAATAAACACTAATTAACATGGCATAACAAGGCGAAAGATGAAACACTCTCTCCCTGAAACTTCAGACCATTGCTGAGTGTTCTTTTCCTTCTATTCTGTGTTAATCACGTGCAAACAAAACGTCCTCCCGTATCGACTCTTTCTGCAAGCCAGTAGAGCAACCAAAATCCCTGTTGGAGAAGCTAATGCAAGACACCTCTAGCAGGCATTAGGAAATAGGGCAAGGGGGTCTGATATTCCTCCTATAACACCCAAACGTCTACCTTTCAGATATTTTTACCGTAGGAAATCTCTTAAGTCTTGGTGATGTTTTCCTCACGCTTAGACTAAGGGGATATTTTCAGCAGCATTTTGTTGTTTGCTCCAAATAATCTTTTCTTCTATTATGAGGTGAACATATTCTTTCCTCCCATTCTGGCTGCATTAACACAGTTCTTAGGTGCAATTCCAGCTTTTCAAACCAACCTGGTTATAAACAAATGCCTTTATTTGTCTGTCACCCATATCAGATGGTGACAAGTACAGTTCTGAGGATCTGCAGTGGGTGGCAGCTGCTGAAGAGCCTACAAAGCAAGCACAACGCGCTGTGTGGTACAGTAACTTCAGGCTCTGTGTGTAACACCGGGAGCGTTATAAATAACACAAAATCCAAGGCCATACTGATCTCACAGAATCACAGAATCACAGAATAACCAGGTTGGAAGAGACCCACCGGATCATCGAGTCCAACCATTCCCACCAATCCCTAAATCATGCTCCTAAGCACCTCATCCACCCTCACCTTAAACACCTCCAGGGACGGTGACTCAACCACCTCCCTGGGCAGACCGTTCCAATCCCTAACCACCCTCTCCGTGAAGAATTTTTTCCTAATCTCAAGCCTAAATCTCCTCTGGCGGAGCTTGAGGCCATTCCCTCTCGTCCTGTCCCCTGTCCCTTGGGAGAAGAGCCCAGCTCCCTCCTCTCCACAACCTCCCCTCAGGTAGTTGTAGAGAGCAATGAGGTCTCCCCTCAGCCTCCTCTTCTCCAGGCTGAACACCCCCAGCTCTCTCAGCCGCTCCTCATCAGGCCTGTTCTGCAGCCCCTTCCCCAGCTTCGTTGCTCTTCTCTGGACTCGCTCCAGAGCCTCAACATCCTTCTTGTGGTGAGGGGCCCAGAACTGAACACAGGATTCGAGGTGCGGTGTCACCAGTGCCGAGTCCAGAGGGAGAAGAACTTCCCTGGACCTGCTGGTCACGCCGTTCCTGATCCAAGCCAAGATGCCATTGGCCTTCTTGGCCACCTGGGCCTCTGCTGGCTCATGTTCAGTCACTGTCAACCAGCACCCCCAGGTCCTTCTCCTCCGGGCAGCTTTCCAGCCAGGCTTCTCCTAGTTTGTACCTCTGCTCAGGGTTGTTGTGTCCCAAGTGCAGGACCCGGCATTTGGCCTTGTTAAACCTCCTGCCGTTGGTCTCAGCCCATGGATCCAGCCTGTTCAGGTCCCTTTGGAGCCTCCCGACCCTCCAGCAGATCCACACTTCCACCCAGCTTGGTGTCATCTGCAAACTTGCTAAGGGAGCACTCGATGCCTTCATCCAGGTCGTTGATAAAGACATTGAACAGGGCTGGACCCAGGACTGAGCCCTGGGGAACCCCACTTGTCACTGGCCTCCAGCTGGATTTAACTCCATTTCCCACCACTCTCTGGCCCCCCCATCCAACCAGTTTTCCACCCAGGAGAGTGTGCGCCCGTCCAGGCCAGAGGGGACAGTTACCTGAGCAGAATGCTGTGAGAAACTGTCTCAAAGGCTTTACTGAAGGCCAGGAAATGGACTCAATGCCAGCCCTTACGCTAATAAAGCAAAGGAAAACTTTATATCACTTCTAGCTGGCCATTCAGCAGTTCTCAGCTTAATTATCAGCTAAGATTAAGCTCTGCAGAATCCCACAGGCAGGGACACCTCCCACTGGATCAGGGGCTCCAAGCCTCATCCAAGCTGGCCTTGAACCCCTCCAGGGATGGGGCAGCCACCCCTGCTCTGGGCAACCTGGGCCAGGGCCTCCCTACCCTCTCCATGAAGAATTTCTTCCTAATTTCTGAACTAAATCTGCTCTACGGTCTCCTCGGGACCTTCTGTTCTCCAGGCTGAACAATCCCACCTCTCTAACTCTCTCAGCCTGTGCTGAGAGCTGCTCCAGCTCTCTCCCTGAGCAGCTCCAGACTGGGAGAAGCCTGGCTGGAAAGTGCCTGGAGGAGAAGGACCTGGGGGTGCTGGTTGACAGCGACTGAACATGAGCCAGCAGAGGCCCAGGTGGCCAAGAAGGCCAATGGCATCTTGGCTTGGATCAGAAATGGTGTGACCAGCAGGTCCAGGGAGGTTCTTCTCCCTCTGGATTCGCCGCTCCTCGAATCCTGTGTTCAGTTCTGGGCCCCTCACCACAAGAAGGATGTTGAGGCTCTGGAGCGAGTCCAGAGAAGAGCAACGAAGCTGGGGAAGGGGCTGGAGAACAGGCCTGATGAGGAGCGGCTGAGAGAGCTGGGGGTGTTCAGCCTGGAGAAGAGGAGGCTGAGGGGAGACCTCATTGCTCTCTACAACTACCTGAAGGGAGGTTGTGGAGAGGAGGGAGCTGGGCTCTTCTCCCAAGGGACAGGGGACAGGACGAGAGGGAATGGCCTCAAGCTCCACCAGGGGAGGTTCAGGCTGGACATTAGGAAAAAGTTTTCACAGAAAGTGGCAGAGGCTGTTCAGGGAGGGGGTTGAGTCCCCTTCCCTGGAGGGGTTTAAGGGCCGGGTGGACGAGGTGCTGAGGGACGTGGGTTAGTGATTGATAGGAATGGTTGGTCTCCATGATCTGGTGGGTCTCTTCCAACCTGGTGATTCTGTGATTCTGTGATCAGTGTGGGCCAGTCACTTCTTTATATATGTACATGGTCAGACACAATTAACCCAAGACTGACCTTGTAGCCTGGGAACCAAGAGTAGGGTGGGAGAGACAACGACATGGTTGTAGAACGTCTTCTAGCCCGACACAGTGAGACAAGGCTCAGCTTGATCACTTCACTCAAACCCACTGCAAACGTGTTGAAAGAGAGAAGTTTCCAAACCCTGGGCTGGGAGATGTCCCTGAGCAAGTGCGAACAGCGAGCGAATATCAAGCCGTCCGACAATGCTTTGTTTGTGATGCAATTTTTAACTCTTAACAACATCCCCCTGCTAGAGCCCCCACCCTGTTCACTAAACCTCGCTCCCTCTTCCCAAAGGTCCAGTGGGTGCTCAGAGGAACCCGTTCCTTGTCGGTAGAAGATGCAAAAGCAAAAACGACGGAGATCTTCAGCCATTCAGAAAACGATCTGCTTAATCGCTGCCGGGCACTGGCAGCATCGTGTGCAGCTGTGTGTCAGCTCATGTGAAGCTTATCATAGCTGACTTTCTTAATTTGTTAAATAAAGAGACTTACAGGTATAGTTTTGAGATTTTTTGCTGTCAGACCTCGCACATAAGCATGCATGTATATGTCCGCAGAGATGCACATATATATATATATATATATATATATATATATATAATGTATACACTACATACATAGTATACGGCTTATATTTCTTCCCCAAA
Organism: Clamator glandarius; assembly: GCA_033459285.1. Lineage (NCBI taxonomy): Eukaryota > Metazoa > Chordata > Aves > Cuculiformes > Cuculidae > Clamator > Clamator glandarius. The sequence goes on along the minus strand of JAUNZM010000077.1, from coordinate 756,011 downwards.
AATCAGAATTACCTCTTTCTACTCTTTCCCCTCTTACCACGTGAATCTGGTTCGGGAGGTGCAGCCTCCATACCCCTCCGACCACGTGCTCGGTGCCCAGTCATACATTTAATTATTTACGCATGTAAGAATTAATACCCCCATTTAACAACGACCAAACCCCAGGCTTTCCTACTACATTTAATTTCATTCACATTGCTAACAAACGCTGCAATAAACGATGGAATAATACCCCATCGATTAAGTATAATTAAGCTTAATAATTGCGGAAACTTGTCATCCGTAAATCACGACCAGTAAACCATTATGAACCGATTAATCATCGGTGGCATCGCTAAGTATGTTTATTTACAGAGTATTTATAGATAATCTAATCACGTGGTGGAAAAGGTTAATAAGTAGAGGCTGGCAAAGGGAGGGATGGGGGAGAGGTGCCGTACAAGAGCAGGGAAGCCTTGAACGTCAGGCAAATAACCATAACACCTCTATTGCCAACATCAGATATTTCACCTACGAGACAGAAACGGGTGTGAGAATCCCATCAAGGTGTCGAGGGAGAATCGCAGCTACTGAAGACTTTGCCACAAACAAACAGAGCCCTGAAACGTGCATCTGAGACTGGGACGCGTTTGTTTGCACGGCGGCAAGTGCCTATGAGCCCAAGGGAAACAGTCCAATAATTCGCTGCGCTAAGGGCTGCAACGACGCTAAACGAAAGGGCGGCGCGTCTCCCCGAGAAGGACAAGGTCACAGTGTAAAGTCAGTGATTGACATTTCCAAATAAACCGGGGAAATTAGGCTCTACAATAATACCAAAACGGGAGGGAGTGCAAAGAGGCGCCTAAGCCGCTCTTGGTTCCTTAGAAAATCCTTGCATGGATTTTTCCATCTTAAATGCCTGCTTATGTTTTACTCTTTTTTTTTTTTAATTTATTTTTTAAATTTTTTTTTTATTTCCTAAGGTCAAGACTTCCTTTAGCCCCTGAAATCATTCTTACCTATGAGTATTTACTTGAATGTCTTAAGTGGATTTAAAGCACCAGAGTCTAATTGGAGACAGACTGCGGAGCCAAAGAAACGTATGAATGTTAATGCAATTGACTTCTTTTTAATAGACTTTTGAGTGCAAAAAATTAAACTCCTGCTTGGGAACCAGGCTTTATGAACAAAACAATCTATCCATTGATCCAGGGGTTCACAAGGCTACTCATCATCAAATTGCAACAGCTAAGGAATGGATTGCAATAACGCATACGCGGTGCTGGTGTTTATTGCAGAGTACCTGTGGTCTCCTATGATTAATGTGTTTTACCATATTTACGACATGCCGTCTTATTATCTAAACGCATTTCACTACACCGGTAGCCCCTTATTTGATTTTATTAACTAGACATTTCCCCAGCACGTACGCCCTGCGCTGCTTAAAATAACCGTAGCCTCAGCCTCAGACCAGTGAAACTTCATCATCAGAAAAAAACATAAAAGCAGGTTTAAAAAAAAACCCAAAGCAGTATTTTCTAAGCTTTCTATCTGTTCTCCCATTAGGCCACAAATGCTTCCTTTTAGTTTCAATTTTCTGCGAGCCTGTTATTTCCAAATGTATCTTTCTGTTTTTTCGCGGCAGTAAAACAAGAGTGGGTTTTTTTTTTTTTTTACGAAAAGATCAACATTTCCAAGCTTTCCTGACCCATAAGCCGAGTTTGTTGTTTTGCCATTAGCTTACAGCCTGGTGAATTTGTCGTCTGGAAAACAAGCAGTTCTGCGTTCTCGTCCTAAAACTGCAGCAAACGCCTCTCAGCCCCGGGGCAGAGGCCAGAAAAACCCAGTCAAGATCAGGCGCAAAGCGATGCTGCACCCAGGGCCACGGCGTCCGGCATCGCCGTGAAGCACCGAAACTCTCCTTAAATCACGAGGCTTTCCTCAGCTAAGCAAATCGACCAACATTATCGAGTTAAAGGGGTCGAACTGCCAATTGATACCCGGCTAAAGCCAGAGTGGCAGGTTGGTTTGCAGTGTGAGCCCGCAAACGTGTCCTTGACCCTCTTCATCACTCGTTACTTTGGACTAAAAAGCCAACAGCAAAGCAAAGAATCGTTAAATCATCGCACGAAGGTTAGAAAAGACGCCCGAGGTCATCCAGTCCAACCGCCGGCCCAACCTCACCGTGCCGAATAAACCCTGTCCCAAAACTCCCCATCTCCATGGTTCTTGAAACCCTCCAGGGACGGAGACTCCAGCACGGCCCTGGGCAGCCTCTGCCAGTGCCTCAACGCTCTTTCAGCAAAGCAATTTTTTCCTAATATCCAGCGCAACCCTTCCCTGGTGCAACCCGAGGCCAGGAAAGATGCTTTATCACTTATTGAACGGTAGTCACGATTTCCTTGATATTATCAATAAATAAACTTCAGAAATATAAACGTTAGTCACTGATCCGATGCCAAAAAGCTGTCAGCGTCATATAAATTAGCATGAACATATGTTAATGCATAATTCACCATTTGCACCAGGGCTTTGTTGAAAAATTGATGAAAATTCATGAAAGAACCTTTTCCAGATTAAGTCGCACAATCAACACGTAGCCAGCGGCATTCCTAATGCAAAGGCAATAGTTTAGATTCACCCTCGGAACATTTTGTATATTCAGAGACTGTACGTTACAATTTTAACCGTGAAACCCAAACACTGAATTACAACCCCGCGGTTTGTGTGCATAAGTAAGTGGGGCTTTGCGTGTGCGCTGCAGGTTTACGTTTCCACCGCTTTGCAAAATAAAGCTGCTCTTTCAGATGTTTTCTATCTTTGCCTTACAACAGCGTTCTTCAGAAACAGGGTTTTTGTAGAAGAGCAGAAAATTTTCAGTATTTCGCTGAGTAGGCCGTGCAAATAGAAACAGCAGAAGTTGTTCAATCCTGCTCTGCTTACTGAATATCTGTAATTCTCTTACGTTTTTCAGAGAGAAAAGTAGTTTGCCACCCCAGACCGTTTGAAACCGCACTGAGTGCAGTTGCGTTACAAACAGGAGTAGCTTAAGTCAACGTTAAAATAGCCCAACCCAATCACAGAATCATCAGATGGTTTGGATTGGAAGGGGGGCATTGAAGATCATTTCGTTCCAACCCCCTGGCCATGGGCAGGGACACCTCCCACCGGATCAGGTTGCTCCAAGCCCCATCCTTGAACAGCCTCCCCACCCTTGCAGGAAAGCTTTTCTTCCTAAGATCTCACCCTCTTTCAGCTTCAAACAATTCCCCTCGTCCGTCCGTCGTCTCCCTGCACTCTCTAATCAAGAACCCCTCCCCATCCTGCCTCTCAGCCCCCTTTAAGTGCTGTGGGCATCCATTCCTTTTGTTCTCTCCACCACTGAAACCAACACCATTTCTTCCCAATGAATATTCAGCCTGCGCTTGGAGTAACTGCAGGCAGGTAGAGTCTTTCTACTTAGAATTAAGTAGGCAACAGAGCATTTTATCTACCTTCCACACGCAAAAAAAAAAAAAAAAGGTGAATTTCAACAATTCCTTGTTTATCGTCACACCAGTTCAGCAGTACCGGAATCATTACTCCCTTTGGTAAAAAACCCAGCGCTTGTACTGAGGGTTTTGAGTTGATTTGCAGTGACCTAATTAATGAAACTAGTAGATGAGAATTTGTTCTTTACCGAAAAATTACATAATATAGTATCATAGAATCCTTAAGGTTGGAAAAGACCCCGAAGATCATCAAGTCCAACTGTTAACACAACTCCAATACGCCTACTAGATATTTCTAATCTGAACAGCTCTTCCTCTTGAAGAGTCTCTGTTTCCACGGGCAGAGCTAAGCCCCTTAGGAAGAACCAATTTCTTCTGCAAATTCAATAACAGGACATCTATTTTACCACATTCAACCCGCTCCTTGCTAAACTAAATCCCCAACGTCACCGTCTTTAGTCACAGATGGTTTTGAAGTCACTTGATAATTTCTTTGCAGAAAGTTATAAGTTGAACTAATGTTTAAAAAAAAAAAAAAATTACTTCTTTCTCCCAACGCAAGCAGTTAAAAATTAAAGATCGTTCATACTAACGGCACGGTCGTGCTCCAGAGGCCAAATCCCTACAGAGACATCATGTCTACCTGGAAAGGCTTCAAATCAAAGAGAACAATACAGGGTAGGAGGGGAGGGCAGTCCTTCAAACCACAGTTATCGCTTGTCGGTATGTAGAGAATGTATGTTTTTTTTTTTTTTATTTTTCCTTTGGGTTTATTTGGGTCTAAAAGCACGTTAGAAAGAAGGGAAGAGTCTTAGAGTGATAAACTAGGGGCTTTACTGAATTCTCCCAGTACTAATCGCAACCTTCAACAGGAAAATGTGCAAAAAACACACGGCGTGCCTCAACTTTCTGCTGAAATTCAGCTGCGACAGTTGCAAACAGAGACTTCGCCTTCCCATCCTGGAAGCTGTTATCTTTGATAAGTTGAAGCCACATGATACCAGAGGCAATGGCATTACCTCTGAGACCCATTTAGAGAGAAAATACCATGTATTTTCTTTCTCTGTCTGTCTCTCCCTGATGGCTTCTGTCCATCACGGTTCACTAGAAGTTCTTCATCCCCGAAACCTGCCTCCCTGAGCTGCCAGGCAGCCCCCAGCCAGCATGGCAATTAGCCAGATGTCAGCAGTCCTATTATCTCCATTCCTCACTTCTACATTATTTAGGAGCCGCGCGATAAGAGAGAATTACTGCAGAGGATCCCACCAGGACTCCACTTTAGAAACCAGCGTGGAGCCCAAAGGAGGGACAGAAGAGAGACCAAAATGATGCAAAAGTCGCTAAACACTCTCTCCTTTCCTGTCATCACCCAAGTGCTCCTTCTTTAATTTCTCCTCAGGAATGAGAGCAGGTTGGGGAGATTATAAAAGCATAGCGGAGAGTTATTTGGAGAGTCATCCTCCTTAGCAGCTCTGCGTACATCTCTGCTCTTTTCCAGCAATACTGGCAAAGGAGAAGAACGTAGAGTCATAGAATCATAGAATGAATCATGGAATGGCTTGGGATAGAAGGGACCTCAACCCCCAGCCTGTCCTCAGAGCGGAGGTGCTCCAGCCCTCGGATCATCTTTGTAGCCTTCACTAGACACGTTCCGACAGTAAATCTCCTTCTTATATTGGGGACTCCAGAACTGGACGCAGGGCTCCAGGTGAGGTCTCACCTGAGCGGAGCAGAGGGGCAGAATCCCCTCCCTCGCCCTGCTGGCCGCGCTGCTTTGGGTGCAGCCCAGGACACGGGTGGCTTCTGGGCTGGGAGTGCACATTTCCAGCTCATGTTGAGCTTCTCGAGCACACCAAGTCACTCTCCTTGGGGCTCCTCCCAATCACATCATCCCCCCTTCTTTATAGGAATCACGTATTGCCCAACCCAGGTGCAGGGGCATTGGCCTTGTTGAACCTCGTGAGGTTCTCACAGCCCCACTTCTCCAGCTTGTCCAGGTCCCTCTGGGTGACATCCCATCCTCCTGGCGTGACAAATTGCACTGCTCAGCTTGGTGTCGTTTGCAAACTTGCTGAGGCTCCACTCAATCTCACCGTCTATATCATTAACGAAGTTCTTAAGCAGCATTGGATAATCTGATAACATCAGATGATGGGAGGACTCAACGATCCGGTGGGTCTCTTCCAACCTGGTTATTCTATGATTCTATGAGGGCAGCAGGCTGTGCAGAGGCACGGACTCACACATCAGATGGAAAATGCACTCAGTAATTTATATCTCTTCGCATACTACATAATATCATATACAGATTTGCAGTTCAAAAGACGAAGCGTTATCACTTTCCATTTTGGATAGTTTGTTTTATAAATAATACTGTCTTACCCATTCTGGGTTAAGAGCAAAATCACACACGGAAGCCAAAGGAAAACTTTCCTCATTTGTCTACAGCTGGTGACAGTTTTCCTCTGTATATAGAACAGCAGGTAAGCACGCTAGTTAATATTTCTGGGTCATGATTGGGTCATCAATTAATCAGTACTTCAGATGTCCAAAGAGGAAATTAATCAGTGGTGTGAGCAAAAGATAGACGGTGGATGGAAAGTAAATATGACAGCAGCACTCTGTAAATACTTAGACTATGATTAATACACCAGAAGGATGGGATGACATCCAGAGGGACCTGGACAAGCTGGAGAGGTGGGGCTGCGAGAACCTCATGAGGTTCAACAAGGCCAAGGACAACGTCGTACACCTGGGTCCGGGAAACCCCTGGTTTCAATAGAGGATGGAGGATGATCACACAGAATCACAGAAAAACCAGGTTGGAAGAGACCCACTGGATCGTCGAGTCCAACCATTCCCACCATTCCCTAAATCATGCTCCTAAGCACCTCGTCTAACCTCACCTTAAACACCTCCAGGGACGGCGACTCAACCACCTCCCTGGGCAGACCGTTCCAATGCCTAACCACCCTCTCCGTGAAGAATTTCTTCCTAATCTCAAGCCTAAATCTCCCTGGCAGAGCTTGAGGCCATTCCCTCTCGTCCTGTCCCCTGTCACTTGGGAGAAGAGCCCAGCTCCCTCCTCTCCACAACCTCCTTTCAGGTGGTTGTCATTAAATAAAGACATAATGGGATTGAGAGCAGCCCTGAGGAGAAGGATTTGGGGTGCTGGGTGTGAAAATCTTGATATGAGCCGGCAACATGTGCTCCCAGCCCAGAAACCACCCGTGTCCTGGGCTGCATCCAAAGCAGCGCGGCCAGCAGGGCCAGGGAGGGGATCCTGCCCCTCTGCTCCTCTCTTGTGAGACCTCATCTGAAGTCCTGCATCCAGTTCTGGAATCCCCAACATAAGAAGGAGGTGGAGCTGTTGGAATGGGGCCACAGAAGGGCTACAAAGATGTTGCGAGGGCTGGAGAACCTTCCCTACAAGGTCAGGCTGAGGGAGTTGGGGTTGTTCAGCCTGGAGAAGAGAAGGCTCCGGGGAGACCTTACAGCAGTATTCCAATACCTGAAGGGGTTCCAGGAATGCTGGGGAGGGACCTTTTCCAAGGGCACGAACTGATGGAACTAGGAGAATGACTTTAAATTTCAGAAACAAAGAGCCTTTTTTCTTCCAGACACCTTACGTGCCACCACCAGCTTCAAATGAGGATACCCCCTTCCACCTCATACATCCTGCTGGAGGATCCAAGGGCTCAAGAAATGCAGGAATAACAATAACAATAACAATAACAATAATAACAATAATTATTATTTACGTCATTATTGTTATCATCATAATAATAATTATTGTTATTATTAACACTCTCAGGCAGATAAAGAAATTGAGGAAAGAGAGAGATTAAGTGGTTCATTCCCAGCAGCAAGCTGTGATCCTGGAGTCCCTTTCAGCAGTGGAAGCCTTCTCTTCTCCAGGCTGAACAACCCCAACTCTCTCAGCCTGTGCTCATAGCAGAGGTGCTTCAGGTCTCAGATCATCTTTGTGGCCTCCTTGGGACTCACTCCAAGATATCCACGTCCTTCCTTGTGCAAAGACATGAAGACCTATGCTAGGACATTATTTTTAACTCGCCTGTATTTCCATGTTCTTGTACTCAATTTTTAGCCTCTCTGTTGCTCGTCATGGCAAAATAACTCTTAATCATCACTTAAGAAAATGCTGGGGAAATAAATACAGCATCTCCTGTGTCTGCTTGCTCTATTGTGTCCCTAATATCATCTGCCATGTACTGTGTTAATCATTTCAGTAACACACAGACCAACCACGCATTCTGCCTTCCAGCCTGCTGCCTGCTCTCCTGTCAGCGCCGTATTTGCAAACACTCACCAAACATGCATCGCTGTGTTTTGAAAATTTGAAAAAAGTGACGGGCAAATAACACGCATTTCTCGTCTTTCTGCTTACCAGATTTTGACACATTTGACGAGAGTAATTAGCTGAACCTGATTGGCTCGAGTTACGAAGGGAGACAGCCGAACCACAATCAGACATTATTAAAGAAGTCAGTTGCTTCTCAGTGTATCCGAACTATGGGCATCTTAAATTTTTACTGGCTGTGACAAGCAGGCAGCACCGTGCAGGGGTGGGAAAGGGACAGGCACAGCAACCCAGTCAAGAGCTCGTTACAATCTCAGTCACACGTAAAGCACAGAATCCTGGAATGGTTTAGGTTGGAAGGGACCACAAAGCCCATCCAGTTCCATCCCTGCCACGGGCAGGGACACCTCCCACTGGATCAGGGGCTCCAAGCCCCATCCAACCTGGCCTGGAACCCCTCCAGGGATGGGGCAGCCACCCCTGCTCTGGGCAACCTGGGCCAGGGCCTCACCACCCTCATAGTGAAGAAATTCTTCCTTATCTCTAGACTAAATCTGCCCCTCTCCAGTTTACACCCATTGCCCCTTGTCCTATCACTACAAGCCTTTTTAACAAGTCCCTTCCCAGCTTTCCTGGAGCCCCTTTCCGCACTGGAAGGCAGCTGTGAGGTCTCCCCAGAGCCTTCTCTTCTCCAGGCTGGAAAACCCCAACTCTGTCAGCCTGTCAATGTTGGGAGGTGCTCCAACACTCCGATCATCTTTGCGGCCTCCTCTGGACTTGTTCCAACATATCCACGTCCTTCTTGTGCTGAGGACTCTAGGGACTAAATGCTAAAGACTTCATAAAATTTCTACATCCCTTGATTACATCATCTGACATTACAGAGTCGTGGAGTCACAGACCACTGAATAAAAGCAAATGGACCCTTTAGTCCAGGGCGTCTAACCATTAGCTTTATTAAGTTGAACAGAAAAGTTTCATAGAATCATAGAATATCTTGGTTGGAAAAGTTCTTTGAGGTCATCAAGCCCAACTTTACCCATCCACTACTAAATCACATCCCTAAGCACCTCATCTACCTGTTTTTTTAAACCCTTCCAGGGACGGGGGCTCCATCGCCTCCCTGGGCATCCTCTGCCGGTGCCTGAGAGACCTCTCGGTGAAGAAACTTTTCCTAATGTCCAGGCTGAACCTCCCCTGGCGTCAGTCCCATGAGGCATGGATTTAGGTACTCATGACAGCCCTTAAAAACTCAAGCTGCGCTCACAAGCCTGACGATGAAAAACCGTCCTTGCGGACCAGCTTTGCCCAGCAGCACGTTCATTCCCCGTGCGGCAGGCACCGAGCCAGCAGCCCACAGAATGCTGAAAATAATGGCACTTTGTACAAAATTCCCCGGGGACCGATGACCTTCTGCTCAGTGGGACAGGTCGTGCTCCGGTCGGCGGAGGCGCCAAGTGGAGGAGCCACGGCTGAGCCTGCAGATGGAAAAGCCGTCCTGCTATCCGAAATCCAGCTGCCGGCACAGCTCCACAGTACATCTGCCTACCTACCCTCAATCAATACGAACCATTATGAGACTGGACTTTAAATGCAATTATCTAAAATATCAATGATTCGCATACAACAACTGTCACTTCGGATTACCTACGCATTTCATCGTCAGTGATTGTTCTTGAATATTTCATTGAAAGGCAGGGGGTGAGGAAGGGACACGAAGTGGCAGCAATGGCTAGAGAGAGAGAGCAGGAAGAGATGACAAATTAGCACAGCCATTAATTGTGGCAGCATCAACAAGCTGCACCAAGGTTTCTTCGCAATGACACATTTTTAAAGAGTAAAGATCACTGTGGTCTAATTTGCTGATTCCCTCATGAAAATGCCGGCTGAAAAGCATCTATCAGGGAGACAAACACAATTAATCCTGCCCTGTGCAGCCACTCGACGGGCCGATCAAGCGGTGGTTAACTAGAGGTTGCACTGAGCACTGGGGGTGGTGTGGGGAGAAACATGGACGTGGGGCCAGAAAGAACCTCAGCAGGGAATGGGGAGGAGCAGCAGACCTCAAACATCCCTGAATGATCCAGCTTGTCTGTATCCCTCTGGAGAGCCTGCCAGCCCTCAAGTACTTCAACACTTCCACACAATTTGGAGTCACCTGCAAACCGACTGAGGGAGCCCTCGATTCTCTCCTTCAGAGCACGGAAAAAGATATTTAACACGGCTGACCCGACACTAAGCCCACCACCACAGATCCTCCACCCCTCACAGGTTCTCCTTCGGCAACAGCGCTGTCAAGCCCAAACCTTTGTCAACTTGTACCTGTGCTCTAGTGGTTCTCCCCCCTTCAATTTCTTCCCTATATTACAATCTACCTTGTCAAATTGGCACTATTTCTCCAAGCTACCATCCCAGCATAATCCCCATCTCCTTCCTTTCCAGGCTCTCCCCAGGCTGGTGACACCCACAGGTTTGCTCGTGGTACTTCCCATTGTACTTGCCTACTCATTCAGAAAATGAGAGCTGGGTTTTATTCCCGACTTCGTCACTAGCAATGCCTCTGGGCAAGTCCCTTACACTGTTTCCCTGCTGTGTAGGGGGGGAAAGAAGCTCATCAACATGCAGACACCGAGACCCCGTGGCATGGGATAGGAGCAGCAGAACCCAAGCCCTCTTTTTGCTGCATCTCCTACCTTCACCCTCATTTCTGTGGGTTTTATGCACCACTGACTGGGCTGCAGCAACTCGTTTATTCTGAGATAAATGACAAGACCCACTATACCTTGGCATAAATCTTTAAAGCCTTAGACAGCAGAGTAAGACTATGTATACTTCTTATCCTACACAGTATCTCTGTCAAGGCTTTATTTAGGGTGACTCTTTTATTAACATTATTATTATTCCCCCAGAAAGGTCTTATTTGTCATAAGAAAGAAGTTTCCTAAGATCAGCTGAAAACCTAATGAGCACACACTGTGACATTAATTGGGACGCTATTACCTGTTTTGCTACAAACACTGCTAATATAATAATACCCCTCCCGATCTTTCACTTACAGAGGGTGTTATTCACATTAATCATTTAATAATTATTGCACAGACGTTGCAATCTTCTCGCAGGATCTAATCTTGAAGCTTTTATTCAGCCGGTGCTTGTTCAGTGGAGATTTTTCAGCACAATAGATGAAAATGCCTTTAGTGAACACAAACCACATCACGGGAAGGGAATCATAGAATAATTTGATGGGAAAAGATTTTTGAGATTGAGCCCAGCCGTACCTGTCCACTAATAAATGAGATCCATGAGCACCTTGTCTACCCATCTTTTAAACCCCTCCAGGGATGGGGACTCCAACACCTCCCTGAGCAGCCTCTGCCAGGGCCCAAGAGCCCTTTTGGAGAAGAAATTATTCCTAATGTCCAATCTGAGCCTGCCCTGGTGCAACTTGAGGCCATTCCCTCTCCCGCTCTCACTTGTTACGTGGGAGAAGAGATGAGCACCCACCTCATCACAACCTCCTTTCAGGGAGCTGTGGGGAGTCTCAAGGTCTCCCCTCAATGCCCTTTTCTCCAGGCTAAACAACCAGGCTAAACAAACTCTGTCCCCTCAGCTGCTCCTCGTAACCCTTGTTCTCCAGCCCCTTCCCAGCTCCGTTCCCTTCTCTGGACTCTCTCCAGCCCCTCAGTGTTTTTCTTGCAGCGAGGGACCCAAAACTGAACCCAGGATTTGAGGTGCAGCCTCACCAGTGTTGAGCCCAGGAGTACGATCACCTACCAGCTCCTGCTGGTCACGCCGTTTCTGATCCAAGCCAAGATGCCATTGACCTTCTTGGCCACCTGGGCCACTGCTGGATCATGTTCAAGCAGCACCCCCAGGTCCTTCTCCTCCGGGAAGCTTTCCAGCCTCTATTCCCCAAGCCTGGAGCTGCATGAGGTGGTTGGATCCCAGGTGCAGGACCCTGCCCTGTTGAACCCCATCCAGTTGGTCACAGCCCATGGATCCAACCTGTCCAGGTCCCTCTGCAGAGCCTCAGATTGACACTTCCACCTAGCTTGGTGTTATCCACAAACTGACTGAGGGAGCGTCTGATCCTCTCCTTCACATAAAGACACTGAACAGAACTGGACCCAGCACTGAGCCCTGGGGACACCAGCTGTGACCGGCCTCCAACTGGATTTGACTCCATCCCCACCACTCTCTGGGCCCGGCCACCCAGCCAAGTCTTTACCCAGCAGAGGGTTTGTGTGTCCAGGACAGTGGCAGATGGTTCCTCAAGCACAACGCTGCGAGAAACGGTGCCGAATGTTCATAAGGAAAGACGCGGAAAATCAAGAAACATTAAGCTGAAGCGTTTTAAACTGCACAATATGCTTTCAAAATCAATATTATTTATCCAATCTTAATTCCATAAAATAAAAGCAGACAGCTTATTAACATGGAAAAGCTATGAGTATTGGCCTAGCTCCCATCCCTTGGGAGTTTTGGACTGCAAGACCAGGAAAATCAGACAAGATGCTACCAGCATGAGTATATATAATTTTTACAGGAACTCTGAGGTGCAGATGTGAACATGGTCAGTGGAGGGGGCACCTAGGCCTCACCATATCCTACCTGCCTGTAAAATTTGCACATTTCTGTAAACGGCCTCTTTAACAGGCTGGCATATGCGTTACCAAGTTACCTACAGTGCCACAGCTGTTTCACAGCTTTCTTTTTTTTTTGTTGATATCTTTTCCCCCTTTCTTCAAAGTGAGGAACAGTTGGACATCATTCCTGATGTTCAGGCCAATTTGCAGAACACAACGGAGATCTTTAGATCCCTAAAACAGTATCTCCCAGGTCCAGCCCCCTCTCTTCCCTGCCTTACATCTCACTATATTTTAAAGATTCCGTTCTATGGCGTAGGAAGCTCCAGCGTCCTGGGATCAGCGAGCCTCCTTGGAGTGAAGAGACAATCAGGGACGGAAGACAATTTGCCTTTACTCCTCTCTGGTGACACCTCACATGCAGCTCTGTGTTCAGTTCTGGGGTCCTCGACGCAGGGATCTGAGGGCTGGAGCAGCTCCCGTACGAGGACAGGCAGAGAGGGCTGGGGTTGTTCAGCCTGGAGAGGAGAAGGCTCCGGGGAGACCTTAGAGCAGCTTCCAGTGCTGAAAGGGGCTCCAGGAAAGCTGGGGAGGGGCTCTGGATCAGGGAACACAGGGATGGGATGAGGCAGAATGGATTGAAGCTGCAAAAGGGGAGACTGAGATGAGATCTTGGGGAGAAATGTTTTACTGAGAGGGTGGGGAGCCCCAGGCTGCCCAGAGCAGGAGTGGCTGCCCCATCCCTGGAGGGGTTTAATGCCGGGTTGGATGGGGCTTGGAGCCCCTGATCCAGTGGGAAGTGTCCCTTCCCGTGGCAGCGGTTGGAACTGGATGGTCTTTAAGATCCCTTTCAACCCAACCCATTCCATGATTCTGTGATTCACAGGAATGTGCCCAAAGAACCAAGGAGCAAAGAAGCAGCACTTTCTGGAGGCTCAGCCTGTCCCAAAGAAGCTGAGGAATTTAGCTGCTCTAGAAATACAAAACACCCCAAAATAAAAGCACATCTTAAGGCTTCTTGAGACGTCACCTTTCCAGCTCATGAGCCTTGTCCCCATTGCCATTGGAGCCAATCCATCTTCGCCACAGCACGGTGTCACCCAGGAGCGCAAAGCACTCAGGAACTGAGGGTCGAGGAGAGCTTGAATCCACAGCTACTGCTCCGTAAATCCAGCAATTATCATGCTGACGAAGAAGGAACAAGGAGAAACTCCTGCAGCAGCAGAATAGCCCATAATTGCCTATAATTACCTATGTGTGCACATACGGTATGTTTAAGTCTGATGCAGCCCACTCAAAAGCAGCCCTGGTGCTCATCCAAGGTAGCGAATCTCTTTCCCCTAGGTCAACGAGCAAAACAGAAATGACTAATATAGGACTGCAAAAGCCTAATGTCCTATCTTGAGTGTATAATGTAGCTTCACTAATGGAATAGGGCTGGAGAGGAAAAGCTCTGTGCTTTCTGTAATGTGTCAAACGCCGTTGCTCAGGAACAGCCGATTACTACTTTTTGACTTCTTTGTGGTGGGGTGGCTTGGCAGAAGGGAAGTTCAGGAATCAGGCTTCATGTGTACTCAAATGCCCCAGATCCCCTGCAGAAAAGGACCAGTCCTATTTTTATGGAACTAAATTAATACCATGCTCAGAAGCCTCTACCCAGCCCGTACATCAAGCAAATTCCTTCTGCATCATTCTCTCTGCACTATTCCTGACAAATAACAATCTTACGGAAGGATCATTGGGCACTGGAACGGGCTGCCTGGGGAGGGGGTTGAGTCACCTTCCCTGGAGGGGTTTAAGGGGCGGGTGAACGAGGTGCTGAGGGATGTGGGTTAGTGACTGATGGGGATGGTTGGGCTCGATGATCCGGTGGGTCTCTTCCAACATGGTGATTCTATGATTCTATGATTCATGGAACCATGAAATAATTAAGGCTGGAAAAGACTTCTAAGATCATCCAGTCAAACAATCATCCAGCCCAAAGTCACTGTGTCTGCTAAACCATGTTCCAAAGAGTCACATCTACATGTTCTTTGAACACCTCCAGGGACGGAGACACCATCAGCCTCTGCCAGGGCTTCACCGTGGTTTCAGTAAAGCTGTTTTTCCTAATATCCAATCTAAACCTCCACTGGCATGACTTGAGGACTTTTCCTCTCATCTGCTCTTACTCGTAACCTCACAGAAGAGACCAACACCCACCTCACCACAACCTGGTTTCAGGGAGTTGTAGAGAGCAACATCACCCCTCAGCCTCCTCTTCTCCAGGCTAACCAGCTGCAGATCCCTTAGCTGCTTCTTTTACCACTTGTTCTCCAGCCCCTTCCCCAGCTCCGTTCCCTTTCCCTGGACGTGCTCCAGGCCCTCAAACTATTTCTTGATGTGAGGAGCCCAAAACTGAACGCAGGGTGTGAGATGCAGCCTCACCAGCACTGAATAAAGGGGCACAATCCCTTCCCTGCTCCTGCTGGCCACACCATGTCCGACCCAAGCCAGGATGCCGCTGGCCTTCTTGGCCACCTGGGCTACCGCTGGCTCTCGTTCAGCCGGCTGTCGACCAGCCCCTCTATCTTCCTGAGATACCTTCTCCAATGCTGCTGCGCACATCCTATGCCTCCCAGCTATTTTCCCTCTCTCTGTGACTGGGAGAAGGAGAGACGGTTGACAAACCCACCGTTGGCATGTTGAGAAATTCGTTAGCCTATCTGTAACGGCAGCATCAGAGGCAACTGGGGAGACGCTGGCAGAGTGTCAGAGAGGGATATCATGAGTGTGTACAAGTGGAAGCAGCATTCAAATCCAGATAGATTGATGCAGTCACCGTTGCATAGAGAACAGACTGGGATCTTGCAACTCTAATTTAATTTAGTATCCTTCAAAAACTAGAAGTTGCCAGCTTGTCAGCCAAGCAAGTATTTGACAGCACTACCTAGTTATAAAGCAATACGTAGTCTCCTGGACCTACATGAATCAGCCCTGGAGAAATTCAGCTGCAAAGAGCAGATAAAGGTGGAAGAATTCCCGCCTGTCTTACGTCCTTTCATACCTGGATCGTCTCTATCCGACTGATACCGATTCCAGGCACTGGGAATCCTCTCTTCCTGCTTAGAAATGATAATGTGGGAAAGGATTTACATAAATGACAGCTTCTCAATAATAGAGAGCTGAACTCCCACAGAAAGGCACCACACGACAGGCGCGTTACCTGTCGGCGCCAGAAGGAAATCTGAATTAAGAACGAAGCTCATCGAAGCCCCAATAACCAACAAAGAGCAGACCACAAAAATGAATTTTGTTCCATTCATTTCAAAGGAAGTGGCAATAAGATAATGATTCATTTAATTGTCTGACACCCAGTCACAAAATGAATCCTCAGAGTGAAACTCTGAAGGCCAAAGGGAAGAACTCGGATGCTGGAGACGCCACAGAAGGCTGTCACTAAACTGACTAGGCTTTTATCTGTCTGCGAGGAAGATGGAGAAAGGAAGATGTTTCTAGGTGCACAGCAATCTCCCTAAGGCCTGTTTAATCACAAAATCATAGAATGATAGAAAGGTTTAGGTTGGAAGGGACCTTAAAGATCATCCAATTAAACCCTCCTGCCCTGGGCAGGGACACCTCCCACTGGATCAGGGGCTCCCAGCCCCATCCAACCTGGCCTGGAACCCCTCCAGGGATGGAGCAGCCACCCCTGCTCTGGGCAACCTGGGCCAGGGTCTCACCATCCTCATCATGAAGAATTGATTCCTAATGTCTGATCTAAATCTTCCTCCTTCCAATTTAAAGCCATTGCCCCTCATCCTGTCTCTCTTGGCTCTTGGAAAAAGAGCTTTCCTGGAGCCGCTTTCAGCACTTGAAGCTGCTCTAAGGTCTCCTCGGAGCCTTCTCTTCTCCAGGCTGAACAACCCCAACTCTCTCATAGCCCAGGTGCTTCAGCCCTTGGATCATCTCCATGGGCAGGGACTGCAGGGGTGGACACATGGTGGGGTCTCACCAGAGCAGAGAAGACAAGAAGAATCCCCTCCCTTACCCTGCTGGTCAAACTTTTGATGCAATCCCAGGACACAGTTGGCTTTCTGGGCTGTGACTGCATGTTGCTGGGTCCTGTTGAACTTCTCATCAATGAGGAACCCTCAAGCCCATCTCCCCACCCTAGACCTTGTCTTGAGAGGCGCAGTCACTGAAATGGAAGGGGATGAATCCAGATGCAGACAGAAAGCTGGTGCACCTAGGGTAAGGGAAGAAATCCTCTCCAGGACTGGGACATGGTGTGCAGCCCAAGCTCTCTCCTGTCTGTCACCCGAAATTAGCAGCACCTTGCCCTGGTTACAGCAACAAGAGCCCTCCTGAAAATCCAACTCTCCCTCAGTCTTTCACAGAAAATACAGTCCCAAATGTTGAAAATCCCTTCTTTCAAGGGCTTCTCAATGAGGAAGTGCTTGAGTCACCATCCCTTGAGAGATTTATATAGTGCTTAGGGACGCGGTTTAGTTGTGGGCTTTGCAGTGTTAGGTTTATGGTTGGACTCCATGATCCTAAAGGTATTTTCTGAACTAGACAATTCTGTGATGCTGTGATTCTTGCAGCTGGTTTCCAATGGAGTTATGGTTGCTTCTTCTGACAATCTTTTAGGGTTTCTCTAGCATGAAACTTAAACGAGACCTCAGAAAATGCTGGTCTGCACTTCCCCATCATTCAGTTGTCACTTGCTCAGGCATAAAACTGTAGCAGTTCCATCTGGCCACGCAGCTGCATTCTGCTCGTGAGCTGATACACAACCTGAGGAGTCCAAAGGTGCTTTAGTTTCATAGTATGAAGAATATTTAAATGATTTTTTCCCTGCAAAAATCCATTATTGTATCATGCATGACATCTGTAAGACCATTTTATTTTATTTTACTTTACTTTAAGCCTTAAGGGGCAGCACCTCCTTCATGAAATGATAAATCCTATAAATTAAATAGGAAGAAGCAAATTTCTATGTAACAAATCACATCCTAATTTGCTAATCCATTACTACCTAGTCAGAGACTCTCTGTTCTGAGCCTTCATTTGTAATTCATGAATATTTCACGTGCATCCATGCATTACCGGAGGAACGCTGCACGGCATTGTTTGCAGACGTTTTACAGGCATCAACTGTGCATGTAGGATGGAGAAAATATAAGGGGTGTTGTCATTCTGCTGAGCTGGTGAAAGGAAACCAGAACACTTGCTCTCTGTCACCTGCAATGATACACCTCAGCATGGAGAGACAGGAAAACTAATGACAATTATGTTAGTATTATACTGTCACTATATACAGGGCATATATTGCACGTGGAAAACCTCCTTACTGAAGCGTAGCAGTCGTCACTGGTACAGTGAGCAGGTGTTTGTAGGGCTCTCCCATTATCAAAAACACTCCCTTGTCAAAGAACAAGTGTCCCCTTGTAATAGCTTCCCCAGTTCTTTGTTCAGCCCACTTTTCAATATATATTATTAAGCTGAATGAGAGGAGATTGAGAGGAGATTTTATGAAGAAATGTTTTCCTGTAAAGGTGGGGAGTTCCTGGCCCAGGCTGCCCAGAGCAGGGGTGGCTGCCCCATCCCTGGAGGGGTTCAAGGCCAGGTTGGATGGGGCTTGGAGCCCCTGATCCAGTGGGAGGTGTCCCTGCCCAGGGCAGGAGGATTTAACTGGACGATCTCTAAGGTCCCTTCCAACCCAAACCATTCTATCATTCATTCTATCATTCATTCATTCATTCATTCATTCATTCATTCATTCATTCATTCATTCATTCATTCCATGATTCAATACCACAGAATCATAGAATGGTTTGCGTTGGAAGGGACCTTAAAAATCATCTAGTTCCAAATATCACAAGCAATGAGGCCACCTACCACTTCCCCAGGTGAGCTGACATGAAAGCATCGAGAGGGAAGCCTGGCTACCAGCCTGCAGTCATACCGCAATGCTTTTAATTTCTAGTGAAAAGTGCAATATAGGAATTTAATATCGGCTCTGCAGGCCTGGTAAAACCATGCCGTGCAGCAGTCTGTCTCCAACAGTTGATGGTGCTTGGCAGTTCAGAAGGAACAAGGGGAAAGCAACCCCACGGCAAGCAAATTACAGCATAACCTGCTGATGAGCGTCCCGGAGAGACTGGCAAAGCGTTCACGTACATCACTACCCCCGCAAGGCAAAATGCTGCTTCACCATAAGAATCCCCAAAGCTCCCCCTTGCCTAGAAATCCTGGGCTCCTCTTGGAAGCTCCATGCATCTTGGAAGCTCCATGCGCTTTTGGGCTCTCTGTACCCTCCAAGATTGTCTTGCTGCTCTTTTTGATGTGGGAAGCCAATCTGAGCAGCCCTGTACTCGGGAATGACCCTGCAAGACTCAGCCAGATTGCACCAGGGCAGCTGAGAAAACACCACGCAGACACTGAACAGATTTTGTATTCCCAGGCAGTTGCCATCGAACATGAGTTGGGACAGGGATGCAAGTGCTGTCTCTGAAAATGCCACCTGGACAAGGCAAACCAAACAACACAACTCATCTCAAAGTCCAACCAACTCTTGCTTTTGAGAGTAAGTGGCTTATTCAGGATCTGAAATCCTGTGCACACGAGCACATCTCCACCCCGAGCATCCCCAGCCCATCAGCTCTTGTCTGTTCTGATACGCAGCATGAATTCTTGTCCCGTCCCTGGAGGTTTCCAGGCCTTGGGCAGCCTGATCCAGTGGGAGGTGTCCCTGCCCATGACAGAGGTGTTGGAACTAGATGATCTTTAAGGTCCCTTCTAACTCAAACTATTCCATGATACTATGATAATTCCTGGAGGCGTTCAAAAAACATGTAGAGGTAGCACTTTGGTACATGGTTTAGTAGGCAGAGTGGTGTTGTGTTGGTGGCTGGACTTGACGAGCTCAGAGTTCTTTTCCGACCTTAACGATTCTCTGATTAAGCTTGTGAGCCCTTTATTATTGTCTTCAGAGGCAGCAGAGAGCATAATTATGTTCCGGCCAGTTCTTGGCATTGGCTTCTATCCTCCAGCTCTACTCAACTACTCCCTCTGATTTATCTCAACCTGCAGACGATTGCAGACCGGGCTTGGAGAGAAGACATTTTCATCATGAAGCTGACGTGCACGACCTTAAGGAAAGTCTTTATAGTGAGCCAGTTGTAAGTAAATATTGGAATTTAAACTGATGAGGAACAGATCGGGTGTTGCCTGTCAGAGCCCCAAAGGCCACATAATAAATGGCTAGGTAACAGCAGCGCCGGCTCATTGAAATGCAGACGTTATGCGCTGAGATTTCGTATGCACGGCTTACTCTCCATTGCCTCCTTAGCAGATGTCAATGAATCAGATATACATGTTCAGTGAAATGAAGTGCAAATACCGCTGCAAAACCAGGGGGAGGCAGGAAAGGAGGCTCAGCCCTGTGCATCCCCCCACGCCTCCCATTCCCAGGGAGCCTGCTGTCCTGCCCCAGCAGGTGATGCATAAATGCAACATCCAGCCACACACTCCCCCCCCCACCCCCAAAAGCTTATCTGGTTTAGAGTTTCATATAAACACATCAAAAGATACTCTGAAATCAGTCTGCCATACAGTTGGAAGTGGAGAACATCTTATACCTACGCAGCGCTGAGACTCAAATGCCCCAGGATTATTTCTGCTATGAAATCTTAAAATATCAGGATACACTTTCTCACCGATGGATGCAGGGAATTGAATTATTCAGTGTTGAGACTAAAAATCAGTGCAGGGCTCCAGGCAAGGCTGTGTGCCACCAGCAAGGAGATGCTGAGCATGGGAGAGTATTCCCTGTGCTGAGCACCATCGGAACCTGGTATAAACCAGCCAATTTCCCCCTTGCCCTGTCCCTCAACTCACTCTGTTTTTTTCATGGCTTGCTGGTACGTCATCCGTGCATTCCATGTCTTGCACACCAGGTGTTCATCAGGCAGATGAGGTGCTCAGGGATCTCATTGAGCAGTGGACAGGTATGGCTGCGCCTGATGATCACAAGGGTCTTTTCCAACCCAGTAGTTCCATGATTCTATGATATTTCTTCATTGAAGCCAATGGAAAAGCATTAACTTACACCAGCAAAGGTTCCGGCGGTGTGTTTGGTTTCCACTATGTGACTCAACTCCTGCTTGTGTTCAAACACCAAAACATTCTTTCCTGAAGCTGCTATGAAATGCCTCACCTTATAGCTCATAAATGGCACATCCTGCACTTAAATATTGCCTATAAAATGGTCTAAAATTGTTTAACTTAACAAATAACATCTAGTTTTGCCGTAATTAAAAGCAAATAGAGGGGAAAACACCTCCTCCTGTGTTTGATTTTAAGCGTTTGCACAGATTTTCTACATAGTCAGTTTTACCGTTCTTCCAAACATCACTCAGCAACTCTCTCTCCTGCATTCCTCCCTGCATCAAGGGGATTCAAGTCCCTCTAAATAGTCAGAAAACCAGTGATTACCAGTGAAAGCTGAAGGTTGCTAAATGAAGGAATCATAGAATTCCAGATTGGTTTGTGTTGGAAGGGACCTCAAAGCCCATCCAGTTCCACCCCTGCCATGGGCAGGGACACCTCCCACTGGATCAGGGGCTCCCAGCCCCATCCAACCTGGCCTTGAACCCCTCCAGGGATGGGGCAGCCACCTCTGCTCTGGGCAACTGGGGACAGAGAAAATATTTCTTCCTATTTCTTCTTTCCCCTCTTTTAGATGAAAATCACTGCCCTTCATCCTGTCCCTGCATTCCCTGATCTAAAGCCCCTCCCCAGATTTCCTGGAGCTCCTTTCAGTGCTGGAAGCTGCTCTAAGGTCTCCCCAGAGCCTCTCCAGCCTTAACAACCTCAACTCTCTCAGCCTGTCCTCATACAGGAGGTTCTCCAGCCCTCAGATCATCTCCGTGGCCTCCTCTGGTCTCTCTCCAACAGTTCCATGTCCTCCTTGTGCTGAGAACTGCAGAAATGAACACGGGGCTCTAGGTGGGGTCTCACCATGCAGAGCAGAGAGGCAGAATACCCTCCCTCAGCCTCCTGGTTGCTGCTTCACAAACTGTAAACTCAAATAGAAATTAATTTCCCACCTATAAACGAGGATGCTTGCATTGTAGAAGAAGCTGACAACAGATGAAGACCCAAAGAGGTGGCGTTGGTTTCCACATCAAATACTTGCTGTGGCTGAGGACAAGCCTCCCCTGGCCATGAGTAATTCAGGAGCGAACACACAGAAGTCTTGCAGGCAACCACCTGTTAGATAGAGGCGGCTCTGGTCTCCGACAAAGCTGCTGCTTCGTTTTGACAGGGCACAATCACCCACGTGAGGGAACCCCATCCTCGTGCTGCCCCTGACAGAGCCACAGCGTGGCTGTGGGACAATCCCAACAGGGGAAATCATCCCCAGCACTCCAGACCTTCTTTTTGGCTGAGCCAGTTTCATTAATCCCTGAAGTCAAACAGAAAGTCCCGCTGCTTCTTAAAAAAAAAAATTAAAACCTTGTTGAGTTTGCAGTCCATGCCTTGAAAGTACAGAGCGTTTCTTAATGGGCTTTTACAGGACTGACATTCTGAGTCAGAGATTCACCAGGCACTTCAGCCACTCAACTCCCCCTGCTTTTAAGTTATAAAATTGCTCTTATTGGTACACAAACTAAGAGCACCATCCAGGGAGGCCTCTATGAAAGTATACAGCTCTCCATAGTCACTCTTACAGCCCCGAATTTACTGCTACCTCACGCAACGCTGGTGTTTCACCACCTTTGTGGTCGTAAAATATTTTCATGGTGATTATGGAATCCAACGACGTACCATAAACCCCATCATTTAGGCTAAGGAAATCCATAAAACAACTTAAGTGATTAAGGTGTATTGCTTGGGAAGGGGATGTCGCCCACGCTGGGTGGGTGAATCCCTGGTGCCAGGAACATCCCCAGACCTGTGGCTGCTGCTCGGAACGAGGCACATAAAAGGGCATGTGCCCTTCGACAATCGCCTTTTGAAGTCATTCAGCTTTGCACAGAAGAATGTCAAGGCTTGACTGTCCGGAGGGAATAAGAGCTGGAGCTTAACTATTGTCCTGTCCCAGAGACAGCAAGACAAAGGAGTCTGAAAGCTGCTCTAGGAATCATTTATAAATTTTTATAAAACTCCAATTTAAAGTATGCTGTAAAGCATTTGTCCCTGTGATGCCAGTTACAGTGTCCAGCTCTTCAAAGTCTGCAGAGATTTGGGGAACAGCAGCTCTTAACACCCTGAGACTTTTGGGGGTTTAATATCTATTTTGGATTCTGGCTCCTAAGCCCAACTTGAGATGCTCATACTGCAGTGTGAGGCACTTCAGGAACCTCAGCCCAGCTCCAGAGCTCCTTGCATGTCCCACGGCCACCCTGTGGCCTCAAACTCCTCCAGGGGAGGTTCAGGCTGATCATTAGGAAAAAATTTTTCATGGAATGGGTCATTGGGCACTGTCAGAGGCTGCCCAGGGACGGGGTTGATTCACCTTCCCTGGAGGGGTTTAAGGGACAGGTGGACGAGGTGCTAAGGGACGTGCTTTAGTGTTTGATGGGAATGGTTGGACTCGATGATCCAGTGGGTCTTTTCCAGCCTGGTGATTCTATGATTCTATGATTCTGTGCTCCACAGAGCACCCCGGGGAATCTCAGCTCCCTGCTGGCTCTGCCTGACAAGGCACAGCCTGGGGACAGAGGCCACATCCTCTGAGGCAGCACTAGGAATCCGTTCTGATTCCCAAACTGGGAGGTTTCCAATTCTCAAGGAAGGTCTGGAGCTGCCCTGTGTGTGGCGCTTTCTTAAACCAGCGTCTAATGGGCACAGAGCACAAGCAGCAGTCAGGTGGCCTCAGGCAAAATAGGCATAATTTCAATATGTGCTCTTCTCCAGGGTTTCCCTGCTCATTTTGAAGCAAAGAAAAGTATTTATCGCAGGGCCAGGAAATGTAGTCAGATTCTGTTGTCAGGTCACGGGATGAATATAGGAGCACACCTCTGCGACTCGAGACAACAGGACGAGAGGTAACGGCTTTAAACTAGAAGATGAGAGGTGTAGATTAGATATTAGGAAGAAATCTTTTAAGCTATGGGTGATGAAACAGTGGAGCAGGTTGCCCAGAGAGGCCGTAGACGCCTCATCTTTGGAAGGATTCAAGATCAGGCTGGTTGCTCCGAGCAGCCTGATCGAGTTGGAGACGTCTCTGCTCATTGCAGGGAGGTTGGACTCTACGATCGTCATAGTCGCTTCCAGCCTAAACCGTTCTATGATTCTCTGACTCGCCCAGTGCAGGAGAGAAGGTGCCAGCCCATTCCTCCTCTGCCTCTGTGGGAAAAGGCTTGCTTCTTAGTGCTGGTTGAAACTTTCCTGAGAGGGACGCAAATGATCTTAAATCCTCAGGAAAACCGTGCGGCTTACATCTCCTAATCCTATAAGGAGATATCCAGAATAATTTTGACATAGTTCAGGAGGTCCTAATTCAAAGTCTTCAATGCACCTATTAACGAATATCTGAGATTTACAAAGCCAAACGCACGGGAGCGTATTCAGAAAATTCTACAAGTGCAGCTTTAACAGTTCCGCTCTATGTTCCCCACAGGTATTGAAACTCAGATGAACACCCTGTTGTGGCCAACAAGAACCTCTCTGCTTTGCCTTTTCGCCTCCGGTACGCTATAAGCAATATCATTTTTCAACCTCGTTAAAAGCTGCTGTTACATAAATTGCTGAATCTATTAGTATATCTTAATTATGGCATCTTGAGCTGCTATTAGCCTCTTGTGGGACAAAATTGTCATGATTTATACTATACTAACAATGATATTTTTACATTAGTAAGCAATTAAAGGACTAAACAGCACCCACGGGAAGTCTAGAAAATCTTGGAAGGACCCCCATCATTCTGAGTTATATCCAGTCTAATTGTATTTACAGAAACCTTATGAAAGAATAATACCTTGTCAAAATATTTGCAGTGTTCAGAGTGAATGTGTGTATAAAAAAGCAGCATTAACGGCTGGAATTTATGACAAAGCAAAATCATAAAGAGGGAAAAAATGTCCCCTGATAAGGTCATAGAAAGGAGATGATTACAAGGCTTTAGATTTGTCAGCCTGGATTGTTAAAAAACGTGGGTCATTTTCAGGCAGGTCCTTGCTAGCGATGCGGAGGTGACAGGCGTCATCATTAGAGCCTGTATTTTTAATGTTATTACAGCAACGATGTCTGTGCTGAATTAGCTGCCGTGGTGCTCTCGCTGCAGCGCACATTGGCTGGGACAGGCTGGAATCAAAGCTGGCGTATTTCCCCAGAAAAGCACGGGACGCGGCTCAGAGACGCCTTCCTCCCGCGCGGGCTCCTGCTCCTCCCAGCAACAAGATGTAGGGAGCTGAGGAGATGGATCAGGCTGACGTTCAGATGTTTCACAGAGTATTAGCAACAACAACAAAGCGAATTGTAGAATCATAGAATCATAGAATCATAATTCTTGTAAATTCTTGTGGACCAACCAAATCCATGCCTCCACTCACGGATTTTATAAAGGGGAGGGACTGTTCACAAAGTCCTATCCTTGTAGTGACAGGACTAGGGACAATGGGTATAAACTGGAGAGGGGCAGATTTAGACTAGACATAAGGAGGAATTTCTTCACCATGAGAGTGGTGAGACACTGGAACGGGTTGCCCAGGGAAGCTGTGGCTGCCCCATCCCTGGAGGGGTTCAAGGCCAAGTTGGATGAAGCCTTGAGCAGCCTGATCCAGTGGGAAGTGTCCCTGCCTATTGCAAGGGGGTTGGAATTACATGGCCTTTAATGTTCCTTCCAACCCAAACCATTCTATAGAATCATAGAATCATCGAATCATCAAATCATCGAATAATCGAATAATCGAATAATCGAATCATAGAATCATTGAATCATAGAATCATAGAACCATCGAATCATAGAATCAGAATTGTTTGCTTGGAAAAGACCTTTGAGATCATCAAGTCCAACTGTACCTGCCCACTACTAATCAAGATCCCTGAGCACCTCAACTGCTTCATCTTTTAAACCTCTCCAGGGATGGGGACTCCACTACCACCCTGGGCAGCCTCTGCCAGTGCCTGAGAACTCTTTCCATGGAGGATACTTCTCTAATATCGAATCTGAACTCCCCCGATGCAACTCGTGCCACTTCCTCTCATCCTGTCACTCGTTACTTGGGAGAAGAGCCCAGCATCCACCTCACCAAAATCTCCTTCCAGGGAGCTGCATAGAGCAATGAAGTCTCCCCTCAGCCTCCTCTGCTCCAGGCTAAACATCTCCAGTTCCCTCAGCTTCCTCCCATAACCCCCGGGCACCAGCCCCTTCCCCTGCTCCGCTCCCTTCTCTGTACAAGCACCATCCCCTCAATATCCCTCTTGGAGTGAGGGGACCAAAACTGAACCCAGGATCTGGGGTGCAAAACCAGTAGCCAGACTTGGATAGAGAAATGCAGGAATCCTTGACTGGTTACAGAACTACAGAACTCTCTTCTGTCATTCAAACCCTGTGGAGGGGAAGGGACAACCCTTAGAAATGCCAGGCAGTGGAATTTCATGTGTAATTAGCAGTCCAACGATGTGCCAAGTATACATATTTAGGAGGCTGGGGTCTGTGCTTATATCATCTATCTCCCAACAAACATGATTGAAAGAAGCTGCAATCTGTTACCTCAAGAAATTCTAAACCCCAGAGCAGCTGGAAACATTTGAGGCTCCTTGCCAAAAAGCCAGTGTTTATACTCTATGAAGCAACCATCTCGCTGTCTTGGGATCCTCCATGGATCCGGCTCCCTCCTGCCATGCGAAACCTTTGCCCAGGCGCTCGCTGGTGCAGAAATGAATCCATAAGTAATAGGAAAAACAAGACATGGATGCTGTGTTGCTTCTATCCGTCTGCCTGCCCTTTGTTCTCAGTCCCAGGACTCCCACAGAGCCCAGGAATTCCAACAGGGGGTAGCGAGCCAGACTGGAAAGGGCCAGGTAAGGCTTCTTGCGGGGCAGTGACAGAAGAAGGAGGAGGGTGGGTGTGTACCTGGACCCACTCCCCACAGAGGACATTCCCATTCTCCATAAAACCTGGATGCCTTCCTGCACCATCTGGGTGCACGCGGAAATAATTTGCCACCCCATATCTACAGAATCACTTTTATTTCTTTGGTCATTTCATGTACACTAAAACCTCACAAATTTGGCCCCGAGAGCCCAAATTCAATGAGTTCTTATTAAAAACTCTGGTGACTCACTGGGGGTACAGAATGTGACCCACCGCCTCCCCTCCACACATCTTCCCATCACAACCTGTGACCATCACCTGCCTGGAAAGAGACATCACCTTTTTATTTCCTGGGGATTTCTGCACCCTTCTCAAAGATCCAGGATAGCTTTTTATTATTATTCTGAAACACAAATGTGCTCCTACACGAGAGGTTAACTGGGTTTTAAAGACACTCTGCTCATCTCTTCTGGTACAAATGTAAAACAAGCCATTCCGACTCATGGTGGAAATGTCACTCCTTGCACGAATTACGAGACTCACATCTTCACAGCAAGAACCAAGCGGTGGCTCCACTGGGCGCCTCTCCTGATAAACAAGATTTACCCATTTTCTTCTAAAGGGTTGCATATCCTTAAGTAGAAATCGCAGAGTCACAGAACGGTTTGGGTTGGAAGGAACGTCAACACCCATTGTTTGGGTTGGAAGGGACCTCAAAGCCCATCCAGTCCCACCCCTGCCATGGGCAGGGACACCTCCCACTGGATCAGGGGCTCCAAGCCCCATCCAACCTGGCCCTGAACCCCTCCAGGGATGGGGCAGCCACCCCTGCTCTGGGCAACCTGGGCCAGGGCCTCCCCACCTAGAGTAAGAGCAAGACCAAAAAAGAGAAAGAGTAAAATCCCAGAGTAGAAGTAAAGGTGCTGATCACTGTTTAGTCTTTCCAATTAAATATCAAAATCTTAATTTTATCACGCTAGTTGGCAGCTCAAGGATAACCTGGGAAGCCAGTCAGACTTATTAAGCACACTTAATCTAAACAAGCTCCCGGTTCTCTGCAACTTGTACCCAATCCAGCGAAATATTCACTTCCTTGTGTTCCTCAAAATGATTAGTTTATCCAGGTTAGCTCATATATAAGTGTCAATGTAGCTGGAACAGCTGTCCCTTCCTTTTTAGCCTTCGCTTTATCCTTTCATCCCTATCTCTGGCAGCACAGCGCGGCGTGACAGGGTTTCACTCACTCGCGTTGCTGTAGCTCTTCTAATCAGTGGTCTGATGGTGTGCAAGAGTTCAGTGAATCAGAATTCTTTCTAATTAGTTTTTTGCTCCCTCCGCGATGAAGGTGCAACTCCAATGAAAAATAGGTTTTAATTATTGAAAGTTTCCTATTGAATTTAATTAAACTCATGTGGTTGGAACCCCACACCTCACTCTAAAAAATTAGAGCTATTGGTTTCCTAAATGAATTGCAGTAAATATTGCTGCTAAAAGGAAATGCTTTCATGGAAGAAGCGATGACCCTCATAATTCAGTATGCAAATCACAGAAAAAAGCAATATCCACTTTCCTCATCCATCTTACATATCCTAAGAGGCATAACAATATTGTACCTAACTACCAATGTGTACAGCAAAAATAATGAGCTGAAACAGGTGAGGTTACAGCGACGGCATCCAGAGTCTCACTAATAAAAAGGAAAGACTGGAAGATGTGAAAATTAATACCTCTGCGCTAGGAATGGAAAATAGGACATCAATAAATAATCCATAAAGATGACAAATGATTACTTGTGTTGGAAGGGCAGCTGAGTAAATCTGCACTTAGTTTTGGTGGCAAGATCAACCAGGCTGTCTACAGGCAATGGTTTTTGGAGCCCTGCAATCCTGAGATGATGTATTTCTGCTGTATTTTGGTATCTTAATTCCTGATATGCATAATTTCCCAGTAGATACGGAAACTTCAAAAGACCCTGTTGGAACAGCTTTTCACAAAACAATGTTTGCAACCAGACAGAATTTGTTTCTAAAAAACTTCCCTTCAATTTTTTTTGGGATGCATGTTTACTAGACAACCAAATGGCTGAACTGCATGAATGAAAAATGTCTTGTATAAAAGACTGAGGTTTTGAAGTACAGAGCCATGAATCTGAAAACCATCACATGCATAAAGATGAACGGGGAATGCAATTACTGTTTTTGCAGTTTGTAAACCTATTAAACCCAGACAAATGGTCTGTGCGGTGGGTGAGGAACTGGCTGACAGGTCATACCCAGAGGGTGGGGATAGAGAGTTCTTTCACAAATTGGCAACCAGACACGAGCAGGGTCCCCCACTCTTTAATATCTTCATAATCATAGAATCATAGAATCACCAGGTTGGAAGAGACCCACTGGATCGTCGAGTCCAACCATTCCCATCAATAACTAACCCATGTACCTTAACACCTTGTCCACTTGTGCCTTAAACCCCTCCAGGGAAGGTGACACAACTCCCTCCCTGGGCAGCCTCTGACAGTGCCCAATGACCCTTTCTGTGAAATTTTTTTTCCTAATATCCAGCCTGAACCTCCCCTGGCGGAGCTTGAGGCCATTCCCTCTCGTCCTGTCCCCTGTCCCTTGGGAGAAGAGCCCAGCTCCCTCTTCTCCACAACCTCCTTTCAGGTAGTTGGAGAGAGCAGTGAGGTCTCCCCTCAGCCTCCTCTTCTCCAGGCTGAACACCCCCAGCTCTCTCAGCCGCTCCTCATCAGGCCTGTTCTCCAGCCCCTTCCCCAGCTTCGTTGCTCTTCTCTGGACTCTCTCCAGAGCCTCAACATCCTTCTTGTGGTGAGGGGCCCAGAACTGAACACAGGATTCGAGGAGCGGCCTCACCAGTGCCGAGTACAGGGGGAGAAGAACCTCCCTGGCCCTGCTGGCCACGCCGTTTCTGATCCAAGCCAAGATGCCATTGGCCTTCTTGGCCACCTGGGCCACTGCTGGCTCCTTTTCAACCAGCACCCCCAGGTCCTTCTCCTCCAGGCAGTTTCCAGCCAGGCTTCTCCTAGTCTGGAGCTGCTCAGGGTTGTTGTGCTCCAAGTGCAGGACCCTGCATTTGGCCGTGTTAAACCTCATCCCATTGGGATCCAGCCTGTTCAGATCCCTTTGGAGCCTCCCGACCCTCCAGCAGATCCACGCTCCCACCCAGCTCGGTGTCATCTGCAAACTTGCTAAGGGAGCACTCGATGCCTTCATCCAGGTCATTGATAACGACATTGAACAGGGCTGGACCCAGCACTGAGCCCTGGGGAAAAGTGACTTTGCTGTTGGGATCAAGAACATCCTGATGACTTTTGTAGATGCCACTAAGATGAGCAGGTAGGTTGACGC
Organism: Clamator glandarius; assembly: GCA_033459285.1. Classification (NCBI taxonomy): domain Eukaryota; kingdom Metazoa; phylum Chordata; class Aves; order Cuculiformes; family Cuculidae; genus Clamator; species Clamator glandarius. The sequence continues at coordinate 726,237 of JAUNZM010000077.1, read as the reverse complement.
TCCAGAGGGAAGAGCTCCCATCCAAGGCCTGACAGGATGGAAGAGGGGGCTAGGAGGAACCTTATAAAGCTCAATGGAGATAAATATAAGGTGTTGCACCTGGGAATATGTAACCCTGGGGTGCAGCTCAGACTGGGATCCACCTGACTGGAGAGCAGCTCTGAGGACAAGGACCCAGAGATCCTACTGTACAAAAGATTCAAGATGAGTGAGCAGTGTGATGCAGCAGAAAAGGTGCCCAACAGGACGGGGGGAGCATCAAGATGGGCATCACCAGCAGAGATAACAAAGTCATCATCCCACTCCACTCAGTGCTTGACGGGCTGCACATTGAGTTCTGCATCCAGTTTTGGTCCCCAGCATACAAAAAAGATATGGACAGGCTGGAGAGGGTGCAGAGAAGGGCCACAAAGATGATCAGAGGACTGGGAAACCTTCCATATGAGGTAAGGCTGAGAGAGCTGGGTTTGTTCAGCCTTGAGAGGAGGAGGCTTAGGGGAGGGAGACCTTATCACCATGTGCCAGTACATGAGGATGGAGTTGCCCTTTATACAAGGAGTCACATTGAATAGTTAAGGGATAATGGGGATAATTGCTCCTGGGGAGATTCCAACTGAATTCCAGAAGAAAACGTTTCCCCATGAGAACAGTGAAACCTCGGAATCATCTCCCAGAGAAGTGCTGGTTTCCTCTGCACTGGGGGGACTCAGCTTGACATCCCATCCAAACTATGGAGCACCTAAAAGGCTGGACCAGATGATCCCTGGCGTCCTTCCCCACCTGGCATTCTGTGATTCAATTTGAAATTCCTTTGAAATATTTGAAATGCTAGGAAATAATTAATACATTCAAGCATTTTTAAAGTGGTGCTGAAAGTGCTGCAATACATAAATATACATCTACATGCACAGGGCATCTGTGCATAAGATTTCCCAGCAAAAACGGAGCACCTAACTCTTGGCTGCTTCTAAATATAGCTAGGAGTAGCATATGCAATCATAACAAATGCACGTACAGGCTACGTAGGTATCTGGCATATATTCTGCGAAGGAGCCTTGAAAAATCGCTTGCTCTTCAGAAACCAGCCGCAGAACCCCAAAAGCTTCAGAAATGAGCTGGGTTTTACCGCATCTCTACCGTCTGGTGGCCAAAATACAAGGACAGAAAAGACACCGCATGACCCTCGAAGGAGGGTGCACAGCCGGCGGCTGGAAATGAAAACCCAGCTCTGGCTTCTCCTGAGCAAAGCAAATGTTATGTGGCACCATCGAGAGACAACAGATATAGACAGACTCCCCCAGCGGCTTTATTTATTCAAACAGATTGAATATCCAGAGTGGAAAAAATGTTCTATGAAGTCTATCTTCTTTTGGTCCTTTTCCAGGCAATAAAAACAATACAAATAGCATGAATATAATCGAGTTGATGTCTCAGCCTATGAGACAATTCTCACCAGGCACAAGGAAAATTGAGAGCACCAAATGGGCCCACAGATCCAATCTAAACTCCGGTCCCACTGCAGCCAGAATGGCCTTATTCCATCCAGGGAACAAAAGCTGGTTGTGTTACCATTAGAAATGTGGGGGTTTCATTAGGAAATGCATTTTATATGAGGCTGTGGGTGTATCAACATCAGAGATGCTTGCTCAGGAAAGGAGGGAGGGAGGGACGGAGATTAAAAAGAAGAATTTTATTCATAAAAATCTGGTAATATAGAATCTTATCCAGGATAGTGGAAAAAGCTAGTTTACTTAAATCATGGTTTTTTTTTTTTTCTTATGGATATCTACATACACACAATTGGGGTTGCACAGAGATAGACCACAGATTTCAGTTCTGTAGGTTGAAATCACTGTTTGTCTCTGAATCATCTCCCTTTGGGGCTGATTCTGGACTCATGTATAAAAGCATAAATCTGGGTAATTACTAACACAAGACAGCTAGACTTCTCTTATTTTAAATGAAAGATCTCTTCTTCTGAAGAAACATAGAATAATTAAGGCTGGGAAAAAACCCTCTAAGCTCATTCAATCCAACCATCAGCCCAAACCCGCTCTGCCCAAACCCCAGGTGCCACCACCACATGCTTGTTGAAACCCTCCAGACATGCTGACCCCACCAGTTCCCTGGGCAGCCTCTGACAATGAAACATTCTCCTCAAGAAAAAGAACGTTTCTATCTCCAGTGCTTTGAGAGAATGGAATTGTTATTCTCATCAGAGCAATCAATTACCAATGTCAGAATATGCAGCCCTTGAATTTTCACCTAATAGAACACGTGCATCGATCGCAGCCATGCCTATCCACAAAAGCGTCTTGTCCGAGAATCATAGAATCACCAGGTTGGAAGAGACCTACTGGATCATCGGGTCCAACCATTCCTATTAAACACTAAACCATGTCCCTCAGCACCTTGTCCATCTATCCTTTAAATCCCTCCAGGGAAGGGGACTCAACCCCCTCCCTGGGCAGCCTCTGCCAGGGACCAATGACACTTGCTGTGAAAAATTTTTCCTAATGTCCAGCCTGAACCTCCCCTGGTGGAGCTTGAGGCCATTCCCTCTCGTCCTGTCCCCTGCCCCTTGGGAGAAGAGCCCAGCTCCCTCCTCTCCACAACCTCCTTTCAGGTAGTTGTAGAGAGCAATGAGGTCTCCCCTCAGCCTCCTCTTCTCCAGGCTGAACACCCCCAGCTCTCTCAGCCGCTCCTCATCAGGCCTGTTCTCCAGCCCCTTCACCAGCTTCGTTGCTCTTCTCTGGACTCGCTCCAGAGCCTCAACATCCTTCTTGTGGTGAGGGGCCCAGAACTGAACACAGGATTCGAGGAGCGGTCTCACCAGTGCCGAGTCCAGAGGGAGAAGAACCTCCCTGGACCTGCTGGTCACGCCGTTTCTGATCCAAGCCAAGATGCCATTGGCCTTCTTGGCCACCTGGGCCCCTGCTGGCTCATGTTCAGTCGCTGTCACCAGCACCCCCAGGTCCTTCTCCTCCAGGCAGCTTTCCATTCCCTGCCCAGCCTGTCGTTGTACTTGGCATTTCCCCAAACCAGATGGAGGACATTCCCCTTGGCCTTGTTGAACCTCACGAGGTTCACACAGCCCCACCTGTCCAGGTCCCTCTGGATCCATTCCCTCCCTCTAGCATGTTGACGACACCAATCCGTGTCCACATACTTGCGGGGGGTGCCCTCAGTCCCCCTGTCAACCCCACTATCAATCCCACCGCTATCAAGAGGCTCCTTCCTTTCCAGCAAGTCTAGACATTATGCAAAACCCATAACGCAAAACCCATTTCTTTTGTACTTGTCAGGGCTTCTGGACAGAAGTGGAAAGATTAATACAGCAAAAGAGAATATAAAGTAAATGTGAATATAAAAGGTAACTGGAACAGCTCAAAGTTTGATTGATATTTCTGTTTAAAGGTTAATTTTCTTTCTAGATGTTGCTAGAAATTTTGAGATGTGAAAAGCCAGTGTTTAAGCCTGTTGAACATAATTTGAAGCCTCTCATTTTCCTCTGCAGCACTGAAGCAAAAAGACCTATGGGACACAACCACTTGATTTTTTTGGCATCCAGAAACTGAAAAGGCTCGTGTTTACTCTGTTTTAGGTGTTTTTTTTTTTTTTTTTTAAATGAGAAGATAAGCTGCTATCTCTTAGGATGCTGAGATGTGTGCCAAAAGGCAACTGAATCCTGCTGCTCAGGGAGAGCTGCTGTGAGTGGTCTGTGGCCAAGCTGGGAATTTCGATGCTCCTGCAGTCGGTTACGCCCTGCAGCTCCTCCTGTGCCACGTCCCCTCTCAAAGCGGGGAAACGGCATAAATGCTTGCAAAGACAACACCTCTACACTCAAAAGATAGAGGTCGGAAAAAGGACTGTTCTTAACACAGACTCTGGATGCCGATCTCCTGAGATGATATTCCGTGATCGCATACAGCCTACTGGAACTTAATTTCCAGCCTAGAGATTTATGAACAGCAACTACAGATTGAGGATCTCCTCAGAACTTGAGCACCTCCTGCTACAGCGCTTGTTAGAGTAGGAAGGAAGAGACTCCATCCCATTTGACTGAGTGAATATGTTTGATAACACTGTAAATAATCCTCATGTTTATGTATCTGGCGAGGAAAATCTGGAGAGGGGAGTGCGAGGAATGGAAATCAGTGCAAGGCAGGATGAGGTGGAAGGAGTAGTCTGATGTTACACCCCTCCCTACCTCTCTGTAGGCCCCCTAAGAAACTACCTGTTCCTTTAGCCACTGAGAGACTCTCCTTCTTGTATCTAGAGTTGTCAGCATTTTTACTCCTGAAAAAAATTACTATCCTGGAGACAAACAAGGAGGTAAAGAGGGAGGATAAAATCCCAGTTAGGAGCAAATAAGAATGACATTCCACCAACAGGATGAGGGGTAAATATTTGAAGCTGAAAGAGGGGAGATCGAAATGAGATCTTAGGAAAAATTGGTTTTCTATGAGGGTGGGGAGGCCCTGGAACAGGCTGCCCAGAGCAGGGGTGGCTGCCCCATCCCTGGAGGGGTTCAAGGCCAGGTTGGATGGGGCTTGGAGCCCCTGATCCAGTGGGAGGTGTCCCTGCCCATGGCAGGGGTGGAACTGGATGGGCTTTAAGAGCAATGAGCATCTCAAAATACTGAGGCATCAGACACTGTGACGCTGAATCAGGGCTAAATCCCACCAGTAATATTACATCAGTGGGAAAATGCTAAAGCAAGTTGACCATAGTGTCATAGAATCATAGTAATCAACAAATCTTAAAAGTTGGAACAGGCCTCTAAGATCATCCAGCCACCAGCCGAACACGACAATGCCTGCTAAACCTTGTCTGAAGTGCCACCTCTGCTTGTTTCTTGGTGACTCCACCACTGCCCTGGGCAGCCTCTTCCAATGCTTCGAGCTGTTATGGTAAAGAAATTTTTACCTAAACCTCCCCTGGCACTGCTCATGGGACTGATGCCAACAAGTATCTCCAGAAAATGAGCAAGTTGGTACAGAGCTTCGCCTTTAAAGCTCCGAGAATTTAACTAATATGCACTATGAAATTGAGAAGTACAGAGTTCTGTTCAGGGGCATAATTTAACAGTAAATGTAACAAAAATTAAGAAGTTATTTTCCAGTGCATTCTAAAGGATTTTAGCAGAGAAGATGACACAATAGAAAAGGGGATGTTCATGTGTTGAGCAGTTGAACCACTCCTACTCTGTAATTAATTAACAGCACGCCATGAAAAGACCATTATTCTTTCGTTTCTCCCATTCAAAATATGTACCCAAGAATGTGAGTGCTGACTAACAGCAATTATTATATTCTAGAAACATGACACAGAGTTTATGGCGAGTTGGAATAACAAAAGACAGCGAAGACATAGGCACTCCCCACCCTGCTGGAGGATCTCTCTTGCTCCTCTCTATTTCCACTATTGATTTTCCACCGCGTGTCAGGACAGCAAAGATCAAATTCAAGCTAACAGAGCATGTTGTCAGTATTTACCCTTCAACTCTGGCTTAATGGATTAGCTATGGGAGGAAAAAAAAAATCTTTGCAAACATAATTTTGGACTTAGCACAGAAAGAATGTGAAGTTCATGTCGCGGGGACAGCCGGGTTGAAGACATCAGTGCTCAGCGTGGTGTGCCACCTCTCACCAGCCCTGGAAATGGCCAGGGAACAGATTTCTCCCTTTACGATGGGAAAATTGAGATGGAAAGCTTGAAAGCATTTTGCTGAATGAGCTCCTCCCACTGCTGTCCCTCATACATTTATTTTGCATTGAGGTGAAATGCTCCGTTTCACCCAAAATTGCATATTACATTACACACTGAATTTATTTAACCTTTATGTTTGACTTTTGTTCCCATTAAACACAAAGTGCTGCTTAAAATGAAATACTGGACGTTTCATTAGAAGACGTGAAAATTAAACATTTAAAGTTTCCAAAGTAATGCATGTTTGGTATGTTCTGCATCCTACATGCCATATCTAAATGTGCTTCTTAGCCAAACTATAAGCTGTAGTTGACCTTAATTCTTTAAAAGTTGTTTTGCTGGTAGGAAGAGGTGCAAGTTAAACTGGGCTGCCTGTGGACTGGCTTTGTTAAAAGCCCCTGAGTTCCTTTCATGGTCTTTTGTGGATGATGGAATCATAGATCCATAGAATCATAGAATGGGCTGGGTGGGAAGGCACCTCAAAGCCCATCCAGTATCACCCCCTCTATGGGCAGGGACACCTCCCACTGGATTGGGCTCCTCAAAGCCCCATCCAGCCTGGCCCTGAACATCTCTAGGGATGGGGTATCCATGGCTTTTCTGATCAACCTGGCTCAGGGCCTCCCCACCCTCACAGGAAAACATTTCTTCCTAAGATCTCATCTTAATCTCCCCTCTTCAGATGGAAACAAAGCTGTGTTGTCAGCATGATGCCTTTGAAGAGTGGGAAAGCATTTCTGAAAATAGGCTTATATTTCAGCATTTCTTGAAGACAGTTTGGACCCAGCCATGCACTCCTGGAAAAAAATTTCATTATTGAACCTCCGTGACTATGGATGCTTCGTTCCCAGCTTCGACACGCTGTGGCCAGAGCTCTCCTCCTGCACGGTACCATCCTGCTGCACAGATACTGACTGAGCACCATCCTCATCCCAAGAGCCCAGAGGAACCTTCCTCTGGCTTTAATGGGCTCTGGGTAAATACTCACTGTGGTTGCCTCTTCCAATAATTATATTTATTGTGTAAGACCTTCCCAAAGCAAGGACTGTCGATAGTCAGCCCAAGAAATGAGCAGAAAGATCCAGCAGTAAGGAAGATACGAGCACCAAAAATAATGAAATCTGCTCTACAGAATCTTCACCACCACCACTGCTGCTTTAAGCTGCAAAGAATGTACTCTGAGCTCTCAGGACAGACAGGATAAGTGAGCCTGACCTTGTGAATAGCCAGTGTGGTAGAGGAGCTGTGGCCATCAGCAGAATCACCCTCCCAAAGTGCCACTCCAAAGTTGTTTTTTAGAGTCTAAGACTGAGAAAGCAAGTAAAAAAATGGAACCATTTCATGCATTTTAAGTGCCAGAGTTACCACCTGATCCTTTTATCTCTAACTTGAACAGCATGCGAAGAGCGACCTTGCACCTCTGGAGACGCAGAAGTCCCATTTCAGCACTGTCATTTGTTCTTCCTTTCCATCGGGTTGTGTAGAGCATCAAGAGGACTGTTCAAAAGAGGCTCACATTTTTGACAGCTTTACTGAATTACCAGAAAATGCATGTCAGGATTTATCAAGGGAAAACTCTAAAAGTGAAATAATAGATTTTTGTCAAAGTAGGCAAGGGAACAAGTGGAATGTGATTCCTCCTGCACCAAAGGCTGCCCAGTGGCTCACGTCAGCCAGCAATTGCTGCAGAATCTCGACATAAATACAACCACAGCCAGTCACAAAGATCACTCCCTACAATTCTCTCCGCTACTTTCTAGAGAGAGGGGTCAAGCTTAGCACGATAAGATGAGGGGGACGAGTTTCAGGCTGAAAGGGGAGACTGAGATGAGATCTTAGGGAGAAATCTTTCACTGTGAGGGTGGGGAGGCCCCAGCCCTGGTTGCCCAGAGCAGGGGTGGCTGCCCCATCCCTGGAGGGGTTCCAGGCCAGGCTGGATGGGGCTTGGAGCCCCTGATCCAGTGGGAGGTGTCCCTGCCCAGGGCAGGGGGTTAGAACTGGATGGGTTATGAGGTCCCTTCCAACCCAAACCATCCCATGATTCTATGAATCCTCTTCCATGTTTACCACGCAGCAATCCCATGCTTTCTGCGCTCTGCAAGGACCACGTGAACACAGCAAACAGCCAGCAGCGGTCCCCATAGTCTCTTCCGAAGGTACCTGGGGACCAGGTCCTGCACTTTTCTCCTCTCATGCAGCCAGATATGCTTCAACACAACTCAAGGCAAGCAGAGGTAAAATCTACTGCTAAATATCATAGAATAGTAGAATCTTTTCATTGGAAAAGTCCTTGAGATAATCGAGTCAAGACATTCCTGTCCACTACTAAACCAGATCCCTGAGCACATCATCTGCTCATATTTCAAGCACCTCCAGGGACAGGGACTCCACCACCTCCGCGGGCAGCCTCTGCTGATGTCTGAGAACCCTTTCAGCAAAGAAATTTTTCCTGATGTCCAATCTGAACCTGCCCTGATGCAACTTGAGGCCATTTCCTCTCGTCCCATCACTCATTACTTGGGAAAAGGAGATGTGACGCAAACAACCAAGGAGACTTAGAGCTTGAAGGTCATGAAGCCTATGAATTTAATGCTTCCAGAACCTTCTAACACAAGTTCAATAATAAATGAGGGCAGAGAGCACCTTCTGCAATGCTAATAACTTATCGCTGGGTATTCAAGGGAAGTTTTTATGCAGGTAGTGATACACGTCTCTCGCTTGAGAGACAGAATCTCTTTGGAGCCCCTAGTGCTACTGCTTCAGGAGATGCTTATGAAGATCATTAATTGCTGTCTTGCAGCTTGGCTGTGGACCCAGCAGTTTTTCATCTGCTTTGGAGCACTCAGTTTCTATACGAAGCGCTGTGGAATTGATGTCGATTACAAGGGGCGGGAGAAGCAACACAGCTTTATTATAACAGAGCACTCTAAACGGTTATGAACTAGAAAGCGAAGAATTAGTCACCCTCTGAAAAAAAATCTGTGCATGTTAATTGCTTGCTGACCATAAATACTTTTTCTACTGATTTTCTTTCAAAATTCACATCATGCTTTGGTGTTTTGCAGCAGCATGGGAACTGGAAGAGCCAAGCAAGGAAAACAAGCAAGTGTTTTGGAAGGTTTTTCTGAATTTTTGTATCCTACTGCCCTGTAGGAGGCTGTACTCAAGCGATGTTAAATACACAGCCCTTTCTTCCAAGGCAAGTATGATAGAGATTTAGTAGTTAAGTGGCATTTTTCTTCATTACAGTGTGAAAGAAGAGGAAGGAATGAATGAGTCTTAAAAAAAGTGCCACAGGAAAAAAACCTTATGGTTGCTGGGGTTAATGGCAAAAAAGCCATTAGCTTCAAAGGACAAATATTTCATTTTATGGTTCTCTATTACCAGAAAAGCAGTATTTCTTAACTACCTAACTCTGCTATTACTTACATGTAGCGGTCTCAACGAATGAAGGAAACTCACAGACAACCGGTGCCCTCCTCGCCCCAAAGCTGGTGCCAGTTATTTCTCATTCCAGCTGAGCAGAGCAAAAAAAACATTGCACCTGCAGAAGTCACTGCTTATTCTAGAGTTTACAGGTTTCCGCAGAATTTGCAGTGTTTCTGAAAACAAACTTTGTGGGAATTAGAATATGCTTTAAAAGTTAAATTTGCATTGAGGATTCTTAGTGGGAAAGTGGAAAGCATTTACCAACAGACACAGTAATAATAACTGTTAATCAATCACAACCACTATTTACTGCTACGCCTTTTGTCTTTGGCTCTAATTAAAACCTCCAGTTGTTTTCTATCAATACACCTACCCCAACTGCTAATAACTTGTTTTTATTTCTCTTGCAATCACCATAAAGCAAAAATGCCGTTCCATTCTATGTATTTATTTTAAGCAGCAAACAAAGTAGAATGGAAATCCACATCATCTCTCAGCAACAAAGACAACCTTGACTGCGAACTCAGATTTACCCACTCTGCGCATGGCTATCTTGCAGATTAATTAAGAGGAGCCACGTTATTATTTTGCATAGCAATTTTTGTCACAAAGACAAATTAAGGCAGCCAGGTCAGGTTATAATGACGGAAGCTGAAGCCAATCAACAGAAGCCATCAGAGACTCACACTTGACAAGTGCAGCAGCAAGCCTTCCTCCCCCCACCCCGTCACCCAAGACAAGTTGAATTTTCTGCTTGTTTTCATTGTTTGAAATTTAATTTGGCCTCTCTGGCTCCGGCACAGGGAAGGGGGTGGCTACGACTCCCCTGCACCCCCAGCACAGACTGAGCTCCCTCAGCAAACAGACCCATCTGATGCTCCGTGGTGACGGGCCACGTGGACTGCCATGAAAATTCATTGCTGTCACAAGATTGAAGGGCCAAACTGATGCTTTTGACAAGCCTGAAATCGGCAAATGAGGATGGTGAGGAGAAAGAGGCGTGAAACATCGGCTAATTTTAAAGGCTGGATCTCTTTTCCTCTGTCCTACTTGTTTCTTTTTCATTTAAACGACTGTAACATTAAATGAATTGCTTTTATTTTCTCCTACTAAGCCTATTAGGATTTAACTATGGAAAGTTGAAGCAATTTTTTCCTGCTTAAGTTCCTTCCCCTGCACAAGGCTGAGCTCCAGCTGTCAGCGCTCCTGAAGATTCAATGAGATTAGTCCTAAATGTTCTTAGCATCATTTCAAAGGTTGTAACCGCATTACTTCCTCAGATGAAATTGTTTTATCGCTTCCCTAAGTCGAGTAAGAGGTCAGGGATGAATTTAAGTGGTTTTGAGATGACTGAAGTTTTCAGGACTCTGAAGCTCTTTGGTGGCTCTTAAAGCAAAGTGAGACACGTGGTGCTGCCAGAACGGTTGGTTGCGTGTCTGCACCAGCCTCATCAGCAATCGCCCTGCCAAGGACTCAGTAATTAGAATTACAGAATCAGAGAGTCACGGAATCATAGAATGGTTGGGTTGGAAGGGACCTTAAAGTCCAGTCCATCCAATTCCAGCCCCCAACCACGGGTGCGGACACTTCCCACTGGATCAGGGGCTCCCAGCCCCATCCAACCTGGCCTTGAACCCCTCCAGGGATGGGGCAGCCACCATCTCCCTGGGCAACCCGGGCCAGGGCCTCCCCACCCTCACAAGAAAATATTTCTTCCTTATATCTAAACTGAATCTCCCCTCTTTCAGCATAAAACTGTTCCCTTTCATCCTATCCCTGCAGTCCCTCATCAAGAACCTCTCCTCAGCTTTTCTGGAGCCCCTTTCAGTACTGGAAACCACTCTAGGGTCTCCCCACAGCTTTTTCCAGGTGGAAAAACCAAAGTCTCTCTGCTTGTTCTGGGATAGGAGGTGCTCCAGAGTTCTGATCATCTTCAAGGCCTCCTCCGGACTCACTTCAACAGATCCATGTCCTCCCTGTGCTGAGGACTCCAGAACTGGATGCAGAGCTCCATGTGGGGTCTCATCCAAGCGGAGCAGAGGGGTGGAATCCCCTCCCTCACCCTGCTGGTCCCAGTGCTCTGGATGCAGCCCAGGACACGGTTGGCTTGCTGAGCTGCGAGTGCACAGTGCCAGCTCACGTTGAGCTGCCGATCCACCAGCAATTACTCATGTTTTACAACGACTTCAGGGAGAAAACAATCACATTCATAGGGCATAAGTGAAAATAAGATCCAACCCTACTAAAATTAAAAAATCACAAGACTTTGGAACATGGGCAAACACAAAGGGCTGAATGGACAACTCTAAATCCTTTCCTGGAAAGGCTCATTGGTCCCTGTCAGAGGCTGCCCAGGGAGGGGGTTGAGTCACCTTCCCAGGAGGGGTTTAAGGCACAGGGGGACGAGGTGCCGAGGGACATGGGTTAGTGTTTGATAGGAATGGTTGGACTCAACGATCCAGTGGGTATCTTCCAACCTAGTGATTCTATGATTCTAAATCAGGGCCACTGCTCCATACCCACCTGGTACAGCCTCAGCCTTTGCCTGTTGCAGCTGAGGGACAAGGTCTGAAGAGCTACAACAAGTTATTCAGATAAAATGTCACAGAAATGAGTGCTGTAGGAGAGCCCTTGTCCTAAGGAAATGCAACAAGTTATCCCCAAACCAATGAAACTCCCTGATATCCTTTCGGATAGAAGTATTTTGTATAGTATAAAGACGTGGAAAACATGTCCTGACTCATGAATTCCATGAGAAATTCTTAGGTTTGAGAGATCTGGTCTATGAAATGCAATGGAAGTGGCCAGAGAAAAGAGCGTGTGGCCACAGCTATGAAGGCACTTGCAGACTCAACAGGCTGCCTCTCCACATCACACCTCCCCGGGCTCATTTCCAGGGACTGAAAAAACATGCAGCATTTATCTGTGCTTGGAATGACCCTGACCCGGGCGCAGGACTTTGCACTTGGACTTGTTGATCTCCATGAGGTTCTCACCGCCCCACGTCTCCATCCTGTCCTGGTCCCTCTGGACGGCACCTCCTGCTTCCCTCCAGCGTGATGACGATGCCGCACAGCCTAGTGTCATCAGCAAACGTGCTGAAGGTGCCCTGAATTCCACTGTCCATGGCTGTGACGAGGATGTCACACAACACTGGTCCCAGCGGCAACCCCCAAGGAACGACACTCATCACCCGTCTCTACTTGGACATTGAGCCGTTGACCACAAGTCTTCCGAGTGCAACCTTCAATTTTCAGGGGTAAAAACAGCCAATTTTTTTACGGTCTTGGCAACAGCTATGCTGCCTCCTGTAAACAAAACCATGAAGCCATGAAGCTTTTCACACGCATGGATTAACTCCCAAATCTGCTAAACCTGAGCAGAACAGCACTGTGGATTTACAGGTGACCACTATGCATGTGCCAACACCTAGCAGATTTTGGCCATGTTACTGCCTGAAAATCACGATAAAAACGTTTTTGGAAATTCACGATAAAAACGTCTTTGGAAATTCACAGGCACAATGTATTTTTTGTTTTCGTTCTGAACTGATGGCTTTGAAGTTAAGGCAATGAATTTTTTATAGTCTTCATTAGGACTCACATCTGATCTCCAGCCTACTTCCAGAGAGCGGTGCTCTGAGGTTGCTGATTTGGGGAGTGAGATTAACTCTGCTTCCTTCAGCTCTTCCTTGTTTGTTGGAACAAGGCTGTTGGTGATAGAAGAAACCTCAGTCTGCATGTTAATGAAGGCACAAACCAGACTGATGCCATTCACACCAATGTCCGTCTCCAGTTAGCCGAAGAATTTCCATTCTTAGTTTAAGGAGTTAAATGGTCCCATCAAGGAAAGGGCACTTTGTTTAGGCAAGGAGTCAAAAGGACAGACAGCCCATTCAGGATGTGCATGCATGACTTCCTAATCCCCCCTCATTTAATAATAACCAACAAACCATGTGGTCAGTGGGTAAGGCTAGCAAGAAAAAAAATACCTCGCAGATCCCTAGGGCCTGTTTGGAGGAAGGATCACACACCAGCTTACCAGCTGGCTTAAAAAACACCTGAATGGAGGAAAAAAAAACCTGTTGAAAATGGACAAACCTCAACAAAGCCAGTGCTTAGCTCCTGGTTTCACTTCATCAGTGATAAACACGTTCGCTACACTCTCAGCATGCTTTAATGCACTAAGAAATTACTGTTGTCAAGTAACCCCTTTGTTCACAGGGATTTTTTTTTCCCTTTTAATTATTATTAAGCTTGGAACAAAAATGCAAATTAAATATTTAAAGGAACATTCTTCAGCATCCACTAAAGAAGAATAGTCTCATCGCCTAGTGAAAGAGAAAGGGACTTTTTATATGTTCTATTTAACCACAGTGGTGTGGGAAACACAGTAAAACAACAGCTTTCTCACAAAGGCGCCTGAGCATGTGCAGGGTTTCACAGGAGGCACAGAGAGAAGTCGAGTGGCTTGGGAATGTGCTAATTATGGTGAGAAGCCACCATACATGGGAGAACTGCAACAAACTGAAGAAGAGATTCTTGAAGAAGGCAGAAAAGTCCTAAGTTGGGTACGCAGGTCAGTCTGATACATGACCCAGGAAGACTTCTCCAACTCTTTGCACTGCTCTCCCGCTATTAAATTTTGCTCGTTTTGTGGGATAATGCTGTTTGGGGGAGGCCAAACCTACATGGCTGCACGTCCGTCACCAGCACACCTCATTGGTTTACGCTTCTTGTGCGTTTAGGCTATCATGTGTCTTTAGAGCTTTTGATGGATCCAGATTGTGGATCCCTACAGATAATAACACAAACGGGAACTAATGTTCATTTAATGTTGATACACTGGAAGGTGCACCCTTTCATATACCTTCAAAGGGTTTTCATTACGTCTGAAGGTAATTCTGAGATGCAGCAAAAAAGGGGTATGCTAAGGTGGGAGAAACCCCTTGTCATGCCCACAGGGCTCAGGAGGTCACCTGCAGGTCCAGGCAGGGGGGAGATGCTTTGTCTCACACCACCAGTCACCCTGGGAGTCCAGGGGTGAATTTTAGGAAGAGGAGCTATTTAGTGTAGGGTAGTCCCCTGGGGACTCCTTGCTCATCCTAAACCTCCTCAGGAAGCACTAGTGCTTTGGAGTAACAGCTCAGCATCAGTTATCTCCTTTGTGGACACGGAAAGGTACAGCTCTCCCTGTTGGACCACGCTGCATGGACAACTCTACATAGAATCATAGAATCATAGAATCATCAGGTTGGAAAAGACCCACTGGATCATCGAGTCCAACCATTCCCACCAATCACTAACCCATGTCCCTCAGCGCCTTGTCCACCTGACCCTTAAACAGCTCCAGGGAAGGTGACTCAACCCCCTCCCTGCTGGCCTCTGCCAGTGCCCAATGACCCTTTCTGTGAAAATTTTTTTCTGATATCCAGCCTGAACCTCCGCTGGTGAAGTTTGAGGCCATTCCCTCTCGTCCTGTCCCCTGTCCCTTGGGAGAAGAGCCCAGCTCCCTCCTCTCCACAACCTCCTTTCAGGGAGTTGCAGAGAGCAATGAGGTCTCCCCTCAGCCTCCTCTTCTCCAGGCTGAACACCCCCAGCTCTCTCAGCCGCTCCTCTTGTTCTCCAGCCCCTTCCCCAGCTTCGTTGCTCTTCTCTGGACTCGCTCCAGAGCCTCAACATCCTTCTTGTGGTGAGGGGCCCAGAACTGAACACAGGATTCGAGGATTCTCCTGCAGAGAACTGGCCACAGAATGCTGTCCTAGACCCTTATGCACATACGTATTTGCCCTAAGTGTGACGATGATGTAGAGCTGGCAAAGAATTGCCTCGGCGAGAGATGGGGAAGAGAAATAAGGTATAATAACAGGAGCTGTTATGCTCCGGAATTTACCCTGAAGACTGAATACTAATAGAAGATGGAACAGGCTCAGATCTCAGAGGCTGTAATGAGACCCTTTGTTATGATACAGAAGGATGAGTTTTGGACACTGAAACACTGAGTCAATCCAATCTAAATATTCCTGATGTATCTCCATCTCAAAAACAATTGCTTAAAGCTGCCAGCTAGAGTTTTTTGTGCTCTTAGTACTCTGAAAAGATGACTGGTCCCTACTTAACTGCTAAAATGAAGGGTAATCTGTAGCCCGTTTCAGTACTGGAAGGACACTTTAAGGTCTCCTTGAGGCTTTCTCTTCTCCAGGCTGAACAACCCCAACTCCCTCAGCCTGTCCTCACAGCAGAGGTGGATCCTCGGATCGTCTTTGTAGCCTCCTCTGGACCCGTTCCAACAGTTCTGTATCCATTTTATTTTGGGGTTCCAGAACTAGACACAGGACCCCAGCTGGGGTCTCACCAGAGCGGAGCAGAGGGGCAGAATCCCCTCCTCACCCTGCTGGCCGCGCTGCTTTGGATGCAGCCCAGGACACGGTTCCCTTGCCTTTCCCTTTCAGAAAGTGTTCCATTCCTGCTAAACAACACCAGGGGCAATTAAAAAGGAAGATCCCAACCCCATCCGGCTGAATGGAGCCACTCCAAGAACTAGACTATAAACAGATGCCTCTTTTTTTCTCAAATAAAGCCCCTATTGCCTTCTTCAGATAGCTATTGTCTCGCCTGGCTCCCCCAGGGTCTGCTTAAAAAACCGCCTTCTCCCATTGGCAAGATGCATCCATTATGTGTGTCCAATTGCACGGAGCGGCCCCGTGCTTGGGGTCCCACCAAAGGAGACCCCCAAAATCCCTTGTGGTGGCTTTGCAGTGGTCCCAGCCGAGACCACTGGTGTCCTCCCCATTTATTTCACCCTTAGCCGTGGCTCGGGGGCTCGGCTGCTCTACAGAAGAGCAGCAGGAGGTCTGCTGGGATTTATATCCTGCTGCTTCTGTATTTAAGGAAAATAGGACCATTTCCTAGAACATAAAAATATATTTCGTTACGTAACACAATGTGCCCCAAGTCACATATATATAATATACATACATATGTATATAAAAGATGTATATATACATCACTTCAGTGAGCAAAAACCTAAACTCATTCCTCATACACCACAAAAAGTTCAGCATCGCTCTACCTTTCCGTTATAAAATTAAATTACGAGAATACTAAAATGTGGGTAGTTATGAGTCAGCTAACAAAAGATAACGGAGCAATCAATTCCATATACATAGCACTGGGAAGTTAATGCCCCACTGCTCGCATTTGAAAATACCCACTAATGTTTAGAGGTTTGAAGTAAATGCTGACATATGTGTTAGCAAGCTGCATCTGCATTTTTTTCCCTTCTGTATTATGTTTTAGGAGAGAAATTGGAAATAGGGTAATTGTGCATCTTTTGCACGCAAAGTGACCCATCTATCTTCCCCGGCTTTTTACTCGGCCAACAAAGGAGCCGGAGAAAACGCTGTGTGATTTCACTCTGCTGTCTGAAGTGGCATTTTAGTTAACTACATGGGAGCCGTTTTCTTTATGGGGACCAAAACATACCTGCGTTGGGAAAGCAAAGGGAAAAAAATGGGAAATGCTGGGCAGCGATGCAGTACGATGTGCGTAGTTTTAAGGTGAATATCTCCCGTGCGTGCCCAGGTGGGCTTGTGGACTTCTACCGGTCCCGTGTTGGCTGCAAGTGGTGCCTGGAGGAACGTCTGGGTCACCTTTCATCCCAGGAAAATAGATGCCAGCACACAACTCCCCAGCCTACGAGGTGTTCCATGGCGAGGTCTAGGGAACTCGTATTTTTAACCATCCTTTTGGTTGACCACAACAGCGAGATGAGGGCACAAAGGAGACGTGGCCACTGCCCCCGGGGAGCTTTGCTTCCAGCAGAGGCGAAGGCGGCTGGGTGGTTACCCAGCAGCCAGGCAATTACAGCATCGACCGGGGGCTGCGGTCCCCAAACTGCAGCAGTGACAATCTGCCTGCCTGCCAGATGCCCCAAATACACGGGGTGTCCCATTAATCAAAGGACATCTGCCCTCCTGCTTTCTCAGTAGCTCCACAAGCCCTCGCTCCCCCGGGGACAGCGTGTCCGTCTATAATTGACTCTGCTCCTGAGTCTACGTTCCGTCTATTATGTAGGAGAGGAGTATTTAGCCCAGGGACAAGGATAAGACGGCAAATTCATTTCCACATCTGAGCAGATTGTTTTAATGAGACTATGTATGTGTTTAAATGCTCTGCTGGAGTTTTCCCAAGATCTCAGACCTTTACAAATCAAACCCCATACTCCAGTCTCCAGACAGCGCTAAGGTCAGACAGTGTGCTGTGAGCAAGGCACAACCATCCTCCTAAAAAACTAATCCTCGGTTTTGCTACACGCACACAAAAAATCTTTCCCTCTACCATTTAATAAAAAATTTATCAGACCCTCTACCTTGCTACACTCTGCTAAATTAAAAATGCATACAGAGAATTGCGATCAGCTGGCTCTCTAGACTGGCGCGGCAGAAATGCAGCAGCAAGCTGCAGGCTGAACATTTCCAGGACACCTCACGGTCTCACAGAGGAGGAATGTGAGATATATCTCACTTATCTACTACCACCGTGATGCAAACCCGTAGCAGACGGAGCCAGCAGGAGGTGTCCCTGCCCATGGCAGGGGGTCGGAACTGGATGGGCTTTAAGGATCCTTCCAACGCAAACCACTCTGTGATTCTATGATTACAGAAAACCTATTATTATTTTTTTTTACGGCCGAGAGTCCGTGCAGTCAATTCTTCCCTTCAGGATTCATCGACCATCTCCATAATAAAAAATTTCAGCAGCTTTTTAAAGGTCCAGAAACTCTGCTGAATCAAAGACTTCACACACGGCGTATCCATCCAATTCTCTTAAATGTTACAAATTACACAAACAGGAAACCTGACAACTATATAATTCTGCCAAATGATAAACCGTTTGTAACTGTACCTAAGTAGGAACCTTGGGAAAAGCAGTTCGCATTATCTAGGATGCACCGCTACTATTATTCACTCAAATATGAGCTTTTCTTCCATGGAATGGAAGAGCCTGTATCTATTTCATAGAATTATAGAATGGTTTGGGTTGGAAGGGTCATTAAAGCCCATCCAGTTCCACCTCTGCCCTGGGCAGGGACACCTCCCACTGGATCCGGGGCTCCAAGCCCCATCCAACCCGGCCTTGACACCTCATCCAGGGCCTCCCCACCCTCAGCGTGAAGAAATTCTTCCTAATGTCTGATCTAAATCTTTCCTCTTTCCAGTTTAAAGCCATTCCCCCTCGTCCTATCAGCCCAGGCCCTTTCAAAACCCCTCCCCTCGGCTTTCTTGTAGGCACCCTTCCAGCACTGGAAGCTACTCCCTTGGCTACTCTGTTAGGCTCAAAATTTGGGAACTAACAATTTTTAGGGAGAGGGTACCCCATTTTCTGAATGTAAACATAAAACAAGTATAAATCAGTAAAATTTTGTTTCCTCTAATGCTTATTCTTTCCTCTAAAAGCAATGTTGCTATAGCCTGTATTCATAGGTTCATAATTAAAAAAGACAGAGATTCAAGGGAAAAAATACTTGCATGCCGACTGAAATAAGACTGTGCATTCAGAAATAAAAGAAACTAAGCAGACAAAAGACTTCTCATTTTAATGTTTTCTGGTATAGCTTTGTTCTCCAGCCTCTCTGCCAACGAGCTGTACTAAAAATAGATATTATTCACCAGTATTTGCAAAGCGATATTACTCAATTAAAACTCCTCGTTTCATGGACCAGAATTCAGTTTAACAATGGCAAAAATGCTGATTCCGTCCCAGTTTGGAAGTATTTTCTGCATTTCTTGGCTTTCCCTAGAGGAAAAGCTCCTGCCTTTTCTGCAGGAGCTCAGCTCCCTTTGGTGGCCCTTGCACGGTGCTTCGAGGCTCAGAGGCACCCAGGAGGGTGGCATTCTGGTGTAAAACCCCTTGCCCTGCTAGCTGGGATGGGGATTACGGTGGAGATTTATCAGCTGCCAGACAAAGCAGGCACCACAGCTTATCCCCTTAATGTCTGCTCCACGCACCGCACCACGGGAGCTCAATTCTTCCTCTCTCTCTCTCTCCTCTGATTGTGTTTTGTTTCTTTCTTTTTTTTTTTTTTTTAATTAAAGATCCACTGACTCCAAACGACTCCTCTGGGCTGTAATTCTGGGGAAAAGGAACCGATGGAGAAGAGTGAGTTTTCCATCCCATCACTGCATAGGTGGGAAACTTTCCCTTGCTGGAGGCAAAGACGCATTTCAAGGGGCCAGGACACAGTGCAGGCTGACACACACCTTGCTGCTGTTGAAAGTACTGTTTAAAAACATTGAAAAAGTCATGTGGCCATGAGCCATAAAAAATGAATTTCAGGTTTTATTCAGCCTACAGACCAGCAATTTCTTATTCTGCCCTATGATATACCTGCTGCCTAACTACAGCAGAAAAAAAAATGAACTGTGTTCCCTTCCACACACATCAAAGACTGAAGGAAGAGAAGAAAATCTGGTAAAGGCAGAAATATCAAAATCCAAGTGATTTTTTTTTAGCAGAAGGGATCGTAGAATCACGGAATGGTTTGGGTTGGAAGGGACATTTACGGGGACAAACCACTAAATACGAAGGAAATGTTGCTTGTATGAATCATAGAATCATAGGATCACCAGGTTGGAAGAGACCTACTGGATCATCGAGTCCAACCATTCCTATTAAACACTAAACCATGTCCCTCAGCACCTTGTCCATCTATCCTTTAAATCCCTCCAGGGAAGGGGACCCAACACCCTCCCTGGGCAGCCTCTGCCACTGCCCAATCACCCTTTCTGTGAAAAATTTTTTCCTAATGTGCAGCCTAAATCTCCCCTGGCAGAGCTTGAGGCCATTCCCCCTCGCCCTGTCCCCTGTCACTTGGGAGAAGAGCCCAGCTCCCTCCTCTCCACAACCTCCTTTCAGGTAGTTGTAGAGAGCAATGAGGTCTCCCCTCAGCCTCCTCTTCTCCAGGCTGAACACCCCCAGCTCTCTCAGCCGCTCCTCTTGTTCTCCAGCCCCTTCACCAGCTTCGTTGCTCTTCTTTGGACTCGCTCCAGAGAAATAATATAAGAGCAACAGATGAAATTATATGGACTGAATTGGTAGAACTCTCGATTGTTTCAGATCAAGGCGACTGGGGAGTATTACACTGTCTGGTCTGTAGTCACACACCATTAAGCTTCACTGACTTACACCTACATTAAGTCCAAAGATTTTAACTATATTAAGGCATCTCAAACCACATGTGTCTGAACCAGGGGCCAGACACAAAAAAAGAGGAAAATCGACTGTTTGTTGTGGCCCCATGACCATTTCCAGAGTGATCGCCAGTCCCCAGCGTCCTCATCTTCCCTGCCAACATTAGCAGGGGGCATCATTAGCATCATTTCCGATCGTCATTCTAAAGAATCTGATTTGCCGGTTTCTCTCCTGTTTGGGGCACTTTGGCTCACAGTTCGCATGTGAACAGAAGCCTAAAATGCTTCTTCTACTTTTTAGTGCTGCCAGTGAGTTCTGCTGGTAATAAATTACATTATTCGACTCATTTCATTTCCAAACACACTGGCGTCACATAATGCTGTGCTAATTATTGGACAGGGAGAATTTAAAACAAATTTGATTGAGCTAACCTGTAAAGACAACGCAATGGTGAGAAGCTGCTCCTATCTCTTTGTTTATTTGATGATAACAGTCACTTTTGATTTCTACCCATTATGGTAATCAGGTGCTTAAGGTACAATTGTATGCAGATTCCAAAGATTTATTTTCAATTATGAAGATATTTAAAGCATTTACAATGAAAACTGAGGCAGAAATCTAAGGTTCTGGGGTAGAAATCTACCGTTTTGCAGTAAATCTGAAGTCAGGAAGGGTTCTGTTGCAGGCTGGGGCATACAATCTCAGAGCCCTCCATGCCTCCACGTCACAGAAACCAAAATCCTCATGTCAGCATGTGTGTAGGGTTGCTGAGAGCCCCCAGGGCTCACACATTGCTCCATCACCCCCAAAGAGAGCAAGGAAATGGTGCTATGCTATAAGCTCTCCTGTAGCTGACAGTATTTCTGGAATCTGACACAGGTAAGACGAGCAAAATTACCATTAACATCGCATAAAAATCAGGAAACATGTTGTGTCTCTTATTTAACCTTCCTCCTCTCACATCCCTTTTTATTCTACTGGTATCTCGATGCACTTACTCTTCATTCATTTTTCATGGATCCAGTTTCCATACTCTGATGCAGATTTAACTGCTCTCAGTCTGTCATCTTTTAAGGCTCCCTTCTTCCAGCTCTCCTTGCAGCACGTTCCCCCTTTCGAGCCTTGTTTTCCTCACAGTATTTTTATTCCGTGTCACATCACTGAGCCTCGGCAGCCAGCAGAGCAGCACGTACAGCCCCCTCAGCCAAGCCAGGACAACAGAGGTTGGCAAGAGCTGTGCAAGCCAAGGAGTCAATATTTATGTTTAAATACGACACTTCATGGCTCTGTGAGACACCGAGTGGGAATCTCTTAGTGCCATTAAAGGGGACGCCCCCACTGAGCTGCCCCGTCCCACAGAGACTGTGGTGGGACTGGAGAAGAGAGGACGGAGACCGGGTTTCCTGAAGGGTTTGTAATGGTGAAGGGTTTAGAGGGGAACCCGTGCGAGGAGCAGCTCAAGTGACTTGTCTGTTCAACTTGGAGAAGAGGAGACTGAGGGGAGACCTCATCGTGCTCTGCAACTTCCTCGCGAGGGGAGGAGAAGGAACAGATGCTGAGCTCTTCTCTCTGGTGACTAATGATAGCACCCAAGGGAATGTCAGGAAGATGCTAGGGGAGGGTTAGCAGGGACATGAGGAGAAAGTTCTTCCCCCAGAGGGTGGTGGAGCACTGGAACTGCTCCCAGGGGCTGGACTCAATGAACACTGACGGTCCTTCCCAGCTCAGGACACTCCATGATTATAGGATTCTAAGTGTACCCTGATGCAAACGCTGATGATACCACACTGAGTGGGGAAGTGGACGCTTCAGAAGGGAGAGCCACCCTGCAGGGAGATCCGGATAGGCTGAAAGAGTGGGCTAACAAGAACCTGATGAAGTTCAGCAAGAACCAGGTGTAAGTTCTTGCAGCTGGGAAAGCTCATCCGCACTCCTGGATTATCGTCTATATTATCTCCTCTGCTAGGTGGATCTCAGCCAGTCCTGAAAGCAGCTCTGCGGAGAGGACCTGGGCGTGGTGTTGGCCAACACGCTCAAGGTCAGCAAACAGAGCGCTGGTGCAGCAGCAAAGAAAGTCAAGAGGGTGCCAGGCTGCATCAACAAGGGCATCAGCAGCAGAGATCAAGAAGTCATTATCCCACTCTACTCAGAGCTTGTCAGGTGACACCTGGATCACTGTGTTCGGTTTTGGTCCCTGCTATACGAAAAAAGAAGTGGACAGGCTGGAGAGGGCCCAGAGAAGGGCCACTAGGATCATCAAAGGACCGAGAAGCCTACCATGCGGAAAGGCTGGGGAATACAGGTTTATTCAGCCTTGAGAAAAGAAGGGATAAGGGAGTCCTCGTCACCTTGGTTCAGTATTTAAAGGGTGGCTACAGGGAGCGTGAAGACTCCTTTGTTACAAGGAGTCACATGGAAAAGATGAGGAGTAATGGGTACAAGATACTCCTGCTGATTCCGATTGGATGCGAGAGGGAAGTTTTTCACAATGGGAAAATCAGCTTCTGGAATACTCTCCCCAGAGAAATGGTGGGTTCCCAGACACTGAACTCAGATTTTAGGATCCGTCTGGACAGGGTGCTGGGCCATCTCGTCGAGACCACGCTTTGCCAAGGAAGTTTGGGCCAGATGAGCCTTTAGGTCACTTCCAAACTGCTATTCTATGATTCTATGATTTCTATGAAGTTATTTAACATTGTCAGCGAAATACTGAAAAACACAACTTATTTCTTATGAGTTTAGCAGTATTTCTGACCTGGAGTGGTTTTTACCTCTGGAGGGCAAGGAATTTCCTTGATCCGTGCAACCATACCCAGACTGTGCTTTGTGAAATTAGGTCCAACACTGAGAAAGAAAATCTTGCTGCAGAAACAAAGCTGGAAATCAGCCCGTGAGCAATGGACTCAAATGGTTTAAAATGGAGATAAAACTTTTCTTTTTAATTTAATGTAATAAATGCGGATATACATATGCATGTTAAAGTTATTCCTTAGCAAGAGGACCTGTAGCTGCCATCTAGTAGCTTTTCGTATACTGGAAGCGTTCACAGGCATTTGTATGATGGCTTTCGAGGACAAAACATCAGGGACTGAACTGAGGATTTTCAGAGGTAAAAGCAGCAATCTGTTACAATCTGAGCTGAAGGCTTTTTGTGTTAGAGCTCTAACACCTCTGTATCCTCTCTGATGTGAGGACTAATGTATAACACACACTGGTGACAGTGGATTAAGAACTTTCATGATGTCTCCGGGCTCTGCCGCAGTTTTATACACTTAAGCAGTAGCAGTAACTTCAGCTCAGAGTGGAGTAAAGAAGCATCATTTACAGTAAGCACACGTAGGAGACCTGCCCTGACATATCTTAGACTCCATCAACGGTACATGCTGTGGGTGGGAGCTGTGAAACGCGTACTCAGCTGTTTGTAGAGGCGACGGTTTCTGCATGCATTCAAATAAAAATCCAGCCTGCAACAAGCATCTGGGCTCGTGCAACACTTGTTTTATGTATTAATCACAATTGCAGATTTTGGTGTCAGGGTGTTGGCTGACAGCAACTGAACATGAGCCAGCAGTGGCCCAGGTGGCCAAGAAGGCCAGTGGCATCTTGGCTTGGATCAGAAACAGCGTGACCAGCAGGTCCAGGGAGGTTGTTCTCCCTCTGTACTCGGCACTGGTGAGACCGCTCCTCGAATCCTGTGTTCAGTTCTGGGCCCCTCACCACAAGAAGGATGTTGAGGCTCTGGAGCGAGTCCAGAGAAGAGCAACGAAGCTGGTGAGGGGGCTGGAGAACAAGGGTTATGAGATGCGGATGAGGGACCTGGAGTTGTCTAGCCTGGAGAAAAGGAAGCTGAAGGGAGACCTCATCACTCCCTGCAGCTCATGGAAAGGAGATTGTGTTGAGGTGGATGTAGGTCTCTTCTCTCAAGTAACACAGGATAGGACAGGAGGAAATGGCCTCAAGATGAGCCAGCGGAGGTTCAGATTTGCTATTAGGAAAAATGTCGTTACCAAAAGGGTTCTGAGGCGCAGTCATAGAACCATAGAACCATAGAATCATAGAATCACCAGGTTGGAAGAGACCCACTGAATCATGGAGTCCAACCATTCCCATCAATAACTAACCCATGTCCCTCAGCACCTCATCCACCCGTCCCTTAAACCCCTCCAGGGAAGGTGACTCAACCCGCTCCCTGCGCAGCCTCTGCCAGGGACCAATGACACTTTCTGTGAAAATTTTTTTCCTGATGTCCAGCCTGAACCTCCCCTGGTGCAGCTTGAGGCCATTCCCTCTCGTCCTGTCCCCCGTCACTTGGCAGAGGCTGCCCAGGGAAGTGGTGGAGTCTCCATCCCTGGAGGTGTTTAAAACACACGCAGATGTGGTGCTCAAAGATCTGATTTCGTAGTGGACAGGGGTGGCTGGACTCTGATCTCAAAGGTCTTTTCCAACCAACCGATTCTACTACTTTATGAATTCCAGGTGGCTCCTTGGAAGCCATTCATGAGCTCTGCTCACACAATTCAAACTCCTTCCCATACAGAGGAACGTATTTCTTATATGTCAGTGCCATAGAGTTAAGGCTAGATAAAGAGATCATTAATAAACCTTGGAGAAGCATAACTGATCTGTGGAAATTGTAATGACAACTCCAAATGATAAAATACAAAACAACTCTTCATCACTCCATCACCATGCAGGTTCCCAACAGCAGGGATCATGGGTTCAGTTGACGAGGCAAAGTCTGAACTTCACTAATGGTTTCATGTAAAACCTTTCCCTTGCAAGATAAGATTATTATGGACTTGCTTATTAATTAGGCAGGCGCTTTCGCAGCCCTGAATAAATTTCACAGACAGGAAAGGAGCTTTTTATGCTGTTCTGTTAATCCTGCGGAAAAAAAAGCGTCCCACCTGTCCCTACCCCACATGCATGCCCCAGCCATTAGACAGAAATAGCAACTAATTACATTAAAAATCAACTGCTAATTATGCCAAAAGGTAACATTCCACCTAAATGGAATTTTTCATTTTATTTTCCCCCAGAAAAAAAACCCCAGCTCTTCTGCTCCCATCAGTGGCATCTTGCAGAGAAGGCTTTTGAATTCTGACTCCCAAGATCAACAATGAATCTTAATCTGTGTGCTAACGGGGCAGGTGGCGGTGAGCAGCACTAACCGTGGGAATGAGATGAAGTGCTGCACCTTGGGAGGAAGCCCTGGCTAAAAGCGAGGGTGCACCGTGTCGTCCTTCTAATTTAGCAGTACTCTAAACGATATCGGATGCCAGCTCCCTTCTCCAACGGCTCTCGCCTTTGTCGGCAGAGAGGGGATGCATGGAGACGTCTGCTTAATGGGTCCATTTCCATTATGAGAAGCAGTGTCAACGGAAAATGGAGCCGACGTCATTAGACTTCATTATGGAATGCAGTTCAGCTTATGGCTGGCTATGATGAGGCTGTCAGCATCGTATTTACTCACTAATAATGGGTACGCTTCCCAGGGCTGATGTTCCTTGCAGATGAGGAGGAGGCGGCTTTTTAAATCGCAAACACAGCACTAAGCGTCAGAGGAGCAGTGCTACGCTTCCCATTCCTTCAGGATCACGTCAGGGAGGTCAGATGCACTATGGTTTATGTTCCTGAGCCTCAACAAGAAACCTTCTGCAGTTCTCTGGGATGGGGAAAGCACGAGCACCCGTGCTATGAAGACCCTTGGGCATGCTGCAGCCATCAGAACTAATCTTTACTGTCCCTACAACACCTTGAAGAGATTTCGCTGCATTTTTCTCACCGTGTTTCATCCATCTTTTTAATCCCTCCAATATTTTGAAAGGATCTCACTGCAACCCAATGATTAACGGCATCCCTGACACACGACCTCACAGAAAAGCTCAGCAGTCAAGTGTCTAAGGTCCTCTCTTGCTTTCTTAACCCGAAAACATCTAGACACACCTGCTCAGAAGTGACCATCACGAACCTAAAAAACCAGTGCTAGCAAAGTGTTCTGATGCTCTAAATCTCTCCTGCTCTTCTTCTGCAGCAAAAGATAGCTGAGGTCTTGGGCCCTTTATATAAACACAGATTCATAGCATCATTGAGGTTGGAAAAGACCTCTAAGGTCACCCAGTCCAATCATCAGCCCAACTCCACTGTGCCTACTGAGTCATGTTCTGAAGTGGCACGTTTACACAGTTTTTGAACCCCTCCAGGGATGGGGACTCCACTACTGCCCTGGGCAGCCTCTGCCAGGGCTTCACCATTCTTTCCGTAAAGAATTTTTTCCTAATATCCAACCTAAACCTCTGCAGGCATAACTTGAATCCATTTCCTCTCACCCTATCATTTGTTACTGGGGAGAAGAGACCATGCTCACCTTGCTACAACCTCCTCTCAGGAGATAAAAGAGAAGTTTATGAGATATTTCAGGGACTTCCATGTGCCCGAGGTGTCTGAGGGATGTGGAGAGGTGATCTGTCGGCTCGTCTGCACCAGCAAGTGTGTTTCTAGAAACGTGGCCTCCCTGACACTCCGGTCCTTCCAATCCCGTGTTATTATTTTTGGCTAGAGCTCAGTATAGTTAGCACACACAATGATTACCATCAGGTATTCATGAAATGTCGCACATCCCTACAGTGCAGTGGAAAATAAAAATGTTTGGGTGTATGTTGGCGTGTTAACAAAATGAAATGAACACTGTGTTCCGGTCAGTGAGAGATTACATGTCATATTAAACTAATTCAAGTGAACTGTTTCACCATACCTACCCTGTGTTTCATAAATTCCATTTCAGTTCTAGTACCATGTTATTTCATTTTGGTTAGGCAAACAAACAAAATCCATTAGCCCCTTGGCTCTGCAAAGACAAACCTGTGTCAGAACAGGTTTTATGTTCTGAAACCCAGTTCATGCTGCTCCAAACTGAGGCACATCTCCCAAAAGTTCCGTCTGCTTCTTCTACGTGAGTGAGAGAATAATTTCACAAACCCAGAGAACGACAGAGGACTTCCCTAGGCGAAGAGAGAGGAACATTCAATCCATCCTTTACTTCAGCCAACACAGCAAGGATTAATTAGCAATATCTGGTCACTAAAATATTAATGACACATCATGATTTCAACTTATTTTTACTTTTAACTTTCTAGAGCTTCTCTGCAAGTTATTTTTATTACGCTTCCTCATCTAAGTTTTTACTTTTCAATATTTTAAAACACTCTTTCCTACATTCTTTGTCTGAGATGTGATACGCTGAAGACATACAAACCCTCAGAACAGCTTGGGCTGGAAGGAGGGATTTAAAACACAGGTATCTGAGGTGCCCAGGGATCTGATTTAGTAGTGAGCAGGTATGTTTGTACTTGATGATATCAAAGGTCTTTTCCAACAAAATGGTTTTACGATTCTATGATATTGTATCCATCCATATATCTTTAAAGAAAAAGCATAGAGGAGAGATGTTTTCCTGAAGATAAAACACTCATTAGTATCTTATTTAGGGTCTTTTCCCCCCTAAGCCCATCCACTGTCTTATCCTTTTGAGTTGTTGGTCTGTAACGTGTTGGATGCTCTTGAAGAACAGCGGCACCAGTGCAGATCACCGGTCCAGCCAGCCCCTATCCTATCCCTGATCAACAACAACACTGGGAATTACAGGGAAATCCTCTAGAAAACCTCCGCGGAACACCATCCCTGCTCCCATCAAACTGCAATTCTTTAAAGTCCTTTATCCGAGGGTATCTTCATAGAAAGAAAATTTGAAACGTATTTATTACTCCTTTCCTCCCTCCACCTTTTCTCTCTTGGGTCTCTATCAGCATATTTTTTTTAATTTAACTGAAGAAAGGGATTATTTCCATAGATTTGAACACATCGCAGGGGTGGGTGGCTCGTGGACTCTCATTGATTTCAGTATGAATACAAGTATCTCAGCGCTTTGCAGTGTCAGGCCTCAAGGGAACAATTGAATGAATGAATTCATATTTATGGCAGGTTTTTAAGGCCTGTTAGGTTTTATTTCTGTCAGCCACAATGGTGTCTTTTTAACTAAGATGAATTATAAACATATGAAAAGAAAATACTGATTGCAGCAGAGAAAGCCAGTAGATGCATCACAAACAGCTCCGTCTCATGAGCAGACATGTGGCACTCACGTTATTCCATCAAAAATGCAACGAGGAGCACAAGAAAGATATTTATGACTGGGCTGCAAAAAGCCGTATGTTTCAACGGTGCTGTAATAAGGAGAGAAAGCTATAAAAAGGTATTGTAGCAGTTGAGGCAGCTCTACTCTTCTTGACTTGCGCCCTTGCCAATACAACTTTCTGATTTAATTCCTTAAAAGGGCAATAACAGGGACTCCACCTCATCCAAAATACAGTTTTTCAAACTGATGGAGAGAGTTATGTCTCCATATATTAAAAAAAAGAGATTTTTTTTTTTCTACGTATCTCATCATCATAGCCTTAAAGAGTGAGTGCAGTTTATCATTTCCTTCCAAATTTCTAAATTGGAATTTGGGGACATGGTTAGTAAGCACGGTGGTGTTTGGCTGATGGTGGGACTGGACAGGTTTAGAGGTCTTCTCCAACCCCAGTGATTCTGTGAGTCTGCAAAAAAATGTAGGCAATGCACAGAAGCAAAGTTAAAAAACTCCATACTTTCACGAGTGTTTCCCTGGTAGGATCCTCCACAGCCACTGCTGAACGCTTACTCCTTTAAAATTCTTGTTGGCTTTAGCTGAAGTTTGTTAATGCTGATGAACCAGGAGCCAGGGAGGCCCCCAGGATGCTTTCCCGTATTCTCCTCTTTACACCGAGCGTGCAAAATTACCATAGGGGAAACCTGCTTTTCTAAAATTGTTCAACATTACACTGATCTGCGCAGTAAATATCTGAGTTGCCGGAGCTGGTGGTTCCCTTGAAGGTTGTTTAAAGGAGGCCCTCGGAGATTTCAGTGATGATGTTAATTTAGATCATTTGTTTCCATGCATTGGCATATGTTCTCCTCACGTTACTCGAGTGCAGACAGCTTCACCTAATGAGCCACCATCTAGCAGCGACGGCACATTTGTTCAACATCTCAGGAATCATTTGGAAAACGATAATGATTGTGCCAAAATGCTTGCATCCATTTCTACCAAAGCTTGAACTAAATCATTATCTTACTACTGACCCCACTATATTTCTTATCTTGGGCTAATTTATTACATTCCGACAGCGCGCCTGCATCAAAAAGTTCAGGCATCGCTAAACGTGGGGGAAGAAGGAATTTGTAATTCTGTATTTTACTATATTCCACATGCTTCCTGAAGAAGTTACTCAGCTTTGACTACATTTCAGCCTGGTCTCGGCACCGTCTGCGCTTATTCCAACCCATCGCTCTCCCCAACTACCTGAAGGGAGATTGTGGAGAGGAGGGAGCTGGGCTCTTCTGCCAAGGGACAGGACGAGAGGGAATGGCCTCAAGCTCCACCAGGGGAGGTTCAGGCTGAACATTAGGAAAAATTTTCCACAGAAAGGGTGACTGGTCCCTGTCAGAGGCTGCCCAGGGAGGGGGTTGAGTCCCCTTCCCTGGAGGGGTTTAAGGGACGGGGGGACGAGATGCTGAGGGACGTGGGTTAGTGATTGATGGGAATGGTTGGACTCGATGATCCGTTGGGTCTCTTCTAACCTGCTTTTTCTATGATTCTATCATTCTATCATTATTTCATCATCCCAGCCCACACAAACTGTGTCGGCAATTTGCTCGCAGAAATGCTGAGGGAAAGAAGTGCTTTCTGAAGTCAAAAAGTTAGTCTAATTTTGTCTTAGAAGCAAGTCTTAAAGTGATGCTGAATGGTCAGTAAAGGTCCTCATCATCACCCACTGCAGACGCCGGCCAGGCCTGGAGGTGGAGTCGCAACGCTTGCCTCATGCCAAGCAGGGGGATGAAGGATTTCCCGGATCATGCAAAAATCAATCAGCTGAATTCAAATGTCTCTTTGGGCCTTGCATGCAATATAACCCTCCACTCCCCCAGGAGACACGATCGCGCTCGGCTCACTCCTGATTGAACTACCTGGGAGACAAATGACCTCAGATTTGTGCCTGTGGCAGCACCATCCATACCGGCTGGGTCTAACGCGCTTGTTTATGAGTCAAATCTTTTGAGGGTGGCAAAAGAAATCAGAGCAGCAAGCTGCCAGCCCCCTCCTTCTCTCAGTTTAGTTTTCCTGGCCCGGTTTGATCAAATTACTCATACTAGGGCCTCCGATATTCAAATACCTTCCTTTGACCCTTCCCATAGCCCTACCCTGTAAACAGCAGGGCACTGCAGACTAACCCATTTACCCACAGAATAGAATCATAGACGGCTTTCTGTTGGAAGGGACCTTAGAGTCCATCCAGTTCCAACCCCTTGCCATGGGCAGGGACACCTCCCACTGCTCCAAGCCCCATCCAACCTGGCCTGGAAAACCTCCTCAGGGATGCTCTCAATCACATCATCCCCCATCATCTACTGAAACTGTGGATTGCCCAGACCCAGGTGTAGGACCTTGCACTTGGCCTTGTTGAACTTCATGAGGTTCTCACAGCCCCATGTCTCCAGCCTGTCCAGGTCCCTCTGGATGACATCCCGTCCTTCTGGTGTGACACCTGCATCTCTTAACTAGGTGTCATGTGCAAACATGCTAAGGGTGCCCTAGATCTCGCTGTCTATATCATTGATGAAGATATTAAACAGCTCTGTTCCCAGTACAGACCCCTAAAGAACATCGGTTGTCACGGATCTCCATCTACACACTGAACCGTTGACTGCTACTCTCTGAACGTGACCATCCAACCTGTTTCTTATGCACCGTCAATGTCTCCAGTTTAGAGAGGAGGATGTTTTGGGGGACCATGTCAAAGGCTTTACAGAAGTCTAGATAGATCACATCTGCTGGTTTTCCCGTGTCCACTGCTGTGGTTGCCCCGTCATAGAAAGGCACTAGGTTGGTCATACAGGATTTACCTCTGGTGAAGCCGTGCTGGCTGCTGTTAATCACCTCCCCATCCTCCATGTGCTTTAGCAGAGAATCATAGAATCACAGAATTACCAGGTTGGAAAAGACCCACCGGATCATCAAGTCCAGCCATTCCCATCAATCACTAACCCATGTCCCTCAGCGCCTCATCCACCCGTCCCTTAAACCCCTCCAGGGAAGGGGACTCAACCCCCTCCCTGGGCAGCCTCTGGCAGTGCCCAAGGACCTTTTCTGTGAAATTTTTTTTCCTAATGTTCAGCCTAAACCTCCCCTGGTGGAGCCTGAGGCCATTAGGAGGATCTGTTCCATGATCTTCCCAGGCACAGATGTGAGGCTGACATGTCAGTAGTTCCCAGGATTGTCTTTTCCACCCTTTTAAAATATAGGCACAATGCTACCCTTCTTCCAGCAACTTCTTCCATGCTCTGGGAGAGCTGGACCCCTGAGGTCCTGCCAGCCCCCAGCCCTCTCCCAAAGACCTTTTGTTTCCACAGTGGCCCTGGACCTCGGCAGTTCCAGTGACCCCACTTGATACTTGGTGGTTCCACACAAATTCAGTAGTTTGGGATTTCAAACTACTTGGCCTCTTCTCCCAAGTGACAGGGGACAGGACAAGAGGGAATGGCCACAAGCTCTGCCAGGGAGATTTAGGCTGGACATTAGGAAAAAAAATTTCATGGAAAGGGTCACTGGTCCCTGGCAGAGGCTGCCCAGGGAGGGGGTTGAGTCCCCTTCCTTGGAGGGATTTAAGGGACGGGTGGACAAGGTGCTGAGGGACGTGGGTTAGTGATTGATGGGAATGGTTGGACTCGATGATCCGGTGGGTCTCTTCCAACCTGGTGATTCTATGATAATTCTATTCATTTTTACTCTGTAATGGGGTGTTCTTGGCCCGTCTCAGCAGGTTTTGGTGCTTTGCAGATCGCTGGTGAGCTCTGCGGATGGAAGACGGCTCTGGGTACGGGCTTGTTAAACAAAACTGGCACAGTGCTGGAAACACGCATTGCCAGTGCTAAAACCTGAGTTTTTAACAGGCTCAGCAGAAGTTAATGTAAATAATTGCCTGTGTTAGTACAAAGTGTGGATCCACACTCTTACAATGTGCTGACTGTGATGTGCAGTAGCGTGGGGGTTTGCTGGGCTCCTGAAGGCAAATTCTATTTTAATTGTGTTACCAGTCATCCGAGGCACTTTGCATAGAAGCTCACTGGTCCTGAGCAGTTCAGGGGCTGTGGCTGAGTAGGGGACACTGGGATAAAATGCATAATGCTTCCACCTGACTGAAATTTGTCGTTCAGTTTGGCCCACAGCTCAATGACAGCCATCAAATATTTTTAGCACCATTGTAAAGACTTCTCAGAATTTCAAATTCAAAAGCATGAAGTATTCTTTGATAGATATACAAGAAGCCACTTAAATATGTGATCCCAGGTTCAGGAACATATAAATCACAGGAAAAAAACAAGTTAATATTACCTATTATTTTTACAGAGGAAACCAATTCATTTTTTTAATCTTACTCTGAGGGAGTTAACAAACATAATTGAACATAATATCAAACGCAAAGATGCATAAAACATAGGATTAGAAGGCTTTGAGGAAAGTTGGGTCTTTCATTTAGTTCTTTTATCTCGTCATTCAATATTTCGAAGTGAAGAAGGGCTGCTGGCACTGTTTAGCAACAATTCATCAACCCTTCCTCCATGAAAGTCAAGTGCTCCTTACTCCAAACACGGATTTTGGAGAGTCTCCTTTCTTGCTTTGACTTTTAACTTCAACTCAGCACTGAGCAGCGCGGCAGGTTAGGGTAGGAGTGAAGACGGCAGATTAAGCAGCCCTGCTGAGCAGTGAAGCGGCTGTTGCCAGTCCTCGGTAAGAAAATTAATAAATGCCACCACTAAAGCAACTTTAGGAGCTGGATAATGTTTCATATATTTCAGAAAGACTCATTTTACACTGAAAACCAACGGTAATCCCACAGCCCCATAGTGCAGGCAAAAACATTTACCTAAGTGAACAGAGAGGTTTCAGATGGCAGTAGAAATCTGGAATAAAGCCACTGCAATGCATCGAGGAGACTGGGGTTTTCTGTTCTGACAAATCACAGTTTAAATGGGAGACAGAGGCGATTCATTCCCACGTGCAGAGCTCCTCAGGTGTAAAGGGAACGTTCTCGCCGCGCCACACTGCAGGGATATGGGGAGGCACGTGCAGTGCCCAGAGGGTTTTTCTAAACACTGGCTTAAGTATCATTAATAGCAAACAGAGCATGAACTTTGATTTTAATATAACACTACTTAGTTGTAGCATTTACCATTTAATGAATGCTCAATGCAATAATAGGCCAAAATCAGGATAAGGGCTTTTTTTCTTTTTTTTTTTTTAATAGCAAAAGCTATTACTGCTGTATCTGACAGGTCCATCTCTGCATTACAGCTTAGCTTTCAGAAAGGGCAATGGCATGAATAAACGTCTCGTGCCGTGGCCACGCTCCCTCTTCCCCTCAACACGGTCAAAGGACACAGGAGCACTGATCTCTCATAACAAATCTTTCACTGACTTTACCCAACTGGCCTTTCATGCCGCACAAACCACTTGGTTGTGATGGATGGCTGGGGTTTACGGTGCCCATACCCTCTACAGGCAGAATCTGGAAGATCTTCTTCACCAGCAGCAGCTCCCAGTACTTAAAGAGGGTCTCCAGGAAAGCTGGGGTAGGATGAGTGGGATGGTTTTAATCGGAAAGAGGGGAGGTTGAGTTGAGATTTTAGGAAGAAATGTGGGTGGGGAGGCTCTGGCCCAGGCTGCCCAGAGCAGTGGCGGCTGCTCCATCCCTGGAGGGGTTCCAGGCCAGGTTGGATGGGGCTGGGAGCCCCTGATCCAGTGGGAGGTGTCCCTGCCCGTGGCAAGGGTGTTAGGACTGGATGAGCTCTAAGGTCCTTTCCAACCCAAACCATTTTATAAGTCTATGTTTACCACCTGCTGAACTCATAAAGAGAATGGAAAGAGAAAACAGTCTGGGATTTATGAACCACTTCCTAAACTTGTATCAGAAAATAAATTCAGGTTTTCTTTGCTGTCTTGACACATCCTGGACTTTTGTTCCTTATGAAACATGAAGTCACCTCAAAGGCTGAAAATTCAGGCAGGCTTCTTTTTATGTTTTTAAGGTCGAGGAAGTAGTATGAGAACAAAATCAAGACAAAAACATTGTTTTAGATAGAAACTTAACTTCATTGATTATGTCAGTAAAATGTAGATGCAAAAAAAGATGCTGCTTGGAGAAGACAATCATTAAGTCTGGAAAAGTCTTCTAAGTTCATCAGGTCCAACTGTCAATGTGTCTTTTGAGGAAAAATGAGACAGAAGGGAGGATAACAAATTTAGGAAGTTTCCAACTAATAGTGAGGCAGGTGTTCTTTTAATACAGTGAAGATTTAACTGGCTTAAACAGAAAACAACCCCACAAAAATGTTGTAAAGAACAGCAGTTCATTCAGCCAAGAAGGAGACAACTTGGTAAAATCCCATGTACCAATGGGTCCATGCAGGTGGATCGATAGCCCCTCTCCTCCTCACAGCCAGGGCTATGGCAATTCCAGAAGGCTCCTACACCAACCTTTTTTTGAGGTTGCATTGTTTCAGTAAGAACCTCTGGTTTTTCAAATAAATGTCTTAGGACAAATCATCCTCCTGTGCTCACCACTCCTGTTTCAAAAGTCCCAGGACAAGACACTCCTGCCCGACGATTTGCTAGGAATTCCCAAAGAAATCAAATCAGCAGGGTCGGGTTATTTCCTAAGCCAACACTCCAAGCAAATCTAAACACAGCTAATGGACTCCTGAACTGTCCTTTATAAATGAACAGCAGATGAGGCAGCAATTTCTGCCTATAAGTACCTCTTGGTGGTTTCTATCAACAAGCATCTATTCTAAAACACATTGAAGGCACTCTCCAGGCTTCACACACAGACTGAATGAAGGGCCTACTTCTTTCAGAATAATTCATATGAATTTCTTCTGCAGCTGTGAGAAAAAATATGTTTGTAAATGAAATTCCATAGAATCATACAATCATGGAATGGTTTGAGTTGGAAGGGGCCTTGAAGCCCATCGAGTTGCACCCACCTGCCATGGGCAGGGACACCTCCCACTGGATCAGGGG
The DNA here is from genome assembly GCA_033459285.1 of Clamator glandarius. Lineage (NCBI taxonomy): Eukaryota > Metazoa > Chordata > Aves > Cuculiformes > Cuculidae > Clamator > Clamator glandarius. The sequence goes on along the minus strand of JAUNZM010000077.1, from coordinate 690,744 downwards.
CTCCCAGCCCCATCCAACCTGGCCCTGAGCATCTCCAGGGATGGGGCAGCCACCCTGCTCTGGGCAGCCTGGGCCAGGGCCTCCCCACCCTCACAGCAAAACATTTCTCCCTAAGATCTCATCTCAATCTCCCCTCTTACAGCTTCAAGCCATTCCCCTCATCCTGCCCCTGCACTCCCTGGTCCAGAGCCCCTCCCCAGCTTTCCTGGAGCCCCTTTCAGCCCTGGAAGCTGCTCTAAGGTCTCCCTGGAGCCTTCCCTTTCCAGGCTGAACAACCACAACTCTCTCAGCCTGCCCTCACACATGATGTGCTCCAGCCCTCGGATCATCTCCGTGGCCTCCTCTGGACTCGCTCTGACAATTCCTTGTCTTTCTCGTGCTGATGACTCCCCAGCCGAGTGCAGAGCTGCAGATGAGGAGTTAACAGCACCCAGAGCATCGTTCACCAGCACCACAGGGGCACGAAGCACCGAGGGCTCCTGCATGTCCCCTAGAGATGCCCCAGCGCTCACAGCTCACTGCAGCGCTCATCCAGCCGCACGCAAATGTCCTAACGAAATGCCGTACGCCCTGCAATGTTCTTGGTGAGTTCAGCTTTGGGATTTTCAATGCAAGTCCCGTAATAAATCTTGCCACGCTTCCGCGGTCTCCTTATGACAGTATCACACTCCGATCTGCTTCATGTATTACCACTGTTTCATGCAACCCAAATATACTCTTAGAGCTGCGGTGCTACTATAAACACAGGTATCAGCAAATTCATTCTGTGTTATGACTGCCATAAATCTATCAGGACTTGTCAGCTGCAGAAGGGCCAGAATTGTCCATAAAGCAACAGTGTTTAAAGCTCAGAAATCTCAGCCACGTAAAAACGAAATAAAAAGCACCCTGCTAAATGTTACAGGTCAGAAAACACCCGATTTCTTAAGGAGAAAAAAAAAAAAGAACACAAACCGAATGTAACTATTCCCTTTCTCTGCAGAGAGAGGCAGCTGACAGATGGACTACGCCGTTAAATGTCAGTGCTATAACTCAAACCCCGAACGCGTGCAAACAGCCCCATGGACGGGTCTGCTCACTGCAGCCCATTAACTGCCCATGAATCTCACCACCACTTCGGACTCACTCACCTCAAAGAGCTTCTTCATGCATCCCGTGGGATCACAATATCTAACTATGGTGACTAATTCATCTAATTCATCACGCCTGATGTTTTAGGCTTCTGCTTCTTCAGGGTTTAAGGACATGAGGCAGGAAAGCAGAAAAATACAGACTGAGCGCGGGATGCCAAAAGCTATATATCCTAAATCATTTTCGAGCAGAAGCCCTGTTAGTGACCATCCCCAGATGTCCTGAGCACTGTCAGGAAGCATAACTTTTGGTTTCAGATTCTCCACCCATCATATTAATTATGGATATGGAACAATCTGTTAACCTTATTAGAATCATAGAAATGTTTGGTTGGAAAAGACATTTGAGATCATTGAGTCCAACCATACCTGTTCAATACTAAACCAGATCCCTGAGCACCTCATCTCCCTGGCTTTGAAGTACCTTCAGGGATGGGGGATCCACCACTTCATTGGGCAGCTGGTTCCAGGGCCTGATAACCCTTTCAGCAAAGACTTTTTTTCCTGATATCTAGTCTAAACCAACCCTGGCACAGCTAGACGCCGGTTCCTCTCTGGTGTCTTGTTACTTGGGAAAAGAGACCAACACCGACCCCTTCGCATCCTCCTTTCCAGGAGCTACATAGAGCGAAGAGTTCCCCCCTCAGCCTCCTCTTCTCCAAACTAAACAGCCCCAGGTCCCTCAGCCACTCCTCATAATCCCTGATCTCCAGCTCCTTCCCCAGCTCTGCTCCCTCCTCTGGACGCGCTCCAGCCCCTCAACGTCCTTCATGTAGCGGGAGGCCCTAAACTGAACCCCGGATCTGAGGTGCAGCCTGACCCATGCTGAGTACAAAAGCTATTTGAGCAAGGGTTATTGTTTCTGAAATGATCTCATTTCTGTGTTTCATATTAAAAACATTTATTTCAAGGGCTTTTACGCATCGCGGTCTGTGCTTGATTGCAATGGGTTACTGAACAGTGCAGGTCGGCCCCACACAAAGAGACTCAGTGAGCGACGCAGAAGCACAGTAACACACAAAATTAATCAAGTTGTGCTTCAGAGGTGCAGAAGGGTGCACTTAAAGCTCTCTGCTCCACCCAGGCCAACATCTGCTTCATCCCCATCCGTGGGAGGAATTCTCTGGGATTCTGCCGATTAAAGCCAGCAGCTGAAATGGAGGATGGGCCTTTCGGGACGGCTGCATTCATTTTGCATGAAGCTAAGGTGTGATTGCATCTCGTTTGCCGGCACCGCCAGCACAATGGAACAGGAGGAGAAGTGAAAAAGCAGCAGGTGTAGGGAATGGAAGCGCCCTGGATTAGTTTCCTTTAAGAAGGTAATCCATACGGAAAAAGAAAGGCAGGGTGCTTTAATCACCTGTGTCATGCCCTATGTCTTGTACTTAATAGAAATGATTTCTTGTCACATATATACGCGCACGTTTGACTAAAGGAAGTTGAGTCTTGCTGGGGTGCGTAACAAGGCAAGAAGGAAGAATGTGATTTCCTGGGACAGCTGAAGCTGAACAGGATAGAGCACCACAAAGACACCTGAAAAACACACAATGGGAAAAAACTGCACTGACAAGTAGAGAGGAGTAGATCAGATGACCAGAATAGCCCCTCTCTCTCGACTCTTTATTATTCTATGAACCTGTTTGATTTTGAGGAACAGTTCAAGTTCTTACCCCAACAAAGGATGAGTTTAAGCTTGACAAAGAAAAAAGGCGAGCCTCTGGTTTTTATTATCCCTGTATCTGCTTTTGACAAAGCTCCTCAGGTGGTGACGCGACGAGCTCATTGAAAAGTGCAAGAGAAAGCTGTGGGCTGGGGCCAGGACGGTAATCAGAGGTGGGAAATGGAGTAGCTCTTCAGTCTCGCACAGAGACAGTAACACTCATTTTAGATAATGTGTCTACAGTAACCCAAATAATCTGGATCATAGGGAATGGCAAGTATCAATCTCAGCAACAGCTATAAAGTAAGCATCGCCCAAGAGGAGGCAGCCAGCAAAGCGGATTGCTATCATTACGGTGATGAATGGGGAATTCTCCACAACGCTACAGGTGTAGGATGGGGAACAACTCACTCCTCTGCAGAATCGCAAGTAAGAGCATTGCAGGCATCTCGGTGTTGCCGTGCGGTTAACGCTGCCCCAGCCCCCTCTGTGACCCAACCACACAGGGGCCGTGGGGCAGGGGAAAAGGAGAGAAGAGATCCTACAAGAAAGCTGGGAAGGGCTTTTTATTAGGGAATAGGGATGGGGGGAATGGTTTTAAGCTGAAAGAGGGGACATTGGGATAAGATTTTAGGCCAGGTTGGACGGGGCTCGGAGCACCCTGATCTGGATGGAAGTGACCCTGCCCATGGCAGGGGGGTTGAAAGAGTTGGACTTCAAGGTCCTTTCCAACCAAAATTGTTCTATGATTCCCTGTTGTACTGCTTTTGTTTTCTTTGCCACTTGCTAAAAAACAGCAGAGAAATAAAATCAATCTTCCCACCACTGGGACCATATTTTTTGAAGAGTAGAGCCCTGTGAAGCAGAGATGTTTTTTCCTGCTTAGGCAGAGGGGGGCATGGACTGAGGCAGTTCAGAGCAGGAGCTTCTGAAATCTCGAGTATAGAAAAGCAATCGGTTGGCTGGCAGAGACAATTTTTTAGAGCAGCGATTCTATAAGCGGGAAGGGTAAGCAAGTTAGCAGATTACAGAAAAGACTTAAAAAAACATCAACATTGCTACTTGACACTAAGATGACAACAGCAAAGGGTGGAAAAATCAGAGAGTCCTTCTTCTAGACACAGCTAAGAGAGAAGTAGGTGGGATGAGCTGGATCTGTCTACCAAGGAGTAGGGAAATCAATAGCAGTAGTGAAGGCAAAGCTGATAGGGGGTTGGAGGGAACAGGTAATAGAGCATCTCTGCAAAGCCTAGGAAAAATACAGAGGAAAAAGTTAAATGTTGGCCGGTCATTGAAACAATAAATAGCTGTTGTCCTGAGTTTGCATGTATACAATGCAAAAGGTCTCCTTGCATTGTCTCTTAGTATTTCTCTTAGGCCAGGCTGAGGGAGTTGGGGTTGTTCAGCCTGGAGAACTGAAGGCTCTGGGGAGACCTTAGGGCAGCTTCCAGGGCTGAAAGGGGCTCCAGGAAAGCTGGGGAGGGACTCTGGATCAGAGAGTGCAGGGATAGGATGAAGGTTTCAGCTGCAATAGGGAAGATTGAGATGAGATCTTAGGGAGAAATGTTTTGCTGTGAGGGTGGGGAGGCCCTGGAACAGGTTGCCCAGAGCAGGGGTGGCTGCCCCATCCCTGGAGGGGTTCCAGGCCAGGTTGGATGGGGCTTGGAGCAACTGGATTCCGTGGGAGGTGTCCCTGCCCAGGGCAGAGGGTTAGAACTGGATGGGCTCTAAGATGCCTTCCAATCTACACCATTCCATGACTCTATGAGTAACCTTCATCTTATCAAAACCTGTAAGACATTCAATGAAGCTAAGATTTGGAAGAGACAATGGATTTGAAGTCTCACAGGCTTTTAAATAAGCCTGTTCTGGATATGCTATGGTCTGGGTGTTGAAAAGGTGGGGCTTACTTTCTTTTTTAATTTTTTCAAGTGGATTAAAAAAACAGATTAGGACAACATGGTCCTGAGAGGACTTTATGGAAAATTGACGAATACCAGAAGATTCAATATCTGTTGCTCTGTACGTGCTCCACCAAAGGCTTATTCTGGAGTCACGAGGCACAACAGGCAACAACAGTATCTCTGCTTTCATGTTGGCCACATCCCACCACACACCCAAGAATAAGAAAAACCAATTGTATAAATACCACTATAGGGCGCTTAGAACACAGTTGGATGTTCAAAAGAAAAAAAAAAAAACCCTTTGCTTTTACATTGTTGGGATTCCAACTTCAAAAGGAAACGCATGCATCGGTTATAGCCAGCACTTGTGTCTGAACAGAAAACACGATCGTACATAAAGAAATTGCAGTCCATAGGCTACAGTGCCATCTAATCCTAGCACCCCATGAGTGTCTCCAGGCTGGATCAGGGAATGCATTACTAAGGAAACTTTAAAAGTAAGGTGCTGAAGATAAGCAGTGGTCAATGAGACTTTCAAGGGAGGTACAGGAATCAGCTAACAGAGACATGACGTCTTCAAAGCCCGGACAGCAGTGGAAAAAGCATCTGTCAGGGAAAGATAAAAGTGTTAAACAGGGCAGCAAAAGTGAACCACAGATAAAATAGGCAAGAGGGGAGATCAACAAAGGCAGATCTGACATTTCCGATGCTCTGCCAACATGCACTTAGGTTTCAGGGATGTCAAGGGCTGAGAACATATTTTCTCCACCAAAGCTTTAAAGGACCACACCATGAGAGTTTGGAAACCAAAGTCTCCACCAGCTTCATGTTCTGCCAAGTGAACCATTCATCAAGTGACTTGAGATATTCCGAGATATGCATCTCTCTGGCAGAACACATCAGATGGAGGGCAAATCTGCCCAGTTAGGAGAGACAAAGGCTCTTCTTTCTCATTTGTATGAACACATTTGACAGAAAAATGCTTCCCATGCATTTAAATAGGATGCTGATGTCATAGGCACACCAGAAAATCCTCTCAGTGTCTGGAAGTAAAAGGATCATAAATATTAGAAAAAAAAAATGTTAGACAAGGATAACACAAAGTGCTACAACAACTACTAGATGCCACAACCATCAAATCAGATATGTTGTGCCAAGAGGACATGCTTCGTTACAGAGCTCTCCTGTGGCACCTAGTCCTTACCTGTCTGCACCATTTAGACAACATGGGATCAAGACAGGACTTAAACCTGACTAATCTTGCTCAGACAAGAGGATTTCCACCAGATATAATCATGTTGCTCCTGCAGGACACGAGAAGCAGGGGAGCTTTTAGATTACTGCTGTTTCTAATTTGGACCTCTGAAGACAACTCAAGCCCGAATTGCAGCAGCAACTGCAGTAGATTTAGGATCGCACAGTCATAGAATCATGGAATAGTACAGGTTGGAAGGGATCTTAGAGCCCATCCAGTTCCCACCCCTGCCACGGGCAGGGACACCTCCCGCTGGATGAGGCTGCTCCAAGCCCCATCCAACCTGGCCTGGAACCCCTCCAGGGATGGGGCAGCCACCCCTGCTCTGGGCAACCTGGGCCAGGGTCTCCCCACCCTCACAGGAAAACATTTTCTCTTAAGATCTCATCTCAATCTCCCCTCTTACAGCTTCAAACCATTCCCTCTCATCCTGCCCCTGCCCTCCCTCATCAAGAGTCCCTCCCCAGCTTTCCTGGAGCCCCTTTCATCCCTGGAAGCTGCTCTAAGGTCTCTCCAGAGCCTTCTCTTCTCCAGGCTGAACAACCCCAACTGTCTCAGCCCATTCTTGTAGCAGAGATGCTCCAGCCCTTGCATCATTTCTGTGGGCTCCTCTGGCCTCTCTCCAACAGCTCCGCATCCCTCCTGTGCTGAGGACTCCAGAACTGGACACAGGGCTCCAGGTGGGGTCTCACCAGAGCTGAGCAGAGGAGCAGAATCCCCTCCCTCTCCCTGCTGGTCCTGACACTTCGGATGCAGCCCAGGACACGGTTGGTTTCTGGGCTGTGAGCACATGTTTCCAGCTCATGTGGAGCTTCTCATCCACCAGCATCCCAGCTCCTCTCTCCAGGGCTACTTTCAATCCATTATCTGCCTGTCATGTACTTGCCCAAGTCAGAGCAGCAACAAAGCTCTGAAGGGAGAGGGGGTTGAGACCAGGCTAGACAGAAGCGAACCTGGATGTGGGACACTGGTGATTCAGAAAGAGTGTGCTGGTGAGGACCACCAGTACATCACCACACAGAAAGTGGGGGTGAACACACCTGGGGGTGGTAAGGGAGATATTGGCGCTCTGGCACAAGCTACTCCAGTTACCAGGCAATTGGGAATGAACTTTGTTCCCTCTAAGAGGGCTGAAGGCTCAGCAGCTCATCTGAACTGCATTTACACCAATGCACGCAGCATGGGGAATAAGGAGGAAGAGCTGGAAGTTGTCGTAGGGCAAGGAGCCTATAATATTGTTGCCATCACGAAAACGTGGTGGGATGTCTCATATAACTGGAGTGCAGCTATGGTGGGTACAAACTCTTCAGGAGGGACAGGAAGGGAAGGAGAGGAGGCGGGGTGGCCCTCTTCGTAAGGGAGGACTTGGACACTGTTGAGATGGATTGTGGCGATGAGGAGATTGAGTGCTTGTGGGTTAAAATCAGAGGAGCCCATAAGAAGGTAGATTTTGTGATGGGAGTCTGTTACAGACCACCCAGCCAAGGAGAAGCAGCTGATGAGCTCTTCTATAAACAGCAGCTCAGGAGAAAGCCATGCCCATGTTCTGGAAAAAAAGCCAGCAGGGGAAAAAACCAGCTTGGTTGAACAGAGAGATCTTGAGAGATATCAAGAAGAAGAGGAATGTTTATGGGCTCTGGAAGAGGGGACAGGCCTCTTGGGTGGACTACAGGAGGGAAGTGAGATTGTGCAGAGAAAAAATCAGAAGGGCAAAGGCTCAACTAGAAATCAGATTGGCAGAGTCTGTGAAAGATAACAAAAAATCTTTCTTTAAATATATAAATAATAAAAGGAGGACTAGGGAGACCATACAGTCCCTACTGGACGCAGAAGGAGCAACAGAGACAGGGGATGAGGAAAGGCTGAGGTACTTAATGCCTTCTTTGCCTCAGTCTTTCATTCTAAAGAAAGCTGTTCCCTCTGTGTACAAACCCCAGAGCTAGAGGAGCAAAATGAGGCTCCCATGGTCCAAGAGGAGGTGGTCAGAGTCCCACTAGCCCGACTAGACACTCACAAGTCTATGGGGCCAGATGGGATTCACCCGAGGGTACTGAAGGAGCTGGTGGATGTGCTGGCCAAACCCCTTTCCATCATCTTCCAACAGCCCTGGATGACTGGGGAGGTTCCGCTGGACTGGAGGCTGATGTCGTGCCCATCTATAAGAAGGGGCGCAGGGAGGATCTGGGGAACTACAGGCCTGTCAGCCTGACCTCGGTACCGGGGAAAGTCATGGAGCAGGTGATCTTGAGTGCGATCATCAAGCACTTGCAAGAGAACCGGGTGATCAGGCCCAGTCAACACGGGTTCACGAAAGGCAGGTCTTGCCAGAGTAATCTGATCACCTTCTATGACAAAGTGACTTGGCTGCTGGACGAGGGAAAGGCTGTGGATGGATCTTCCTGGCCTTCAGTAAAGCCTTTGATACAGTTTCTCCCAGCATTCTGCTCAGGTAACTGTCCCCTCTGGCCTGGACGGGCGCACACTCTCCTGGGTGAAAAACTTGTTGAATGACCGGGCCCAGAGGGTGGTGGGAAATGGAGTTAAATCCAGCTGGAGGCCAGTGACAAGTGGGGTTCCCCAGGGCTCAGTCCTGGGTCCAGTCCTGTTTAATGTCTTTATCAACGACCTGGATGAAGGCATCGAGTGCTCCCTTAGCAAGTTTGCAGATGACACCAAGCTGGGTGGAAGTGTGGATCTGCTGGAGGGTCGGGAGGCTCCAAAGGGATCTGAACAGGCTGGACTGCTGGGCTGAGACCAACGGCATGAGGTTTAACAAGGCCAAATGCCGGGTCCTGCACTTGGGGCACAACAACCCTAAGCAGAGGTACAGACTAGGAGAAGCCTGGCTGGAAACTGCCAGGAGGAGAAGGACCTGGGGGTGCTGGTTGACAGCGACTGAACATGAGCCAGCAGGGGCCCAGGTGGCCAAGAAGGCCAGTGGCATCTTGGCTTGGATCAGAAACGGCGTGGCCAGCAGGTCCAGGGAGGTTCTTCTCCCTCTGGACTCAGCACTGGTGAGACCGCACCTCGAATCCTGGGATCAGTTCTGGGCCCCTCACCACAAGAAGGATGTTGAGGCTCTGGAGCGAGTCCAGAGAAGAGCAACGAAGCTGGTGAAGGGGCTGGAGAACAGGCCTGATGAGGAGCGGCTGAGAGAGCTGGGGGTGTTCAGCCTGGAGAAGAGGAGGCTGAGGGGAGACCTCACTGCTCTCTCCAACTACCTGAGGGGAGGTTGTGGAGAGGAGGGAGCTGGGCTCTTCTCCCAAGTGACAGGGGACAGGACGAGAGGGAATGGCCTCAAGCTCTGCCAGGGGAGGTTCAGACTGAACATTAGGAAATAATTTTTCATGCAAAGGGTGATTGGTCCCTGGCAGAGGCTGCCCAGGGAGGGGGTTGAGTCCCCTTCCCTGGAGGGATTTAAGGGACGGGTGGACGAGGTGCTAAGGGACGTGGGTTAGTGATTGATGAGAATGGTTGGACTCGATGACCCTGTGAGTCTCTTCCAACCTGGTGATTCTATGACCCTATGAAAGCACCAGGGCAAGCTGACCAGGCTCATTTCTCAGATTTAGCAGCACCAGGACCAGCTGTTTCAAAGCTACCCTGGCTCTGGGATCACACGCTGGCCCCACAAGCTGATGTCTGCATCAACATAAACCACTGCAGTGGGATACGACCCAGGTGGTGTAACACATTCCCTTTTCCCTCTCCTGTGCCAGCTCTGCTTGGACAGGAGCTGTCACTGTCATACAGTTATTGCCCTCACTGTAAGCGAGTAACCGTGAGTGACAGGATCTGGCAAACAGGAGTGTAAAAGAAGCAAACGCACGCACCCAGCAATTCCCCTCAAGCAATACTAGCTGTGAATACAGTATTTTTGGCTATCACAACCAGCCCAAGCTATTACTTGCTATGCTTCAGATGTGTTTGAGCTTTTCTGAGCCTAAAAATCCACTGTGCAACCTCCTAAACACTTTCACTGCAGTAACCAATCGAGACTGTAATGACTGCAGCCTGCTGGCACAGCGGGTTGTGTTTGGAGACCAGTGATTCAGACTGGAAAGCCTGAGGAAAAGAGAGACAAAAGAAAATCACTCAAGAGGTGGAATGGTCTTGGGAAAGATCAAAAAGGCTGTGGAGCCGATGAGGTTCTGGGACTCACTAGTGATAAACATGGGGGACAGGGAAGAAGCTTTGGCATCGGGAGTGAATTGAGATTTGTAATCCGAACTCAGAAGGAATCACAGTCTGTGCATTATCCACATTCTAATTAGATGGTGTTCGTCCAAAAAAATAAATTGGGAACAACCATAAAGATTATGCACCGTTCTCCGGACTTGGAGCTATAAGACACATCGAGGTTGCAGCTGAAAAGCAAGTTTATGATCCAGTGCGCAGCCAAGTGAGTCAGGACCGGTTTACTGCAAAGAAGGGCACTCACAGCGCTTTGTAGATGAATTTTGCAGTGATTGCTATCATCATCAAAGATGCAATTGAACTGATTAAAGTGGAGACATCTCCTAGAAGGAGTCTGCATAGAAGGATAACAATTTGCAATTTTCCTCAAATCGGCAAAGCAGCACTCACAGGATAAATTAGTGCCAGCAGTTTCACGAAGCAATTCAAGTGCCACCAAGGACAGAAAAGAGGTAGCAGCTCCTCAGTCATATATTTATCTGCAGAGATCTTAGGGTAGCCTTCCAAAACTTAAAGGGGGCACTAGGAAAGCTGGGAAGGGACTCTTGATCAAGGATCACAGGGACAGGATGAGAGGGAATGGTTTGAAGCTGAAAGAGGGGAGATTGAGGTGAGATCTTACAGAGAAATTTTTTACTGTGAGGTTGAAAGACCCTGGCCCAGGCTGCCTAGAGCAGGGTGGCTGCCCCATCCCTGGAGGGGTTCAAGGCCAGGTTGGATGGGGCTTGGAGCCCCTGATCCAGTGGGAGATGTCCCTGCCCGTGGCTGGGGACTGGATCGGGATGAGCTTTAAGGTCCCTTCCAACCCAGTCCATTCTGTGATTCTACGTATCTAAGTAAAACACATTACAGAGTAAGTAGGTTATCTAGAAATTCCATTTCTCTCTTAGAGAAACATTCAACTGAAAAAAAATGAAGACTTCTGAATATAAAGTATGAGATTTACTCATAAGCTTTTGAAACTCCATGTCCTGATTCTGCAGCCACGCTCTGCTGAGGTTTAAGAACAGCCTGCACCTTGTGGTAGAGAGGGGAGGAATAAGAAGCAGGAGAAAACTTCCCTTCAGGCAGGGCAGGGGGAGAGAGGAGCAAAGCAGGGTTGGGAAAGAGTCATTCCTGCTGCATTTCCTTTTTTCTTGCTTTTCAAGAAGTTACAAAAGCTTCCCTCAGCTACCCCAGGGGTCCTGCTTGGATGTTCTGCACCCTAGACCTTGACATTATAAAAAGATCCTCGAGATGGTACTATGGGTGTCACTCTTATGTAGAACTGGAGCTTTTCTTCACCTATGCAATAATAACAGCTGATGAGATCAGAGGAAAAAGAAAAAAAAATCCCCAAGTGCCAGTCCTTTCCTCTTCTGAATATACTCAACGACCCGGAGAAGGAACTACTCCATCAACCCTTTAATGATGCACAAAGCCTTCATCTAGTCTATTTTACTTTTCCTGTTTTTTCTAATCTGGATCTATTTTGGTGCTTGCATTACGTTAGACTAAATCGTACAGTTCTTCTGGGGAGAGACTCCCGGAGACAGTCACAATGTGATGGAATGGGTTGGGTTGGAAGGCATCTCAAAACCCATCCAGTTCCAACCCCCCTGCCACGGGCAGGGACACCTCCCGCTGGATGAGGCTGCTCCAAGCCCCATCCAGCCTGGCCTGGAACCCCTCCAGGGATGGGGCAACCACCGCTTCTCTGAGCATCCTTGGCCAGGGCCTCCCCACCCTCACAGGAGACCAGCTCTTCCTAAGATCTCATCTCAATCTCCCCTCTTTCAGATTCAAACCATTCCCTCTCATCCTGTCCCTGTGATCCTTGATCACAGGGACAGGATGAGAGGGAATGGTTTGAATCTGAAAATTCAAACCCCAGCTTTCCAGGAGCCCCTTTCAGCACTGGAAGCTGCTCTAAGGTCTCCCTGGCGTCTTCTCCAGGCTCCACAAGCCCATCGCTCTCAGCCTGTCCTCATACAGGAGATGCTCCAGCCCTCGGATCACCTCTATGGCCTCTGGACGCACCTCAGTAACTCCACATCCCTCCTGTGCTCAGGACACCAGATCTGAACACAGGGCTCCAGATGAGCTCTCACTAGGGCAGAGCAGAGGGGCAGGTTGCCCTCCCTCGCCCCGCTGGCCGCGCTGCTTTGGATGCAGCTCAGGACGTGGTTGGTTTTCTGGGCTGCAAGGCACATTGCCGGCTGTGCGACTCCTCTGCTTTAACACAGCCTTGCAAATGAGGCAGGGAACATAAATCACTTTCAGTAAAGGAAGCGGCATTACTCTCCTAGCTCTACCTTCTATGTCTGTTTTAAATACAGCACAGAAGTGCGCAAGGCAAGCAGAGGCTGAAAGGACAAACATTGTCACGGGGAACACCCACCTGAGCCAGTGGAGCATCTCTTGCCGTGCTGCGCTGGCTAGAAATATACAGTTATGATCTGAGAGACAGGCAACATCACTGCTACAAAATGCAGATGGGGTGACACAGAGTGTCATTTTGTAAGGATGGTTTCAGCCTTTCAGGGTTTTCACCCCCAATTCATGATGTCGATTGGGTGCTAAGGTATCAGCTTTTAAAAGCTATGAGAGGCATTAACAGAAAAAGCCTTTCTATATATCTGCATTATTTTTGTGTCTCCTGTAACACACAATTCAGATGAAAATCTTCTTTTTTCTCCCAGAGAATGTAGCCTCTTCTAGCAGGGAGACCTCATACTTAAATGCATTGTTGGGAGGATCCTGGATTAATTTGTATGCGAGTCAAAAAATGGAAAGTGTTGTGCACAGAGACTCCTTTGTCCTCCCAAGCCTCAAGTGAGAGGGAGCAGGTAAGGGAGAAAAACAAACAATTGCTTCCAACCCCAGAAAAGGGAAAGCCCAAAAGCAGATCTTGATCTTGCTGAAGGTCTGGACCGCGGCCAACCCAGCCCAGTGTTTTCCCAGGCAGAGAGAGGGAGAAAAGATGCTTATAATCAAACATCCCTCACTACGCAGGGGATGGGAAAAGGTGAACCAGCTTGACTGGCCTGGGGGAAATAAATCCAAAAAAGAGACAAATTCAGGAAGAATATGGCAAAGGATTGCCATGCGGTTGTTCGAGGGATGAATAATCTATTGTAACTGGAGCATCCTAAAAGCCCAGCAAATAGACTTTGCACAAAATCACTGTGAAAGGGCCTCCTTCCATCCGCTATCGGACTCTCTGTAAGACCCTCACTCGGCCGTAAAAGCCCTGACCAGGGGTACAACCTCTTTGCTGCAGCCCTGGAACCTTCCCCTCGTTTCCCAGCTCAGGTCTGGCTCTTTATTCAAGCCTGACAGCACTGCACCCAAGGAAGACTAATCCTGGTTTTTGGAAAGCCACCACCAAGCTCTGGGTCCTTGTGGCTGTGACAGGCGTAGCTCATTCAGCAGAAGCCAACTTGGGATCATTTCCATTACTCGGCGGTGACACGAATTCCCATGAAGATCTCAGAAAAGGAAGGGACCACTGAAGAGCTAGAGAGATTAAAGAAAACTAAAATATGCTCGACATTTACAATTCTTTCTGGTGACCGTAGCGGGGTATGAAAGATGCCTTAGCAAAGAAAATGAAAAAAACCCAAACCAAAACTACAAAACCCAAACAAAAAACAATGAAAAGAAAAAGCCAAAAAAAAAATCAAAGCCTCTGATGACCCAACAAGAGCATTTTTTTCTGGCACAAATGCAAAAGTTTGACCAGGAAGAACAGAGGAGAGGAAAAAAAAAAAAAATAGTTTTCAGCATCTCAGACAACACCGACTCCCAGGACCCTGCCATATCCATCTTCTTTAGTAGCCTCCAACAACACGTTGATAACTTTCTCTCCTCTGTTTACAGCTTTACTGGAAATATCTTCAGAAAAAAAGATCTTTCCTTTAGAGAAAACACTACAGAAAACATGATAAAGACAGACTTTCTTCTGCCTGTCAATTGTAAACACCCTTAAAGATCTTGTGAACTTCAGTGTAGGCAGGGCTGGAATTTAAATGCCAAGTGCAAATGTGGTCTGCAGCGTTACATCCCCAGCAAACAAAGGAGAAAATACTTTTGGCAAGGGAGTCCAGAGCTGTCTGGTTAAATAAGCACCTCGGGAAAAGAATTAATGAGATGGAATAGTTCTGAGATGGACTGACAAAGAAAGTACCCTTCCAGAGGTCAAAAAGTGGAGCACTAATACTGGAACAGGTGAAAACTGAGCTAGTAAGATGACTAAGAGGAAACCAGAAGTATTTTTAGACATATGGATCACCTGCCAGGCTAGACACTTCTTTTTATTGCTATTCGACAATTTATATAGCTGGAACATCATCAAAGGAGGTGGTGAGATTCAGCCACAGCCTACTGCTCAGGTTGGCAATTATTATGTGTCTTCACATCCTCTCAAGCAGGAGAAGGAATTTGAACCTTGGTCTGAAGCATCCAAAGCAAATAATCGACTGAGATAGTGGATAAAGGGGCAACGACCTTCCTCCAGCAGTTTTGCTGCCTTCTGAAGGCTTTGCTGTTTCCACTGAATATTTCGTCAGGAGAGCAGTGGAACATTGCACACCAAGTGAAACAAAACCCCGATCCAACAATTGTTCAGTCCTTCATCCTTCTCCATCAGCAGGAGGGCTGAAAAAACCGGCTGTTTACAGAACCATCAAGTAAAGAGGAAGGGAACGTGTTTCCCAAATCTACCCAACCTTCTTCAACATCCACTCTATTCCTTGAGCTCTCCAGCCACGTGAGCATCATCAGGCAATGGGAGAGAGAGTGAGGGTGATGCTGGGGAAGTCCTGTGGCCGTTGCGCTCGAGACGTAGGCGTCGAGACCTCTCCACGTGCAGCACCAGGGTAGGACCCCACACACTCCAGCAACCCGGGGAATCTACTCGGCTGCAGTACCACCTACTGTCATGCCATCAGCGTGCTGATTGAAAGAAGAAAGGTGAACTCACTGACACCTGCGGGAATGTGGTTTGCTCTTCTCCACTCCCTTATAAGTGTGTAGAGAATTCCAGCCTAGAACTCATTTTCCAAAGAGAAGTTCAGTCAAATATGATTTCCAATTGACAATTCTATTTGTTTTATTATCTGGAATATTTTTAAGGCTCTTTTGCTCTTAAAAAATAGCCAAATAAATAAAAGTAAGGAAGCAGAGCTTATCTTTAGACTAGTTGAGATTTATTTTCCTCATGAATTTCACTAAATACAAAAGGAACCTGAAGCCAAAACAACAAACAGCAGACAGCTATTTAATTAAAGTAATTCCTGCCTAGATGAGGCTCACACAATGACTCCACTAAATAAGGTTCTGGGTGTTACCAAGCAGGAAAATTAGATGGCTAATAACTATGCAGGGAGGCACACTCAGTTGTAGTAGGGCTCTTGGAAGGATGAGGGTTTGTGGACAGAGGACAAAAGATAAGTGAATGTGGATAGAAAAAAGAGATAAGGACGGTAGCATTCAAAATGCAAGGCCAAGGAAGAAGTGAAGATGTGTGCCAAGACGTGAGGAAAGACAAGTGAGCTGCAGGGACGTGACAGGAATGAGCAGTGGGGGGATTTGTAGAGGGTTTTTCTCCTGGTTCCAGATCAACAGTGTGAAAGATTACTCTGTTTGTCTCATAACATGTTAAGGAAACCTTTCAGCCAACTTTTCTTGAAAAGAATATTCACAGTGAGAGAAATGAGGAGAAGTGGGAGCCTGGGTGCTGGATGTAGGTCAGGGATTAATCCAGAGCAAGGATGCGCCAGCCTGGGGGATGGGAGAAGGGGGAGAGGGGATCCTCCAGCTGGGGACTTATTCATTTCTCTGCAAATAAGAGGAATTCCTCCTTTTCAAGGGAAATTATTAACTCACAGCTGCTATTTACCTAGAATACGATTCAGGACTTTCTTCATGTGCGTATAGCAACATTGGTACAGTGATAACACATACAGATTTGCACCTGCTCCCTAGGTGAATGCAATTGTTGGACCTTCCTCCAAAGGAAGCGAGGGGTCAAAGGAAGAGCAAGCAAGCGAGGTGTCCTGGCCCCAAGACTACTGGCTGGGAAGGTTCCCCATGGGGGCATCCCACTTCAGCCCAGCCTAGGGCTGTCCGTCCCTGCCCCAGGAAAGTCCAGATGCAAGGAAATAAATATATTGTGCCACATACAGGTGTGGGGTAAAGGGAGAAGGCAACACAGAGAAGGCTCTTTTCCAGCCATCGCGGCAATGATGCTAACAAGTGCAGTCTGACACCTGAAACAAAATACTTTGGGAGTAAGAGCTGACACCGGCTCACAGCATCTGAGCCTGCAGGCCTATCCCTTGCTGAGACAATCAGGTTTTTATGGAGAAGTCATTAAAAAAAAGATAAATTATGAATTCAGGCCCAGATCAGCTTGCTCGCTTTGACATTGATGATGTGTATGAAACAAAATCCTCGAGGCCAAATTCCTTCCTGCTGTGAAAAACAGAAGAAAGGGGTGAAAGAGCATGGAGAGAAATGACAGGGCTCAGCTCTTGCCTTGCACAGTTGGGCTTGTCCGAGATTTTCCCCTCTCTAAGCCAATAAGCCTGAACAAACACAACTGGTGATCAACCAGAAGATGTGAGTAATAGAAATGAGTGAGTAACAAAACGCTCATACTAACTATGCACAAGTTCCAGCTTGTTGTTTTTACAGTAAAATGTTGCAGTAGTTGACCCATGGGCAAGTTTTATCCCTTTTCCTCTCATCCAAGCCCCTGTGCACTTACAGCAGGGGCTGTAGCATCAGCAGCAGCTACTCACGTGGCTCCTACGGTGACTCCCTTAGGAACGTGGTCAATACACTGAGGCGGCACCACCAGTCTCCTGACACGGGGGAAGGATGGGTCTCAGAGGATTTACACCAACGGATCAGATGTGGCCCTGGGTCTCGTCTGAAGCAGACAACAGGAGCAGATGCATTTGAAGACGATCAAAGACTCCTCTCTCTGTCCCTGCTTCATCCCCTGGTACAATCGCTAGAAACCAAAGTGAGCAACTTCACAGACCTTCCAACATATTTTCCAGCAGCACCTGTTCTGGCTCAGGATGCTCCGGCAGTCCACGTGCAGCCCAGTGCTCCAAACTGAGCATTTTCATGTGCTCTGAACAGCTCTGGGTTTTCAAACGTGGCACTGTTTTAAGTACAATAATCACTGGAACGGCAGAGAGTAGAAAAAAGCCCATATAGGAGTGAAGGACCAGTGGAGATTGTGGTTATTTAGCTGGTGCAGGCAGTCTCGGATGTGCTCGTGCTCTCTGCCTGCAGAGGAGCTGAAGGCAACACCCCCGGCAGCGATACCTGCTTCGGACATCTCCGACACTGAATGCAACGCATCCTGTCTGAACCAGGCATATAAAAGACAGAGCAAGGGAAAGGTTTAAAACAAATTCCCATGTTCCTACCAGGAGAGCAAAGCCCTCTCCTGGCTCCTGCTCCTCAACACCCCATGACCAAGGCAGGCTGCACATAGCTCATCCGAGGTTTTCCCCAAGAGCAAACACTGTTCTGATTAAAACAAGACCAAGTTTTGCCGGTGACATGGATTAACCTCCAAGTTCTTTTACCCATGTTGCAGATTGAACCTAAAGGAAATGCCCCAAGCGCATTTCGAGCGCGCTGTCATACTCCGCTGCCGATTTCAGAGCTGAAAACCAGAGAGAACTGACATCAAAATGAGATTCCTCCCTTAATTTTTAATGTAGGAAAATCAATGTGTTTTGGCCAAAGAAAATAAAAACCTTGAAAAGTGTTCAATAAGAAGCTCTCATTTTGATGAAGGTGCCAGTAAACAATATCAGAAGGTGCAGAATGAAGTGAATCAGAATGAGAAGAAATTGTACAACTTGGGCCTGTAGAGCTAAAAAGTTGTGAACTTTCTGTCTAGAAATTACCATCAAAATGATTACAAAATACACTGGATCTTTTCACCACTCTTGGTTCCCTTCCCTCTGGAGAATCGCTGCGACAATGCTGAAGGTCCCAGGAGTCAGCGTAAATCTAAAACACATTTAAGGTTTTGTTGGAGCATGGAGGGGACAGAACCCCAGGGAGCACATTGGTTGGGAAACACCACATTTTGCTCTTCTGCTCTGAAATAACCAACTCCTTAAACCCCCTTCTTGCTCCCCTCCAGGGAGTAGACCTGCAATGCCAGAGATTGGAGTCCTTATAAAATTGTTCAGGGAAGCAGTCAGGGAATGGAGAAAACTGACACTCCATAAACTGATCGTAGGATATTTATAATGCTCAGGGTCCTTCATGTACACTTTCTGTTTTATTGATCATAAAAAAAAAATCAATCCATAAACTACATATGTATACAAATATAATACACTGATGCTCCTTAAGGGAATTACAGCACGATCTCAAACTGAAATGCACTAAAATGGATCCCAGAACACATCTGAAGGTTGACGCAGCCCTCGGCAGCTGGAGGCACCGGCGTTGGCACTGCCAGGGGCCAAAACCAGGTTAATGCGGTGAGTGAGTCAAATCTTTTAATAGATACACAGCCAAGTTCATTGGCAGGGCAACAAGGGGAAGCTCGGAGCAGAGCCCTGCAATACAACGGGTCTACAGATAAAAACACCGCAGTCTGCAACGCTGCCAGCTATTTAAATCTTATTGCATAAACAGTCAATCACAGCTTCTTAAAAAAAACCCCAAACCCACCCAAATCCCCTTATTCAGACAGGTTTAATTGATTGTTGTTTTTCAGAGAGAGTTCAGAAAAATGAAAGATGTTCTTATCTAAATCCCTTCTTTTAATAGCCCTAATTTTGCACCGCACCAGTAGTATGTATTTATATACCAAAGCCTCAAGTCCTGAGGATTTTTGCTTGACTCTTGAGAAATTTCAGTGTTCAATTCTGAACTGAGGATGGAAAATTAACTTGCAACCTGAACTGTAATCATTTAAAGTGAGAGTAGTGCAAAGTGGACAGGCGAGATGCACTGTGAGGAGGATGCACCCAGAAATCCCAGGGCCAACCTGGATGCTGCAAGCAGCTCCATCCAAGCCCACATCGGGTGTGCTACAACAAACACAACGTCTAAGGAAAATGAAGACTTTGGTCCCTGTCAGAGGCTGCCCAGGGAGGGGGTTGAGTCCCCTTCCCTGGAGGAGTTTAAGGGACAGGTGGATGAGGTGCTGAGGGACGTGGGTTAGTGACTGATGGGAATGGTTGGACTCGATGATCCGGTGGGTCTCTTCCAACCTGGTGATTCTACAGCTTTCTTGAGAAGAGGAACCACAGCCAAGCACATTTCTTACCCTGATTAAGTAGAGTGTGGTGCTGTACGTTTGGTTTTCTCCACAACATTGCTCATGAAAAGAGTGTCAGTCTTTCCTTTTTTTTTTTACCTCTTCCCCCTTTATTCTTCCCCTTTCTTCCCTGGCTATCTGCACTGCCACGCAGCTCAGACTGAAATGCTATGGTAGCCCATGGGAGCAGGAAATTTATGACACAGAAAACAGTGCTGTTTCAATAACCATTCCATTTTTTTTCCCCCTCATTTCACATCACAGTGGCAATATTATTTATTTATTTATTTATTTATTTATTTACGTGTACCTGCTCTGTAAATATATTCTCCTGGTCTCAACACAACTGTAGAGCAATAGATTTTGTTCTCCTCTGAAATCTAAGAAGAAAATACAACTCGACTGAAAACGTCACATTTAATACACTTCAGCTGTGAAGATTCAGAAAATGCAAAAGGAATAAATTAACCTTATGGTCAGATTAACAGCTAATTCATTAGATTAATTCCACACTTTCGTGTTTATCTGGGCATAGCCTTCTATTCAATAAAAATCTCTATGGCATTACATACACGTTTTTATGATGCTTTTGATTTCTGCATAAGAGGTGGATTTAGTAGCAGCTTTGTTGTCTCTTCTTATTTTTGTTTATCTACCCCTCTACTCTGGATCTGCATATTTTAAAAACAAATACAAGAATATTACTATCTCTGGATATCTCTTTCTGCATCTTCACCATGTTCAAGATACGGTTGTATTTTGTCCTTTGTATTTACTGAGCTGGGGGTTGAAATTCTCATTAACATATCAATCAAAGAATCACAGAATGCTTTGTGCTGGAAGGAACCTCACAGCCCATCCAGTTCCACCCCCTGCCATGGCCAGGGACACCTCCCACTGGATCAGGCTGCTCAAAGCCACGTTGAGATATATTTTCGTGTTACAAACACCTAAGTGATTATTTTTTCAGATGCTGCTAAAATCTATCCTATAGTTAATAAAGTTTTAAGCATTTTTTACCCAAGCAGGTTGAACTTGACCTCATTGCTCTCTACAACTACCTGAGGGGAGGTTGTGGAGAGGAGGGAGCTGGGCTCTTCTCCCAAGTGACAGGGGACAGGACGAGAGGGAATGGCCTCAGGCTCCACCAGGGGAGGGTCAGGCTTGAGATAAGGAAAAATTTTCACAGCAAGGGTCATTGGTCCCTGTCAGAGGCTGCCCAGGGAGGGGGTTGATTCACCTTCCCTGGAGGGGTTTAAGGGACAGGTGGATGAGGTGCTGAGGGACATGGGTTAGTGATTGATGGGAATGGTTGGACTCGATGATCCGGTGGGTCTCTTCCAACATGGTTATTCTATGATTCTATGATTCTATTAGAAGACATCACCCTGCTAGGCATGTTACTTGATATTTTTAGAATCATAGAATCACTTAGGTTGGAAAAGACCCTGAAGATCATCAGGTTGGACCATTAGGGTCACTGGGCACTGGCAGAGGCTGCCCAGGGAGAGGGTGACATGGGTTAGTGTTTGATGGGAATGGTTGGACTCGATGATCCAACGGGTCTCTTCCAACCTGGAGATTCTATGATTCTATGATTGCCAAGCCCACCACTAAATCATATCCCTCAGTACCACATCTACACGCCAAGAGGTGATGCTCATCCTGTTCTCCCACCCCTTCAGTCCCAGCAAGCACCACCACTGCTCTGCCACGATCACAAAGCAGCAGCAGCAACGTTAGACACTTTTCTTTCCTTCCAGATCAACTTTCCACTTCAAAGCGTGACATATGCGCTATTGGTCTCATACTCTCTGCATTGTTCTGTCTTTCAAAATCACCATCAGCCTAGCTTGTTTTGCATATCATTTCTCCTCTCAGAGATCCCGAGACATCATCACAGGTAATGGATGCAGTCCGAAGTGCCTGGCTGCCACTGGGAACAGGGAACGGATCCTGCATTGAGCTCAGAGATTATCCAGCCATCAGACATTATAATTGGTAATATTCAGATGCGGTATGCCATTTTTTATTTATTTTTTTTTTTAGGAGCAGATGAGATGACATTTGGAAAAAAAATAAAAAAATAAAGGCAGCTATGAGTCCAGATGGCTTGAAACCTACAGCAAGGATGAAAAAAATCTGACAGATCTATGGGGATAGGAAGGGAAGAAAGGATGAAAGGGGGCAAAACCACCAATGCAGACTTGGCTGGGAGGGTAGAGTACGGATGAAGGAAGCCTGTTGTATTTAGCTAGCCAAGCACCATAAATCCAAGAACACCCTCTTAAAACATGCACATTTACACTCATATCTGTAAGCTGATGGAGGAATTAGCAGATATACTAATTTCATGGTGTGATCATAGCCTACGATCTCTAAAACAAGCCAACTGGTATCCTTGTCTCTATTGTGAGTACAAGATTGCATTAGAGGGAAACACAAACCAGCGAAATGTCAAGAGCAATTAACTCCTGCATTTTTCATGCAACACAAAATGGGAAAATTTTATAGGGCTCCTATAATTAAAGTTAATAAAAATGAATATACAATTCCCTGAAGGACTGTAGGGGATACAAGTTTCTCTAGCGTCAACATAGTTGTGCCCTCCCCCGTTCCCCTGTGCACCATTAAAACACTGGAAAATGTTCTTTCGCCACATTTCTCACAGCTCTGGAGCGGAGTTTCTGAGCTACACAGGGAACTCTCAGCAGATTTCTCTTTGTGAAATCCACTTTAAAACAGCTCGCTCCTCACCACTGAGCGACTCTTTATTAACTCGGCAATTGTGGCAGCAAGCAGAGCAGGCAGAGTGACACAGAGCGGGGACGGATGAAACCACGAGCGGCGTGATGAGGTGCAAGACGAGGTTTTGGGGACAGGCTGTTTGAAGGCAGACGACTCTTTGTCACTGAGGACTGACAGGAGCCCTCTGCTCCCACCTGACCCCAGGCAGCTCATGTATCACTGCATTCTTCAATTTAATGACTTTAAAACATCTATAGGAAGCTAAAGAAGAGGAACTGTTGGCAAGAAGTGAATCTACAGAAAAATAACTTAATTTGTGTTTCCTATTGCATTTGATGGAAAAAATGCAAAGAAAATAGAAGGTGAGCAGAAAGGAGGTGGTGTCAGGGCTTCTTGGTCCCATTATGGTGCTGGTTTCCTTCCTCCTCTACCTGTGGGAGCACAAGATCTCCTCTTTTCCTCCTCAGAAAAAATGCTTGAGGCTCCTCGCTCGAAGAAAGACACTGAGGGGCTAGAGCGTATCCAGACCAGGGGAATGGAGCTGGGGAAGGGGCTGGAGCCCAGGGGTTCTGGAAGCAGCCGAAGGACCTGGGGCTGTTTAGTCTGGAGGAGAGGAGGCTGAGGGGAGGCCTTAACACTGTATACAACTCCCTAAAGGAGGTTGTGGGTGCTGGTCTCTTCTCCCAAATAACAAGGGATAGGATGAGAAGAAACAGCCTCAAGCTGTGCCAGGGGAGGGCTACTTTGGATATTAGGAAAAACATCTTTAATGAAAGGGTGGTGGAACATTGGAAGAGGCTGGGAAGTAGTGGGGTCTCCACCTCTGGAGGGATTAAAAAACCGTGCAACTGTGGCACTTTAGAACGTGGTTGAGTAGGCACAGTGGAGCTGGACCAACAGCTGGACCTGGTGATCTTTGAGTCCTTTTCCAACTTTAATGATTCTATAATTTTTAGACTCATTGATCCAAAGTTCACGAGTTTTATTTCCCACCACACAGACGAGCAGAGGCACAGGGAGTTACTCCCTCTTCTAAATACCCACAGACCTCGAAGCAGAAAAGTTCTGTGGGCAGAGCCACAAAGCCCATTGATCCCAAGAGTGTCTGGAGTGCTTCTAGATTGATAGGAAACCAACCCCACCTCCTTGGTGTCCACCACCACCACGCAGCCCCTGGCACCGGCTGTCAGATGAAAATTACTGCCTCTCTCTCCATCTCCTCACTATTTCATTTCTACAATCCCTCATTTCTCTGAAAGGCTGAGTTTGTGATATACCCAAGTGAGTTGAGCAGGAAATTTCTTTTGACATTAATTGAATTTTTCAGGTGCTAATTTTTATCAGAAAAGAAAAAAAAACATTTTAAATATGTCTTGATCCAACCCCTTTCTTCTTTCCATTTCAGCTGCTGAACAAGGACAGCTGTAACGTGAAAGCATCACAGAGAAAACCCTGTGGATTCTCCTGTAAGTGAGATCCCTGTCCGGCAGAACAGAGGATGGTGCCTATTAACCCAGGATATCATCTTTCCAATTTTCATTTTCTACTCTGCTAGTATTTTTAGAAAACACTTAAATCTGCGTGAATTTTTTATCTGGTCTGTGATGAAATACCTCCTCCAGCTGTGCTGACTCCTTGGGAAGACCTGCAGGAAGGAAAGCCGGAGCTACAGCAGTGAACAAAGCCAGTTACAGATGTGCTCCCCACATGGGCTTGTCCACCGTGTGTCCCACGGAAGGACCAGCAGTGCAACAGGAGAGCTGGGAACTCACTGCCGGTCATGCCTTTGTTTTGTGCTTTAACCTTTACATGGGCAAGGAAATCCAAAATCTCAGTACATTTCAACCTCTGGAAGAAACTCGCAGTATAACTCCTGGCTTTGCTTGAAGTTTTGCTACTGGGACAGCTGTGGGAGTTCATTCCTGATAAAATTTCCCTTTCCAGATTGTACTTCATAACTAAAACCCACTGCCACACCAGCGCAGAGGTCCTGCCACCTCCTCATTAGCCCAGGCACCCAAGGGCTGGCCAACCCTAAAACCAAAGCCATAGCGGCTGCCCATTGATGAGCCTTCAGCCACGATCTCCTCTGTCCTCTTCTGCCAAGGGACAGGGGACAGGACGAGAGGGAATGGCCTCAAGCTCCACCAGGGGAGGTTCAGGCTGGACATTAGGAAAAATCTTTCACGGCAAAGGTCATTGGGCACTGGCCGAGGCTGCCCAGGGAGGGGGTTGAGTCCCCTTCCCTGGAGGGGTTTAAGGGACGGGGGGACGAGGTGCTGAGGGACATGGGTTAGTGATTGATGGGAATGGTTGGACTCGATGATCTGGTGGGTCTCTTCCAACCTGGTGATTCTATGATTCTATGACCTCCATGAATCAGGCAGTGGAGAAATGCTTCTCTGCAGACAATCTTCTGGCTAAGAACATCTTTAAAAATAAGAAAGGCACAAAAATCATAGAATCATAGAATGATCTGAGTTATAAGAGACCTCAAAGCCCATCCAGTCCCAGCCCTGCCATGGGCAGGGACACCTCCCACTGGATCCAGTTGCTCCAAGCCCCATCCAACCTGGCCTTGAACCCCTCCAGGATGGGGCAGCCACCTCTGCTCAGAGAAACCTGACACAGGGCCTCCCCACCCTAACAGGAGAACATTTCTTCATCTACATCTTCCCTCTTTCAGCTCAAACCCATTGCTGTTACGAACAAACCGCTCTCTCTTGGTGAATCTTATTTATTCCTTCTTATAATCTAGTCCACACGATTTATTCCTTCTTACGGCGCAGTCCATATGCAGCAAACCATCAAAACGTATTTGTCCTGGAGCTGCTCTGAAGCAGAGTACAGAGTGTCACATGGTGTCCTGAGCCTGATCCAGCATATTTTAACAGCAGAGGACATGGGCAAGCCAGTGTGTACTGCAATGTCTCTTATCAATTCCTTTTTTTTCTGTCTTTTTCTTTGATGTTGTTTAAAAAAAGCCAAACGGAAATATCAAACAGAACAGACCTTTCAAAAGGTTTTGATAACAGCAGCCTGCTGAGTCCTTTTTAAATGCAATTATTTTATGTGGGACTAATTCAGAGATAAAAGTCAGCTCTGTCAATAGAGCTTAAATCCATTCCTTGCAAAACAGGCCCTTGAATTACTCCTCATTGATACGATGCGTTCGCTGGAGAGCAGTGGTGGAACGACCCATCGCAAATTCCTCTGCCGTGTGCCTCCCAGAGCCCAGCTTGTCCGCAGGGAAAAACAAATCCTGCAATGGCTTAACCCGGCTTGTGAGGTGGTAAAATCGAGGGACGCGAAGGAGTCTGCCCTGGCACTCGGGGTGTTTGCTGGGAGCAGCTCCTGCTCTCCGGGGCTCCAGGCTGCACCAGAGGCTCTGCAACCATCTCCTGCATTCAGGTTATTTGGGGCTTAAATTCAGCTGCTACTTGCAAGGACAGACCATGGCCATTTCTCAGGCTTTGCTCAGGAAGACAGAACAAATGGGTCCCTTACAAGAGGGCTTGATATATACGAGTGCTCATATGTTGGAGGATGCAGCAGCTTTTCTTAATTTACTCTTCAGCTACAGCTGAAATCTTCCCGTCAGGGAGGTTTTCTGCATAAAACCTAGTTTGCACCAGTTCCTGAGCCCCTCACAGCCAAAGCTAGACGACACACAAACAAGCACACGTATAATCAGGGCCTGCAATCACATATTTAATCAGGAACAGATTAGGCAACCTTTACAAGGTTCAGGCTGGAGGATGAAATAAAGACCCACATGGCTGGGAAAAAGAGAAAAAGTGTTATAAATCATAGAATCATAGAATCACCAGGTTGGAAGAGACCCACCGGATCATCAATTCCAACCATGGTTTAATGGACTTGGAATTAGGGAGGTAAACTTGCACCTTTGACCAAATTGTACCGTTAAACCCCCTTTTCAGCCATTTCTTTTAGAAGCGATCAACTCTTCTCTACACCAGCTTGCGTTTCAGTGCTAATATTATTGGTCTATGGAGTTTTAATTAAAAGAAGATCCTTCTCTACAGAAATCGCCTGACTGTTTTAACAGTGCATTCACTAGAGCCTTTTTGCTGGCTTTTATGATTGGACTCAATGATCTCAAAGGTCTTTTCCAACATAAACAATTCCATTATTCTGGCTGAGAGGCAGCCAAGGGGATTTTGTGTTGCCAGTGGACAGTAACATCTGCCAGGTTAGACATTACTACCTGCTGCTACCCCAAACTATCTGCTCATGTCTGAGCACATGTACACCCAGGCAATGATGAGTTCTGGTAGAAAGAAATCATAATAAATGAGGGAAAAGCCAATGCATGGGAACCAAGTTGTCACTGTCTGTGAAATTCCTCAGCAGGGCATTTAATTAAAGTAAAAGGTTTAACTATAGCTAAATTAACACCATAAAAAATTAGTTTCTTGTGGTTTTGGCAAAAGCTGTGTAAGGATTTTGATCTGTTTTCCTTTCTTTTCAGGTTAGGCCCTCACTGGTGCAAGAAGATCTGCCTTTCCACACTGCATAGAGACATCATTCCCAGTTCAGTATTTCTGTTCGTTGTTGTTCTGGATTTGCTGTAGCAAAGCTTTCCTCTCCCAAGTGACAGGGGACAGGACGAGAGGGAATGGCCTCAAGCTCCACCAGGGAAGGTTTAAGCTGAATATTAGGAAAAATTTTTCATGGAAAGGGTCATTGGTCCCTGTCAGAGGCTGCCCAGGGAGGGGGTTGAGTCACCTTCCCTGGAGGGGTTTAAGGGACGGGTGGATAAGGCGCTGAGGGACACGGGTTAGTGACTGATTGGAATGGTTGGACTCGATGATCCAGTGGGTCTTTTCCAACCTGGTGATTCTGTGATTCTATGAAATCTTGATGACCAAGCCAAGACAACTGCAACTGTTGTGATGGTAGGGACTGTATCCCACCTAGTCCCCCCAACACCTTCTTATTGACCTGCCACCATCCTCAAACTGCTCCAAACCTTTATCACCCTCCCAATACCATCTATTTTTAATTTATACCCTTAATTCCTTCTCACAGTCAAGCAAATCAGCAAGGCACAAAATACTGGGTAACCATTAAAGCAAAGATGAGGAACAACAGATTGCAACAAACACAAAAGTAAGTGAGTCAGAACTGATGAAGCTCTCTGGGGTGATGTGACCCCATAGTGCTCCCCTGGAGCTTGCATCAGCCACGTTGGACTCTCCTCCAGTATTAGGGGACATCACATCCTACTCTCCACCTGTTCCAAATTCACCACTACCTGCAGCGGGAACAGTGAGGAAGCAAGAGAATGGGAAACGTGTCCTACATGCGATATTTAATCGCACACCTTGGACATCACCTGAAAAACATGGATTTGCCATTTAGAGTGAAATCACTGAAAAGCAGTAACATTTTTGTTGCCTCATTAAGATTTAAAGTTGAGAAAAGCATTAAGTTGATTCATTTTGTTATTAGAAAAATAGACCTTGTATTCTTCAGCTGTTTTCCAGCTCTGCAGGCTTTCCAGGCACTGACTCATGGACTCCAGCATGCCCCTCTCATTGAGTGAATGATTATTATTCACACAGTATGGTGAGAGAAGTCATCAAGGCTAAACTCTTCAATCTCTAGAGTTAAAAAATAGGATAAACTCAGGAATGTTGAGGGCTGGCAGTTCTTCTTTAGAGGAGCTTTTTACACCGTTGAAATGGGAACCGTGTTGCCTTTCGCAGCCCGGGATTCCTGGACTGTGTGGCTTGGGCAAAACCAAGATTGTAGACTTGATCATCTGGGTTGGAACATGAAACAGCCTGGAATAAGTCTTAAATGCCTGGAGCAAAATGAATCCAAACAGTGTCACAAGCTCCCAGCAAGATTATGGTACATTGCTCATTTTCAGGCTGCAGCCATCGAGTCACAGAATCATTAAGGTTGGAAAAGACCTCTAAGGTCATCCAGTTGAACCACCAGCCAAACAACCACCATGCCTGCTAAACCATGTCCTGAGGTTCCATGTCCAGAGTTTATTAACCCTTCCAGGGATGGAGACTCTGCCACTGCCCTGGGCAACCTCTGCTAGGGCTGTACCCCTTCCACAATGACTTTTTTTCCTGTTACCCAATCCAAACCTCTCCTGGTGCAACTTGAGGCCCTTTTCTCTTGTTGCTTTGGAGAAGAGGCCAACACCCACCTCACCACAATCTCCTTCCAGATGGAGTCTCACTTCCCTGGGCAGCTTGTTCCAATGCGGATAGCCATTCCAATCTCTCCAGGCACAGAGCAAGACAGTGCTGTTGACACTGCCCCATTACTGCAGAAAGACCAGAATAAAGCTCTCCACATATCTGCTACCCATGTGCCTCTGTTTTTTCCAGCTTTCAGATATATTTGGCTTATTGCTCGGGTATCCATAGCAGTTATTGCAGGAATGGGGAAGCAATTTTTAAGGCAGTCTCATTAATGAAAAGCTAGAAAAGAGACAAGTCAAAATAGAGAACATAAAACACCCAGTAGCTAATTTACAGTCTTTTATTTCTGGATCTTGGATGCATTTGCTTCATAACAAGAATATATTCTCTGATCCTCACTTTCTCCCATTTTCAATTTCCTGGGTTACTAAAGTTGAAAAATCCATTAATGAAAGCTCTTTGCATCCATAACTCAGGACACAGGGCTTCTTTTCAAACCTGGCAATAAAGCGCCATTTATAGCTGAGAAGAGTTAGGGCTGGTTAGATCAAATACCAACCTAATCCTGCTGAAAGAAACCATGTTGCAAAAGTAATTGCTTGTTAGTAATCACCACCCAGCTGCAGCTCTGTATACTGCTGCCTTTGAGGAGCACAACACCACGTCAAAGGAGTCGTGCTGATGGAGAGAAAACACCGAGGAGAAATCAGAGGAATCGGTTTGGGCTTAAAAGGCGTAATCCAGCAAAGGAATTGGCAGGAAGGAAACTTGCCCATGGGATGATTCTGAAGGAACTCCATGTTGCCTGGACTTGGGTGGATTGGAATACAAAAAAAAAAAAAAAAAACAAACCTTAATATTTTGTTTTCATTTTTAAAGATTGCATTCAACCTACACGAGGAAACTTATCACTGGCAGGTAAATGGAGACTCAGATGTGCTGCAGCTCTAGCTCAAAGGAGAATGTTTATACCCATTCTAGTGTTTCCTGGTAAAAAGTGATATTTCCCAGGAGTCGTAAGTGGTGTCCCCAGGCTTGGTGCTGGGTCCAGCCCTGTTCAATGTCATTATCAATGACCTGGATGAGGGGATCGAGTGCTCCCTTAGCAAGTTTGTGGATGACACCAAGCTGGGTGGAAGTGTCGATCTGCTGGAGGGCCGAGAGGCTCTGCAGAAGGACCTGGGCAGGCTGGATCCATGCGCTGTGATCAACGGGATGAGGTTTAACAAGGCCAAGTGCGGAGTCCTGCTCTTGGGACACAACAACCTTGTGCAGCCACAGACTAGGGGAAGAGAGGCTTGAAAGCTGCCTGGAGGAGAAGGTCAACAGTGGATGAACATGAGTCAGCAGGGGCCCATGTGGCCAAGGAGGCCAATGGCATCTTGGCTTGTATTAGAAATCTTGTGGCCAGCAGGAGCAGAGAAGTGATTCTCCCTCTGGACTCAGCACCGGTGAGACCGCTCCTCGAATCCTGTGTTCAGTTCTGGGCCCCTCACCACAAGAAGGATGTTGAGGCTCTGGAGCGAGTCCAGAGAAGAGCAACGAAGCTGGTGAAGGGGCTGGAGAACAGGCCTGATGAGGAGCGGCTGAGAGAGCTGGGGGTGTTCAGCCTGGAGAAGAGGAGGCTGAGGGGAGACCTTATAGTGCTCTACAGCTACTGAAAAAGAGATTGCAGAGAGGTGGGTGTTGGACTCTTCTCCCATGTGATAGGTAATAGGACAAGAGGGAATGGCTTAAATTGCATCGGGGAAATTTAGATTGGATATTAGGAAAAACGTCTTCGCAGAAAGGTTTCTTGGGCATTGAGAGGGGCTGCCCAGGGAGCTGGTGGAGTCTCCATCCCTGGGGCTGTTTAAAAGGCAGGTGGATGAGGCACTTGGGAACAAGATTTAGTAGTAGACAGGAATGGTTGGAGTTGATCTCTAAGGTCTTTTCCAACCTAATGATTCTATGAAAGTGCAATGGGAAAAACTGCTTCCAAGCTTTCACCTGCTTCCCCAGCAGGCAAACCTTGCCTATGACACTTCTCACTGGTAGCCCTGGGCACCAATAGCGCAGCATTTCCAGACTGATTTTGTTTCTATTCTTGCACCAGATACAAAAAAAAAAAATAAAAAAAGAACCAACACTTAATCATTTGATTTTCTGTGCGCATATCAATAGATAGCACAAGGTATCGAGTGTAAATGCAGTCCCTGCATCTATTTTTGCAGCCAGGATAACATCATAAGATTTCACTGGGACATACCAACACTCAGAGTGTTTTTGCCTACTGACTGTCTTATTGAGTGATGGCAAGAGAAACAATCTTATTAACAGAAGTGACATCGCACCTTGATTTTCTTCCCTCCTGTTTCTTCTGAAGTGCTGGAGCTAGAATAAACCTACCTCCTTGCTGGTTTCAGTGGGACAGACAGCAAAAAGACAAGTATAATGGTGCAATAATTACCATTTCATCTTGTTTACAGACATGCACACACACATATACACATACTTGCACACTTTCTTCCTTCCCTCCAGAAGTCTTTTGAAACAAACAACCAGCTTGCTCTATGTCTGGAAGGTCGGTCACTTAATGATGCTTGCTTAATTACTATTCATTACATCTCAGTGTTATGTAAATTATCACTCTCCAGTTTTAAACAGAATAAAAGGTTTTAGTAGCCTCTGCATTTAAGTAAACAATGTTGAGTTTTGGTCTCTGGGGATGCACCTCGGGTCTGTGTCTTGATTTCCGAAGGGCTTAGGGAACAATCATGTCTCTACCCTTCATCAACCTTTCCTGCTTGGCTTGAGCATCCTGCCAGATCTGTCCTTCCGTGAATATGCAGGACTTTTGTTCTTCAGGAAAATGACTATTTTTAGCACATGAAATATGGTATAAATCACAGTGTGGGTCAATGCTTGCTAATTACCCATGACTAAGTCCCAATTTAATGTGTACTGACATAGAGATTTCCAAATAATAATGCCTTCTCCCTCGCCGCACTACAGAGTCATAAAATATGCATTAAGGAGGCCTTCTTTTAGGTGCTGAGACTAAGCACTGACAAAAAGGCACTTCTGGGGTGTGAAATACATTATTGAATTAGCAGTGAATGCATTAGTTAGGTTGGTGTTATGCTTTGAACGTCTAAGATGTATGCAGCTCCCTCCACACCCTTTCAGCCCATCTTCAGGGTGCAAACTTCACTTGTCGCCTGATGAATGCGATACAGGCACGGAACGGGGCATGGAGAAAGTGGCGTGAAGAAGGATTAACGTCATGGGAGGTTTGAAGGAAACGGACAGTGAGGAATAACGAAGGCTACGTTGTGCGCATGAAGAAGGTGAAACCATCAGGCTGCTGCCAGTGTGCAAGCAGGGAACGCTCCTCAGCCCTCTGACTGCAGCACGCTGGAGGGATAGGATCTGTTCTTAAAACAACGGCATGCTAAGTCTCTCCTCACTGTAGCAAATTATTCTTGCAAAAAGTCCAAGGCCCCCAAAATGCCACTTGGAACAGAAAACTCAACTTTTAAAGCTGCTAAATGAAAGCAACGCAGTTGTCTGTCACATCATCTAGAAACCACAGGCAGCTAAAGCCAGGGAAATGAATAGTTAATGATACCATAAATCTTACAATGCCACATAAACATAAACACATTTTTTCTTGTCATGTGTGAAGGAATAAATGTTTTATCACACCTTGACTCTGCCACATTGAATTATTTCCCCATTATTAATACTATTTTAAGGCAAGTATGCATTTTCTCCAAAAAGGCTCAGTTAGGAATAAGCTACCCAGTTATTAATTCGGGAATGGACAGTGCGTCTTTGGTGAAGTCCTTTTGTAGATATTTAGGCATGTCCAAAATAACACTGAACTGAAGTTTGCCTGACAAGAGTGACTGGACATTTAGGGGCTGAGACAAGAGAGAATAACACATGTTCGTGGTTTGGAACTTATTGCCTGTGCCAGAGAAGGAGAAGACCACTTGTATGGAAGGTAAAAAGACTGATATTTCCCTCTTGTAATGCTCCCTGTTGTTCGGCAGTGAGACAGATAGATGTTTTGCCTTTGAAACTGGAAAAAAAAAAAAAATTATGCATTCCGTAGGATAAACTCTACAGAAGGGGCCAGTTTTTGGAGCCCTCATGAGCAGGTCCACCTCTTCGCTTCACATGCTGTCTGTGCCCCACGGGATGAGCAGTATCCAAAAGGACTGCAAGAGGAGAAAGGATGCATATAACCCGCCAGCAGCCAGAATTAAGATTGTAGGGATACATTTTAATGACGGCGTAAAAGAAAGTGCCTGCCCAGGGAAAAAGAGTGAATAATAGCTGTGAAATGGCAGCTCCATTTCTGCCTGGAAAGGGCAAATTCCAGTCTTGACGGAACACCGAGTTCATAACTGATTTCTGCTTTTCTGAGGCTGCACAGGGAAAATTTTACCACCTTTGTAAAGCACTTTGAAATCTGAGTGAAAACTATTATTTAAGTGCAAAATATAATTACAGTGGAGAGCAGCATGTAGAATGCTGCTGGGGAAAGGGGTGTGACATTACTCTTAATAATTAGACAGAAAACACAGAGGAAATGAATTGTAAATAAAAAAAGGAAAGAAAGAAAGAAAAGGATAAATTAAGCTTAACTAGGAAGCAAAACCCTCCAAAGAACATTTAGTATTGTGACTGAATCAGTAAAGTGGAGTTGATCTTAGCCATTAATTCAGTGTGCATCGCCTGGACCCTTTATGCCTTTACCTGCAAAATGAAGGCCAGCAATTGTTACGAATTTTTGGTAGGCGAAGGCAGCAATACGCCAGCGAGCTTTGATTTACCATCACGTATACTTTGAGAATTTCCCTAAAGTACTCTCAGTTCTTTGTGTGAAAGGATCGCTGCAGAGGTGCAAAGTACTATTATTATTGTTGTTATTGTGCAGAATGCTTCAAACTGGTACAATAAAACTTACAGCTAGGAACCCGGTGCCCAGAAAAACAAGCCTTTACAGAAAAATTGCATCAGCTAATGAAGTCCTCACTAAAAAAAGGAAATAATTGGATTGTGAGACGACTTCATATGAAGGCACCAGCAAGATTCTTCCCAGGTGCTGGGTGCTAGATAGAAGCCAGAGGACCAGAGCAGGCACCTGTAGGATTAAGGGTAGCAACCTGAGTCTTGTAGGTCCAAGCTGGAAAGTGCTCCAGGCTAATATTTTCCAGAATTTGCAAGGTTCAACCATCATCACGCTGCTAACAGTCCCTACTGCACTGCCATAATTAATCCACTCCAAGCTTTTCACTGCCTATAATCAGGTCAATTCCTCCTATATTGAGACAGAGAATTACTATTTAAGGGATTTTTCTCCACAGCTCCCTACAGGTTTTGAACAAGCAGACTCCCTCTACCCCCCAGATTATCTCACAGGCTCTGCAGACTACAAGCTCATGGCACCCTGGTAGCATTTCTCAGGAAAGGGGCATTTCTAGTAGCCCTTCAAAAAGATTTCAGTCCAGAATCTCTCACCCACTCATCCACTTGGTCATTTGAGAGGTGATGTGGGGCGGGGGGGGCTGTAGCAAGCGCCCCCCCAGGGCCTCTTACAACACAGGTTGCTTTTTCAACAAAATCCCCCCTCTCTTTTCTGGATCCTGAGGCTCCCAAGGACTACGCGGAGCTGCACAAGGCTGTAACTCACATGGTGACGACCAACCCAGTTAGCTTATGTGATATGAGGTTCCTTGACTACGCCAGCCTATTGATTAGTCTGTCCGAAAACGCTGCCTCGTTTATTACGATTTGATTTAAGCAGATAGAGCGCACCAGAAAGGTCACTCATTTTTATCCGTTCCTAGCAAACAACACCCCCAATTCCATTACTACTATTTCCAAATCAATGCTGCTTTGCTTTTCCCTTCTTATACTCTGGAGCGTAGCTAGGATCGATGGTGCTTGCTCTGACTTCAGGGTGTGAAACATTGCCCAGGCACTGTTGCAGGGAAAAGCTGTTCCTCTGCTCACTGCTACAGCAGGGACACCATCTCCCATTTGATCACACAAACACAGGCAGCTGGATGATTAATGCCATATTCCAATTTATTTGTTAGTGGTTTGAACCTGAAAATGGATTAAAATATTTGTCCTAGAAAGTTTTCATGCTTCATTCCCTCCCAAAAATCCTTAAATTGTAACCAAACCAAACCCTTTGCAACTCCAAAAGGGATACTGCCAGGATCCATTTGTTCAAAATACATTAAAAAGTGAGTTCACCAAGAGTCAGTTCACAGAAGACACAATTCCCAGTTTGAGCAAAATAAGAAGTTTGAAAACAAGTCACAACTCCAAATAAACACATTGGAAGTAAATTTTCAAACTTCCTGGCACAATTATCTTCCATCAACCCATTTAAACTGAAGTCGCTATTTGGCTCTTGGTAATAAAGGCAGATTCAGGATATATGGGCTGCCCTCAGTTCTTTAAGGTGAGGAGGAAGAAGGCGGATTATCTGCATCGCTGGTCTGTGCCATTTGCTTGGGTTACAGTCTATTTTGATACATACCTTCAATGTCACTGTCATTTTGAAGACAGTGGAAAACCTCTTTGAGTTGTTATTTGGTCCCTCAGTGGTATTTAAGAACACTTTTTACCCCACTACTGTGTTATACATTTGATATCGCAGCATTGGCTCCACAGTCAGAAGGGACTTGGGTTTTGACCAGACTGCCGCACACGTCTCAGCCTCGGGATGCTGGTTCGCTGCTTTCCCACCAAACACCAGTGACATGCGAGCAGCTGCACGTCTCTTCCCAGCTCTTATCTCGGATTCGAAGACGCAGCCCCAAGCAAAGATCTCCTGGGAAGACCTGTTACCACCCACCTGCTAGTGCAACCACTGGAGGGGAAGAGATGTGCAAATCCCTCCCTCTCCTACCCAGCCATTTATTAATTAACCTCTCATTACAGAAAAGGCTAATCATGGTTACCTACACTGAGGCACAGGGCTCTTCAAATTTAGGACCCTAATGTCCCTTCTCCTGAGCACTAAATGCAATCACTATCACGTCTCAAATTCCCATCCCAGTTCACCTCTTGCAATCCATTAAGTGTCACAGCTTTGCCAGTGGTTGGTGCCAAAATCCAGGTTCCTTTCCCACTTGTCCCCATGGTCTCACTCTCCACAAGATTCTTCCCAGTGCCCTTCAGCTCCACATTGGTTTTTACTGGCCCTGTTTTTCCTGAAAGCAATTCCGAGGCTCAGAAGAAGATTGCTTCATATAATACACAAATTTAGTATACTGGTGCTATACAAGTCACATCAAGATTTGGGGGTCTTGGACTTAATTATACAAACAAGCAATTTTATGTGGAGAAGTCACTTGTCCAGGTATTCTGTAACTTCAGGTGTATGGGCCTGCTAGGAATATTTTCTGGAAAACTGAGAAATTTCTGTGAAAGGAGCTAAAACTGGGCTTCTTTTTGAGCAGAGGAGGAGGGAAAGAAGGCACGTGGGGCTAAGACACAGGCACATGATCAGTCCATGACTGAGCAAATCTCCCTCCACTATTGTTTGACTAAACAGCATAAAAATCCAAATAAGAAAATCTAGCTGCATTCCCACCCGTGATGAGCTGTAGCTTCAGGGCTTGTGTCCAGCAACCAATCTGACAAGTGGCTCGTGTTGGTGCCAGCGCACGCTCACGCGTCGGGACATGCGTGCAAACATAGACACAGGCAGTGGCTGAGCTAAGTGGCCAGCTCTGCTGCTCGGCGCAGGCAGCAGCTGCATGGTAATGCTGTTACCATAATCAGCTGCTTTAAGTCTCCCCATCGAAACCGTAGGAAGTATTTAGTCTGAGTAAAATGTGCTCCCTTCACCTCTGACCAGCGCACGACTCCTTGCGCTGCAACTCCAGCCACAGCCCCAGCCCTTATTGAAACTGCGACGGGGAAAGCAAATGCAGATGTGGTGAGGTGGTGCGGTTTTGCTCCTTACGGTGCCGTGCCCACACAAAATGCCTTGCAGGGCTGTGGCTGAATAATGCAGTTATCAAGTCAAGACACTGGAGAGGGAGAGAGGAAAGCAGTAAAAACATCGGAGGTTTGGTGATGCTGTAACCACAGCAGGAGAAGAACCGTAGAATCATAGAATCATCAGGTTGGAAGAGACCCACCGGATCATCAAGTCCAACCATTCCTATCAGTCACTAACCCATGTCCCTCAGCACCTCATCCACCCATCCCTTAAACCCCTCCAGGGAAGGCGACTCAACCCCCTCCCTGGGCAGCCTCTGCCAGTGCCCAATGACCCTTTCCGTGAAATTTTTTTTCCTAATGTTCAGCCTGAACCTCCCCTTTCAGAGCTTGAGGCCATTCCCTCTCGTCCTGTCCCCTGTCCCTTGGGAGAAGAGCCCAGCTCCCTCCTCTCCACAACCTCCCTTCAGGTAGTTGTAGAGAGCAATGAGGTCTCCCCTCAGCCTCCTCTTCTCCAGGCTAAACACCCCCAGCTCTCTCAGCAGTCTCTTCATTCCGTTGCGCTGAGCATGGACGAGGTGCTGAGGGACATGGGTTAGTGTTTGATAGGAATGATTGGACTCGATGATCCGGTGGGTCTCTTCCAACGTGGTTATTCTATTATTCTAGGATTCTATGATTCTACATCTTACATAGTGAAGTATCAAACTGCTCAGAAACATCCATGGCAGACTACGACAGTATAACACTCCTGCCACAGTATCATGGTAAGACACGGGCTGGCCATCACTGCTCATCGCTCTCATGTTTTATAATTTCCTGTCCTTTATTCCTGTTCTAGATTGATTTCACTGCAATCTGAAGAGGAGTTTACCTCCCCTATGGGCTAAAAAACCCAACCGATAAATAAATCAGCACAAAACGTCCATCAGTGCTGGGCCAGGTCTGTCATAGATGACAAGATGAGTAGCTGAAGTGCTGCTGTGACTTTGATGTCTTCTCCACCAGGAACCACCAAAAGCGTCGTGGATCACCCCTGCATCTGAGGAACATCACGACATCTTCCATCTCCTTATTAACTCTGAGAACAGGGGAGATTGAGATGAGATCTTAGGGCAGAATATTCTCCCGTGAGGATGGGGAGTTCCTGGCCCAGGCTGCCCAGAGCAGGGGTGGCTGCCCCATCCCTGGAGGGGTTCAGGGCCAGGTTGGATGGTTGGAGGGAGCTGGGCTCTTCTCCCAAGGGACAGGGGACAGGACGAGAGGGAATGGCCTCAAGCTCCACCAGGGGAGGTTCAGGCTGGACATCAGAAAAAAAATTCTCATGGAAATGGTTTTTGGTCCCTGGCAGAGGCTGCCCAGGGAGGGGGATCAGTCACCTTCCCTGGAGGAGTTTAAGGGTCAGGTTGATGAGGCTGAGGGACATGGGTTAGTGTTTGATAGGAGCGGTTGGACTCAATGAAGGTCTTTTCCAACCTAGTGATTCTGTGACAAAATGAGGGGGAAGTTTTCAGCTGAAAGAGTGGAGATTAATGAAATCTTATGAAGAAATGTTTTCCTGTGAGGGTGGTGAGGCCCTGGCCCAGGCTGCCCAGAGCAGGGGTGGCTGCTCTGTCCCTGCAGTGGTTCAAGGTCAGGCTGGATGGGGCTTGGAGCCCCTGATCCAGTGGGAGGTGTCCCTGTCCATGGCAGGGGTGGAACTGGATGGGCTTTGAGGTCCCTTCCAACAAAACCCTTTCTGTAATTCTATGATTCAATGAAATGGGAATGAGAAGGCAAAGAATAATGTTGTTCTGGCAGAATTAAGGGTGTTTGTTTCCTCTTTGCTGTCTCAGCAGGCACAGCTATGGCCTGTTCTCAATTGCTGTCAGTGTTCGTCAACTCCCCTCCTAAAAAAACACATACCAGACTTTTTTAAATTTTGTTTTTGTTCTCGAGGACCAGAATAGGGATAGTGTTGTTTGGATGCTGACTCTTAAACACGAGTTGGTGAATTAATACGTAAATGAGTGATGGAACTAAACACAACAGGGACTAAACAACATATTCCTCGTGCCACTTTTCACTAGCTCCCATTTCTGGTGTGACTCCAACACATTGCCAAATATGCTGGAGTCACAGCAGAAATGAACCCTGATGCAATGCAAAACAAGCCAGACAGAGAATGAACTTGGCCACAGACCTCACTGCAGGGTCAGACTTGAACCTGCAATATCTTAGAGACAATTTTGCCATGGTTTTAGGGACATGGTTTAGTGTTTGATGGGAATGGTTGGACTCGATGATCCAGTGGGTCTCTTCCAACCTGGTGATTCTATAATTCTATAATAATTGGGCCACGTTTAAATTTGCCATTTTGACATGCTCTGCCATGTGACATTTTATTTTAGCAGCAAATACCATAATAAGCACCCTGATCCAGTGGGAGGTGTCCCTGCCCAGGGCAGGGGGCTTGGAACTGAATGGGTTTTAAGGTGCTTTCTGACACTAACCATTCTATGACTCTATGAAAGGAATAGAAAATTTACACCCTCTGGGTACCACTCAAAAGTTTTCAGCTCAAATATCCTCTACCACACCACAGAAAAGCACTTCTTCCTTATTGTAGTAGTCTGTATTTTGCTTTTAGGTTCCATCACTCGTATCATCTTCTCCTCTCCTCATCTTTTTCCCTCCAGGTTTGCTTTTCCTTTTGCTGGTTCCTCTCTGTGCTGATATAGCACCTATTGTTATAAATCATTAAAGTTTGACTACACTGTTAATATTGGTATTCATGCGGAGTTGACACTTTAATAGCATCCACATGCAGAGATGTGGCATAGAGATTTCCTAATGGTTTGTGTTACCTTTGTTAACATGATTGCTCCTCATTTAACTACAAACCTTAAGACATTTGCCTGTGTGGAGCTCGTGTCATTAGGTGGAGCAATATCAATATTTCAGAGCAGTGCATTGCGCGCCCGAAGTTCAGTGAAGTTAGCTACTATCTGCCCTCACCCTGAAATCCATCACCACACACGCACTCTTTCCTGGGACCTCTGCTCCTGCCACTTTACTGAACCCCTCCTAAAAAGTTTTTTTTGCCATGGTGACAATAAAATGCTCCGCACCGGTGAGGTTATTGGATTATGCTCGCTGTGCGGCTATTGCTAATGGAGCATTTTCTTCTCCTCCACCCACTTGTGGCACAGTCTGCTCTTTGTCCTGATTTAACACACAACATTTCCACATGCAGGGCTGCTCTTTCAAATACACGTGTTCTTTAGCCTGTGACCAGAGCGGCGCTTACCTCTAGGCATCCCAACAACTGGAGCGAACAGCAGCCGACAATCATGTGTCAAGGACACATGTGGACACATGTCAAGGACAAGCGTGGCCCTGTTTTGGGTGAGAAAAGCCAAGGAAGAAATATCCTCCAGATTTGGTCATTCCTCAGCACACACAGGACCTCACTCAAGTGTTGCGGAGGCAGCGCAGCCCCTGGCTGAATAACTTCCCTGGTATGCAGCTCCTTTTAATTAAATGTGCTCTGGGACAGACACGGAAGGCAAAAAAGCTCTTTCTTGAAATCTTACCAATTCCATAATGTTATTCTTATCTCCAGCAATCCCATTAATCTCCAGGAGAAGACATCAGGTTGTAAGTGTGGCATCAGTCCCAGACCGTGGTACACGAGGTCCCACATGCATGCAAAGACAGCTACAGCAGGGTAACCTTACCTAGCAATCTGAGATAACCCTGAACAGGACTTTAAAGGCTCCGGTTCAGTTTTATCTGATCAAGTCAATAGATCACAGAATCATAGAAATATTTAGTTTGGAGAAGACTTTTAAAGTCAACAAGACCAACCGTCAGCCCAACTCAGCCATCTCCACCACTAAACCATGTTCCTAACCACCACATCTACCCATCCTTTAAATCTTTCCAAGGACAGCAACTCAACCATGTCCCTGGGCAGCCTCTGTCAGTGTTTCATAATCCTTTTGGTGATGAAATTATTCCTAATGTCCAATCTAAACCTCCCCTGGTGCTACTTGAGGCCATTTCTTCTTGTCCTATCCCTTGTTACATGGGAGCAGATGGTAGCACCCACCTCACCACAACCTCCTTTTCAAGAGCTGCAGAGAGCAATGAGGTCTTCCCTCAGTCTTCTCTTCCTCAGACTAATCAGCCCCATGTCCCTCAACTGCTTCCAGAATCCCTCTGCTCCAGATGTTTCCCCATCTTTGTTGCCCTATTCTGGACGCACTCAAGCCCGTCAATGTCTTTCTTGTAATAATAATCTTCAACAGGTCCTCTTCTGGTGAGATCTTCAATAATTTTACATTAGGAAATGATTCTACAACCCCATTTATCTCATCACATAAGAAAGTCTCTGGGCATCAGTCTGAATTACCTGCGTTCTAGCTCTTACTTGTCACATTCCCAACATTTCTTTTCTCTCCTTGCTAATTCTGAAACTCTTTAGATACGTTGCCCCCTTTATAAGTTGGCAAGCAACTCATAGGAAAGCTGCACTGGCTTCAGAAGATCCTTATCACAGTCAGACAGTGCTGTCAAAGCCTGCGCATTTCTACAGAACACATAAAACACCCCGAAAGCCACAGCTTTCCTGGATAATGCCGTTGCAATGAACTGTCGTGGTAAGCTCCACAAACCACAAATGCCATGCTTTCTTTCTAATACAATCCTTTCTTTGCACAAGCCCAGTGGCAACCTCATTCCATTATGTCTAAAGGGCAGATATTTATCTGCCGCACTAACGCAGCTTACCAGTGCATTTGCTCAAGATTGATTCTTCCACTGGGGGAATAACTCCCTTAATTTTTAATTTATTTATTTAGCCTTCACAGTTTTAGTGAAGAAGCTTCGTCACGGGGCTCACTGGAGGGTAGGGAGTGCGGCTGCTGCTTGCTATTCTTCTCGTGCCTCAGCAAATGTCTTTGGAAAGGTGTGTTTTGCTAACGGGGCTCAGCGCTACCTCTGCACAGCAGGATGTGGCGGAGAGAGAGGGGTGATACCAGGTCAAATGAAGGCAGAAACGCTAAGTGACCCGCCCTTGGTACAGGACACTGCAAGCATCACGGTGATCCAAAAGGAGAGGTTTCTCGGTTTCCACACTTGGAAAAAACAAGCAGGAATGTGCATCTGTGGGCTCCATGGTACCGTCACGCAAGCAGAGGGATTTGCAAAGAGCCCACAGCGTTCTCTCCTGCTGGTTGGGGAGAATCTGGAGAAGAAAAGGAGCTGGTGGATGTCACCTTCTAAATCTGTCCCATTCCAGGGTACTTTTCATAACCTGATCCAAAGCAGCAACGGCAGAAAACACAAGAGTATGTGAGCAGGTTCTGAATGTTTCTTTTTCCTTTCTTTCCCTTGTTTAGTGTTTATAGCCGTCAGAACATAGCTACCAAAAAAATAAGTGCATTCATCTGAGCCAGAAAAGAGAAACCTATTCTCCTCCTAACATTTTGTTCTCAGAGGAAAATGAACTATATCATGATTGTCAGGCCGCAATGAAGCTGAGACACTAAGAAACAGACTCAACCGAAAAAAACAAGAAGGTTTTGCAGTTAGCAGCAGCATCAGCCTGTGTCAGAGGGAATTTGATTTAAAGAAGAAATATTCAGATTTGGGTTGCAGAATCCTAATGTAACACAGACACAGTCGATGGAAAATGAAAACCTGCCCCCTACCTAATCGTGCCATTGCTTAGGGCTTCTCCTAGAGCTTCCTGGCCCAGCTGAAGAATCCTGGGTTTTCCCCACAATTTTTCAAGGTGCCTGCAGAAGCTACGTGAGGAATTTGGAATCATAGAATCATGAAGTTTGGAAAAGACCTCTAAGGTCATCAAGTCCAACCATCAGTCCAACATCAACCGTACATACTAAACCACATCCCAAAGTGCCACAGCTACGCGTTTCTTGAACATCCCCAGTGTTCATGCTTCCATCAGTTCTCAAGGCAGTCTCCTCCAATGTTTGACGACCTCTTCTGTGAAGGAATTTTTCCTAATATCCAGTCTAAACCTTCCCCAGCACAACTTGAGACCATTTCCTCTTGTCCTGTTCCTTGTTACTTGGGAGAAGGGACCAGCACCCACCTCACCACAACCTCCTTTCTGGGAGCTGCAGAGAGCAATGAGGTCTCCCCTCAGCCTTATCTTCAGACTAAACAGATTGTGGATCCTCAGCTGCTCCCATTACCTCTGTTCTCCAGCGCTTTCCCCAGCTCCATTCCCCTTCTCCGGACTCGCTCCAGCCCCTCGACATCCTTCTAGCAGTGAGGGGCCCAAAACCGGACCCAGGATCTGAGCTGCATCAACAGCACCGGGTCCAGGGGGAACTGAGGAACAGAACTTCCCTCTAGACAGACCATCCTTACTGTAAGTCTGGTAGCTCAGCTTCTGAGGGGAGCAATTTTTCCATATTTTTTAATCCAAGGCTCAGACTGGGAAGGGCCCGTGAAGGTCCTTTGGTCCAGCACCTGCTCAGAGCACGATGGAGACCAGACAGAGGGATGCGGTCGGCTTGCTGAGCACCACGATGCTACCCAGCCAAATGCAGTCTAAAGAGTCTTCTGCATCTTTGCTTCAAAAGGACAATGGAGAAAACTTAAAAAAATGAGGAGGCTGGATGGAGCAGAAAGGTCCAAAGCCTTTAAAAACAGCCTCAGCAACAGTGTGTGCCCTTCTGATAGTGTCTGTGCTGTCGTATCCACATTGTCACGTTGGTGTTGTGACACCTAAGCCAGCTGAGCCCCATGAATCCCTCTGACACCATGTTTAACATGCAGAGATCCTAGTGGAAAAAACAACTTCTCTACATTAAAGAGCCTAACACAGATGCTTCTCAAGCCTATTATGGGCAAATCTGGCTTTTGGAGTCACTGTTATCCATTTTTTTTTTCCAGAGACAAAGGTATTACAAGTTCTATTTCAGTTTGTAGCAGAGCAGTACATTATGATTACTTAAACAGCTGTTATTTAAATATATCCATTAATACTATCTGTGCAAATTAATTATACCTTTTATTATGTACTAAGAAGGCATTTTCTATACTCTTTGTGCTTTCCAATCAACTTCCAATTAAAAACAAAAGAAGAATAATAGAAGATGGAAAAGCTCTGCATTTGTATGTATTTTTATTATGCATTGAAACTTATTTTCCTCTGGGTTTTAAGGCACTTTGTGCTGATGCCATAAAGCAGCTAAGACAAAATAGCTGAAAAATATCTTTCTGACCTTCATTAATGCTTATAATTTTCATTTTCTTTTCTACTGCAGTGATTTAATCTCTTGGTAGTCTGCAGAATTGTTAATGAATGGAGGCTGTGGGAGGGAGCCACCTCCACCCAAACGTGCTACTATCTCAGGCATCTCTCGAGGTATTTGAAATACATCAGGACACACACTGATAATATAAGCTGCCCTGATGCACGATATTATTTTTACGGGCAGGGAAAAAGAAGGAGAATGTAGTGATGCTGCTCTCAAATCTGGCATTACATTTAACAATCATCAGGGCAGCTCTCAGCTTGTTTTGTTTCTTCTCCGAGCATGTGCTCGCAGATCACAAAGACAGAATAGCATTAGGGAGCTGTGTGTGCAGCACAGGGTTGCTGTTCTGTGTTGTATGGATTTATGACTTGCATGGTGCTACCAGCAAGTGACTCTGGACCACACCGGTCCTCACATGGCAAGAAGACCCACCCCATCTCATGCAGCTTCTGCATGGGTCTTCTAAACAGACTTTTAGGGATCTATCCTGTTAATTTAGAGGAGAACCAAGTGGTTTTCTCTGATATTTGGGGGCTGGAATCTTTAAAGTCCCTTCCATCCATAGAATCATAGAATCATCAGGTTGGAAGAGACTCACCAGATCATCAACTCCAACCATTCCTATCAAACACTAACCCATGTCCCTCAGCACCTCGTCCATCCATCCCTTAAACCCCTCCAGGGGAGGTGAATCAACTCCCTCTCTGGGCAGCCTCTGCCACTGACCAATGACACTTTCCGTGAATTATTTTTTTTCCTAATGTTCAGCCTGAACCATCCCTGGCAGAGCTTGAGGCCATTCCCTCTCGTCCTGTCCCCTGTCCCTTGGGAGAAGAGCCCAGCTCCCTCCTCTCCACAACCTCCCTTCAGGTAGTTGGAGAGAGCAATGAGGTCTCCCCGCAGCCTCCTCTTCTCCAGGCTGAACACCCCCAGCTCTCTCAGCAGCTCCTCATCAGGCCTGTTCTCCAGCCCCTTCACCAGCTTCGTTGCTCTTCTCTGGACTCGCTCCAGAGCCTCAACATCCTTCTTGTGGTGAGGGGCCCAGAACTGAACACAGGATTCGAGGAGCGGTCTCACCAGTGCCAAGTACAGAGGGAGAAGAACCTCCCTGGACCCAAACCATTCTATGGTTTTATGATAGTTGGCCAAGAGTACTCAATTTGTGCTCAAGTCTTCAGCCATTCTCCCCATCCACTCCTCCAATTCCTGCGGCATTCACCTCCGGATCAGAGGGTGTTGCATTCCTCTCAGCAAGCTGATGAGCTCCCAGACTGATAGCCAGGAGGTAGATTTC
This sequence comes from Clamator glandarius, assembly GCA_033459285.1. Taxonomy (NCBI): domain Eukaryota; kingdom Metazoa; phylum Chordata; class Aves; order Cuculiformes; family Cuculidae; genus Clamator; species Clamator glandarius. Next base: position 645,843 of record JAUNZM010000077.1, on the reverse strand, counting down.
TGGTATGGCACGAGAGAGGTTTTCACGCCCATGGCCAGTCATCACTCAGTGTCCCACCACCACTGAGACCCGACAATGGCTTTGGCTTCCCCATGAGTTCTTTAGCAAGGGATAAGATGACATCCATTGACATAGACGTCCATCCCTTGTGACAGCCGTTGGCATCACCAAGCTACCCCAGTTCCCAGGAGTCGCTGCTTTGGGATGCCGCAGCTCTCCACAGCAGCTTCCCCATCCCACCTCTCAGCAGCTTCGTCACTACATGAGGTCTGAAGAAATGGCACTGGAAAGCAAGTCCAGCTACGGACTCCACATACTAAAACACTACTTAAAAATTATTAGGGATCCTTTCTTGCTTTTCAAATTAGTACCTTGGTTCCAGGCGCCTGGCAAAGGTTACAATGGCAAGCTGTGCTTTGTGATTTTTTTATTGATCTCAGTATGTTTCCCAATGGCTGGTTTATCATCCATTCTCTTCATTTAAGTCTGGGCACACAAAGCCTATTCATTTCCAGGGGGAAAAAGGAGGGGTTCGAGAAAAGCCTTTAATTTCTCCTGTGTCCCGGAGAGTTTGAGCAGTAGAGAGAAAGAGAGAGAGATACTTTGCAGGAACACAGACTCACAGACCTGTTGGGCAGAGGATTCAAACTGTGTCTCGTTTCCTTCCACAAATAAGTTGGCTGAAGCAATGAAACTGGAATAAATAGCACAAATGCATCACTAGTAACCTGCAGCAGGCGATATATGAACATGACGGAGTATAACTCATTTATCATGCTCTTTAGTTAGTAGCCACCATGTACATTTCCATTTATCCGCTGTTTAATTATGCACAGCAGCTCCTTTCCCATATATAGACATTCCAAGCGCAACCATTCATCATTTCTATAGTTTATGTCTTATTCCATTCCAGTTCCCTCTTGTCTAGGGTTTAAACAGGAGCTTTTGTTCATGCATCCTACCCTTTCTCTTTTTTTCCTTACAAAAAGCAGCCACCTGCCTCCCCCCGCCACCTGCAGCATGTGCGGATCCTCTCCTCCATCCCCTAATCCCTGCACACCCATCCCACATCTGGCTATCCCACATCTGGCTGCTGCTGAAGCCGAGGGGAATTTTGACATGTGCTTCAAGGAGCAACAGGATGGGAATTGGAGTCTCCGAAGGAAAAAACAGGAGAGGGAGGTAGATTTCCCAAGGATTTGCCCTTGGGGAAAAATCCTTAGTCGTCTTCCATGGTTTTCCTTCCCTGGGCAAGAAGAGGGAGAAGCCAAGAGCCTGTCCCCACCATCCTTACAGCCACCAAGGCTGGTCACCCGTCTGTGCGCTGACTCCCCCAGCGTTTCCCTTCCATTGTGCTCCCTCTCACTCCTCCTCCCCCTCCTTCTCGTTTTCTGCCTCTCTCCCCGTCCCACACCTCCCCCACATTCTACTGGGTCTATTCTCCTCCCGGTATATAACTCACATTAATGTCAATTGGAGTTATGCACGCGTACGGAGGGGAGAATGGACCTCTTGGAGCGGAGCTAATTAAGCTCTTCTTTAGAAGTCAGAGCCTGTAATCTTGCAGCCATCAGTAGCCTGCTGTCAATCAAGGTGCATCGTGGGCTGCCAGAGATTTCTGCCTACCTGTTCGCTTCTGGGTTTCCAACAATTACTGATGGACTGCAAAGGGGGCAGGGAGGGCAGCAGCCATGCTCCTTGCTGCCTCGGCTCTAGCAAAGCCTTAAAGCAGACCCTTGAATGGACTCTCATTTTTTAAAATGCCCTGAATATGCACATTACTGGCTAAATTCTATCTCCAGTCAGATCCTTGTAACTCCCTCAGTGCTGGCAAACTGCATATATTGAAGGGAGCAATTTGCATTTAACTCTCTAGAAACTTTACCCCCTGCTAGCAGGCATCAGAAGATGACACTGCCTTTGAAAATACATCTCAGTATAAGTGGGAAAGGCACTACCAAGGTATTTTCTACTCAATTCAAGTTCAACTGATTCCTTCTCTGTTCGCCAGCAGCAGCCCAGCCTGCAAATTTAGGCTCACAGAATCATAGAATGTTTTGGGTTATAAGGGCCATTAAAGCCCATCCAGCTCCAACCCCTCGTCAGGGACACCTTCCCCACTAGTGAGATGACATTGCCTCTGCCTGTGCTGAGCAAAGCCACGCTGGGCTGGGACACCAACAGGACCCTTCTTCCCACCACCCTGCATGGTACCTGAGCCCTACGCTCTTTTCCATCTGTCACAAGCCAGCAGACTAGGCACAGCCTAGGAGTCCCGCCACAGACGGTCCCTTTCAAGTACCTGGTAACGTGTCAGAGCCAAAGATGTTCAACAGAAATCCCTCGCCCAGGAATGAAGCCCCTCTCCCAGCCGCACACAGGTTTGACCCCAAGAGAGAGTACTGCTTTCTTGGGGTATTCCTCCCATCACAGTTTATACAAGGGCTCAGTCTTCCATTAAGTCTCTTATTTAAGGCACTGGTGGATGAGGTGCTGAGGGACATGGTTTAGTGCTTGATAGGAATGGTTGGACTCAATGATCTGGTGGGTCTCTCCCAACCTGGTGATTCTACGATTCGATGATTCTATTTCCAAACTGCAGGAAATAAAGTATTTATCTTTTCTTTCCCTGTAAGTACTTAATGCCACAATCTGAATCCAAAGAAACCCTGTGGAATGTCTGGATTCTCCTTCAGGTGATCCTTGAAGTTCACCTGGCAAGCTGTCATAGCAGGCACATCGCCTCCCTTCTCTATCTCACCCGCTCTCCACTGGCTGCATGGCCCAAACTATCACACCCTCAATTTCGCGGCGCCTCTGTCTCAAATTCCTTCTCATCACAAAACCAAATCACCATCAGAGGCACGGACCACCTTACAGCAGTGCTCCAAGGCTTATGATCCGGCGGTCACCTGCAAAGCTTCCCTGCAGCTCCGGGCACCACCACCGAGTTTCTGATCATGAGCCACTGCAAAAATAGAACGATAGAATCATAGAACAGTTTGGGTTGGAAGGCACCTTAAAGATCATCTAGTTCCATATCTCCTGCCATAGGCAGGAACATCCCACTAGATCAGTCTTCCCTGAAAAATGCAGCAGTTGATGCACCATGGGAGAGCGGGCTGAACAAACTCACCATTTTTTTTCTAGCCTTATATTCTGTAATACTTAACAACCTCCTCCCCTCCTTCCCACAAAAAAAAATTGGTCTGTAAACACAAAAATTCAGCTGTAAAATCATTTAGTAATAAGTTAGGAGATCACACTGAATAACAAGTAGGGGGAAGGAGTTATTTCAGAAGTTCTAAAATGTCCCCTTGGTGATTACTCCAAAGGAATCCAGAAGGAAATGCACTGTGGTTTGCAACGATCTGTAAATATTCTGTTTCCATTTGCTTTTTTTTAATGGATGTAAAATTCTCAGCTGTGAAGCGAAAAGCATAATGATTACACTAGTTATACCCACTATTTAATACAACTTCTGGAAACGTGAAGGTCCAAGGGAAGTCCTTGCAGCTTAGGATGGAAATTTGAGAATTTGAAATATGCAACAACACCTTGTATGAATAAGCCCACTCCATCTGTGAAAACACCGATGCCCTCTTCCCTTAGGCTTTTACTGTGTTTCACTCTTCTTTTTACAGGGAAAAGCATCGCTGTCTAACTTAGTGTGATATTTTGCCAGAGATTTAGAATGGAAAATAACCTAATGCTTATTCACCTAAGTGAAATTGGGAGAAAATCCACTGAGTTCAATTAATTGGTTCATTTTCACTGGCTCCAGATTTGTCACTTTGATTAAACTGCATGTTCAGTAGGCAGGTGCCTTCTGGGAACACAGATCTCAGATAACGCCAAGTTATTTGCCTTAGTATCGAACGAAGAAATCCAAGAAAACCATCAGAAAATCACACCCAGACTCACACAGCCCAGTTCATTAGAAGCCATATGAACTCCTGGTGATAGCCAGCACCATTCCAGAGTCCCCAGTCCTTGGAAATGGGTGGTGGGGAATCCCTGGCACTCAGATCCCCAGATGGTCACAGTCTGAGAGAGTTGGGGTTGTTCAGCCTGGAGAAGAGAAGGTTCCGAGGAGACCCTAGAGCATCTTCCAGTGCTGAAAGGGGCTCCAGGAAAGCTGGAGAGGGGCTCTAGATCACAGAGTGCAGGGACAGGATGAGGGGGAACGGTTTGAAACTGAAAGAGGGGAGATTGAGGTGAGATGTTAGGAAGAAATGTTTTTCTGTGAGGGTGAGGAGGCCCTGGACCAGGTTGCCAGAGCAGAGGTGGCTGCCCCATCCCTGGAGGGGTTCCAGGCCAGGTTGGATGGGGCTTGTGGAACAGGATGGGCTTTAAGGTCCCTTCTACCCCAAACCATTCCATTATTCTCTGATTCTCTGAAGGGACAGAGAAGGGAAGTTTCTACCCTAGGGGATCCTGGATAAATTTCCTTTTACCCCAGAATTGCCAGGGCTGTTGGAAAACCCAAGTGCTGGCTGAGCGTGTCTCCAAGGCTTCATTCACTTGTCAAGCTCTCAGCTAAAATTCCTCAGCCTCTGCTCAAAACCTCACCTGTACAGCCCCAAGCTACAGTTCTGAAAACAGCAAGAGTGATTGTGCTTTTTCATTTACAGTGATGCTGTGAAATTAATTTCATCATGAAGTGCTTTGTTATCCCGAGACTCAAGACAACACAGAAGAGCTTGGCAAACAAATATGACTTCTTGACAATTGCCAGGATTTCATCTGCAGTTATTAACTGGAGAGATTTGATTTCAATGTTACTTGCTGAGGCCTATTTTGGATTTAGTTAGGGTTAGTTGTTTTTTTTTAAATAAGTGCCTGGTGCTTTGCAAAAGACATCTGGTGTGGGATCCAGTAACGATCTCAAACAGCACAGAAAATGCCCAACATCTAATTAAGTTCTGTTTCAAGATCAATCAAAAATCCTGCTATCCAGTACACGTTTGCAGATGTGTTCTTGCGTGTCTCAAGTACCAAGTGGGAGCAGAGCTGGGATGCACCCTCGCCTCAGGCTGAGCGCCCATGGGTGCTCTCAGTGGCAGCATCTCTGAAACTTTATTATCCTGAAAATGAACTCCTGTGAGAGAAATACACCGTGCAGGATCCAAGAACCTTGTATCCAGGATAAGTAATACTGAATATGTGAAATTATTTTGTTACTAATAGAATTTTTTTTATTATAGGATTGGATATAATGTTTGAGCTCTGGCAGCAAAATCCTTTCATGGTTAATTCTACTCAGAAAAAATTGCATTAAAACTTTATTTAATTTTTTTAAGCCCATCACTGAGCACTTGTTCAGTTAATACAATGCTTGAAGATGAAATGACAGAAGCGCTATAACTAATTAAACTCTAAAATTTTGCAATATGAGCCAAATTCAAGTCCTTCATCATTTGCCTCACTTATTACTACATCTCAGGGAAAAAAAAATACTCTGAGGTTTCTGGAAATGCTTTAAATATTCTTGTACCCTCTGGTTTTATTATGACCTTTCTAACTGACTTGGTACATTTAGTCAGAAAAAATCAAAGTTTGGCATCAATATCTCTCTGACAGTAACTCAGCACCTGAAAATCTCCCTGGAGACCCTATAGATACCTGCAAGCATGCAGCTATGTTTGTGCTTATAGATGGTTTTGCCTGTATCCATTTATCTGTACCAAAATATCTCAACACTCCAAGAAGAAACTTTTAATCAAGCTGCTCATATCCTTACCCAGGGTATGCCGGGCACTGACGAACACCAGCAACCATCTCCATTCTCAAACAGAAGCTGGTGACCCTAGCGCAGGGTAAAAATCAAAATACAAAGGGGAAAGGAATCCTTTCTGCCTCCCAATCCCTTGGTGAAACCGGCTTTTTAAAGTAAGGGGATGTTTCATGGCCTAGTCATAGAATCATAGAATCATAGAATCATAGAATCATAGAATCATAGAATCACAGAATAACCAGGTTGGAAGAGACCCACTGGATCGTCAAGTCCAACCATTCCCACCAATCCCTAAATTATGCTCCTAAGCACCTCATCCACCCTCACCTTAAACACCTCCAGGGACGATGACTCAACCACCATAGAATCATAGAATCACCAGGTTGGAAATGACCCACTGGATCATCGAGTCCAACCTTTTCTATCAAACACTAAACCATGTCCCTCAGCGCCTCATCCACCCATCTCTTAAATGCCTCAGGTCTCCCCTCAGCCTCCTCTTCTCCAGCATAAACACCCCCAGCTCTCTCAGCCGCTCCTCGTGTTCTCCAGCCCCTTCCCCAGCTTCGTTGCTCTTCTCTGGACTCGCTCCAGAGCCTCAACATCCTTCTTGTAGTGAGGGGCCCAGAACTGAACACAGTCCTTCCAATCAGATGTGACTTCAGAAACATTCCAGGGAGCAGAGAAGCCCCAGCGGCAGGTGGGTTGAAGATGCTCCAAGGGGCATGGACACTTTGGGGGAAGGTGTTCCCCTAAACAGACTTTCTGTGCTCCTGGGTATGGATCTGATGGTTCATCTCTGTCTCTCAGCAAAGTCATTCACTGTTTTTCTACTGTATAAAAAAGTTTCATAGAATCAGACAATGGTTTGGGTTGGAAGGGACCTTAAAGCCCATCAAGATCCACCCTTGCCCGGGGCAGGGGCACCTCCCACTGGATCAGGGGCTCCAAGCCCCATCCAACCTGGCCTTGAGCACCTCCAGGGATGGGGCAGCCACCCCTGCTCTGGGCAGCCTGGGCCAGGGCCTCCCCACCCTCAGCGTGAAGAAATTCCTCCTTATATCTAGTCTAAAGCTGCCCCTCTAGAGTTTATTGCCATTATAGCCTGTTTCTGAGATCATTTCCCCTTTTCAGCACACACAGTTCCTGGCTGGGACTTGAGAACTACTTCTTCGCTGCTGGTTTTACCATAAGGAATGGAGTCATGTGGTTTTTCCAGAGCAAGATTCAAACCTCCTTCTACCCTGTCCCCATATTAATGTTTTTATCTAAGACAAGGCAACAGGGCCTGAGTTTGCAGAGAGCAAAGACACCCAAGCGACGTGATGTCGGGGTGGTGGTTGGACTGGATGATCTCAGAAGTCTTTTCCAATCCTAATGACAAGCTTCAGTTAATGAACAAAATTAGCGCACCTCGGCTGTGCAGTAAATAGCCTTTCCTGCCCCAAGTCTACACATTAGAAGGAGAAATGTTCAGCCATAATAAGCTGATGTATTATAGAATTACTACTAATAAAATCCGACCCCAAGCTTATTCATAAATCCTGTGGAAAGTATTTATGACAATTGAAAGGGCCAAGTTGTGCCGTTCTTGTCAGAAAATATGTCCCTGTGAAGCCACGTGAGGTCTGAGCAACTGAGCTGTACAGATCTTGGTCTCTGCCACCTGCAAACTAATGATTCCTGTCTGAATCTATCCCAGATATCGATTCCCAGCCTCCACACCCACCTGTCCATCACTGCAATCAAAGTCCTGCTTAGGGGAGACCAATCCATCGCTAAAATCTCGTAAGACAAGTGACACAAATTTAGGATCCACATATGCTTTCCCCGTCACTCACTGAATAACACTAAATTGATCCGGATAGGTTTTCTTTCATCATTTTGAGCTTATTGTCACTTTGTCCTCTGTGATTTCCACACTGCCCCTTGACATAAAGCTCGAAGTCAGAACATATGCAGTGCTTGTTGCTAAAGCTAAAGCTGCTTTGTGTGTTACACAAGTGGCTCATGCCTCTGATTTTTCCCTCCAAAGGAAGGTTGGTTTATAAATCCAGATGTTCATCAGTGAGAGAAAATCAACTACAAAGTGCCACAGGTATGCATAACATCTGCAGAGTCTATTAGGGTACAGATGATCCCCAATTCTTATCCGTAAGTGCATCAATAATTCACACAGAGAGCTGCGTACGTCATATTGACATAGAGAACTGCGAATTTCTTCATGTTAGGAAGAAATGTTTTCCTGTGACGGTAGAGAGGCACTGGCACAGATTGCCTAGTCAAGTAACGGATGCAACATCCCTGGAGGGGTTCAAGGCCAGGTTGGATGGCGTGTTAAGCAACCTGATCCAGTGGGAGGTGTCCCTGCCCATGGCCAGGGGTTGGAATTGGATGGGCTTTGGGGTTCCTTCCAACTCAAGCCAGTCCATGATTCTATGATATCCTCTGCCTTGGCAATTACTCTCTGTTGAGTTCACCCAAGCATCTTATGAGATATTCCATCACGGCCTCATGGTTCAGTCAGCACTGGGGTGCAGCTGACTGAACCAGCCCTGCCCTCCCACTTCTCTGCTGTTGATGGTGAGCAAAGGGCCCCTCCATCAGACCGTCAGCAAGCCCTGGTGGGGTTCATCTTCCTTCACACACCCCCAAGGAGGTAAAATATGGTCTGCCAGGGAAATCTGGTCCCTCTAGTTTGGTGACCAGCACACACATCAGTGTTGGTGCTGATGGAAGCAGTTAGAAGCCCCACGGGGGCCAGGGCTGCCTGCCTACCTGAGGGCACTAGCGTGATTGATAGGAGGTCTTTAAAGCAACCACGTTTTCCTCAGTGGCTGAGGATGGAGTCTAGGCATTTGCTTTAAAAGGACTGTTCCTTTGAGCACCTGGAGTTTTGGGTTAGGTGAAGTACCCGAACAAGATAGGCAGGCTCCAGCTTGGTGTTTCCACAGCAGGAACACACCACAAGAACCATAGAACCACAGAATCACCAGGTTGGGAAGACCCATCGGATCACTGGGTCCAACCATTCCCATCAATCACTAACCCATGTCCCTCAGCACCTCATCCACCCGTCCCTTAAACCCCTCCAGGGAAGGTGACTCAACTCCCTCCCTGGGCAGCCTCTGACAGGGACCAATCACCGTTTTTGTGAAAGATTTTTTCCTAATGTCCAGCTTGACCCTCCCCTGGTGGAGCTTGAGGCCATTCCCTCTCGTCCTGTCCCCTGTCCCTTGGGAGAAGAGCCCAGCTCCCTCCTCTCCACAACCTCCTCTCAGGTAGTTGTAGGGAGCAATGAGGAAGGCAGGATGACTCGGGGCCATCGCAAACAGTGCACGAGGACAACGTTCACTGGAGGAAATGGATTCCCAAAGTGCACAGGGCAGTCCTCCCCCTCCACGTCCGCAGAGGTGAAGGCAGAAGGCAATGCTAGGTCTGAAATGGGGCCAAGTACAGGGTGGGGAACATCCAGAATCTCTGTCCTTAAAGAGCTCTGTGTCTCATCCGTGTCAACTAGTTAAAGCATAACTTTGCAAGAGACAGCAGCAAATACTCATGAGAAAATTTAACCGGTAATAATTACATGCAGTTATTTATTATGCGCTTGATTTACTTAAATACATTACTTCTGTGTTCCAGCTTCAAGTACAATTCTTTTTTAAAACAACAGAAAAAAATGAAGGAAAAAAAAAGCCAAAGCACTTGAGTAACCCCAAGTACAGTGTTCAAAAGCCTTCTTTGCATAAAAATCCACATGCATAAAAATCTCCCACAGACAAGCTCCATGGCTGCAATCTTCCCTTCCCCAAACTGGAAAGAAGAGCTGGATCAAGAAATGCCCACAAACAAAGAACCAATTAGTATCTCTCGGCTCAGGTATGAGAAGCCAAACACTGATTCCCCTTCCAAAACCTGATCCTTTCCCATCATATCTAGAATCATAGAATGGTTTGGGCTGGAAAGCCCATCCAGTTCCACACCCTGCCATGGGCAGCGGCACCTCCCACTGGATCAGGGTCTCCAAGCCCCATCCAACCTAGAGCCACTTCAGGTACAGAAAGCTTCTCTAAGGTCTCCCTGCAGCCTTCTCTTCTCCAGGCTGAGCAACCCCAGCTCTCTCAGCCTCTCCTCACTCGGGAGGTACTCCAGGCCTTGGATCATCTCCGTGGCCTCCTCTGGACTTTCCCCAACAGCTCCATGTTCCTCCTGTGCCGAGGACTCCAGAACTGAATACAGGGCTCCAGCCGGGGTCTCATGGGAGCAGAGCAGAGGACAAGAATCCCTCCATTGCCCCACTGGTCCCACTGCTCCTGAAGCAAACCAATAGAAATTTCTCCTTTAAAAGCCTTTATTACTCTTTTACTGCCCAAGCCCCTCAGAGTCAGCGTTCCTTTCCCCAGACTTCTTTATTGCACACTGAGGACTTTTTGCTACTGACCATCAATAAACGGGGAACTTCCGTGAAAATATTCCTGTCACTGTGAAAATATTTTTCACATTTCAAAAGAGCACAGGTAAACCAAGGTAGTAACAAGATTTATTCTTCAGTAAAGCACTGAAAACCTCTACAGCTACCCATAAGAGCAGAAATAATTCAGCCTCTGGGCTGGCCCAGCATCGATGTTAGGAATATGATGCTCATCATCCTCAACAAAAGGCACATCTGCCCACGCTTGATAAATGCCCATGCTTGACGCAGTATTTATCTTCAAGATTTGGGGCTGGATTCAGTTCTCAGATAAAACATGCTAACCCACAGAGCCTCTCATGACCAGGGGAGTGCAGGTGGATGCACGGGAGCTCTCTGGTGAGAGAATTGCCCTTCAGCAACACCAACCGGAGAAGCATTCTCTGCTTCTGGTACTGCGGCCAGTATCACACACAACATCCACCTCTGCTCCACAGGCACATCCCTACTGTGCATCCTTCTCTACCTCTAATCATCAGCGACAGCACTGCTGGAAAATGCATCCTGACTTTCATTTGCTAAATCTACTGCTTCTTTAGAAATCCTTTCCCTGTACGGACAAACAGGACATAAATGTCAGTCAGACCTGGCTTTACTTTGACACAAACAGCACAAGGCACAGATCATTAATTTGTACCCTACCAACCCCATCCTCCTATGGGACTGCTCCATCCTGGAAGTCAAACTCCAAACTCTTTGTTGTTTCATTTGTTATTTAGGCATCAGACATTTGTATGAACATCCATCAAATATTTGATCTCTGAGCTGGGAGTCACAGCCCAGCCCAGAGCTCATCTATCACAGCAGCCCAGCATGCATTTGGTTGAAGATTCAAAACAGGTCTCTTGAAAAACATCATGTTTTGGCTTCTTGCGGAGGGTGATTAATTTTTAGAACAGAATTTGCATAACATCTTTTCAATCTATTTGCAATTACCAGAAATTGAAACAAGTGACAAACAGCTTTGAGCACTTGTTTTCAGCTGGGTGTTAACCAGAAAAAAAACTTCAACCAATTGAAACCTGAAGTTTCGAGTAAGAAAGCTAAAATGCAACTTTCAAGTACTTAAAACACACAAATCTTAAGAATCCAACTTAACCTACAGAAAAGAAATACACAAGGGTTATGTATATTCGGAAATCTAAAGCTATATGGTGCGCACATAGCCGTGTGTGCTCATGTGTGCGTGGGGTGGTGGAGAAAAAGGTTCTGTCACTGAGATCTGTTCGCAGAGATGTACAAATAATTGCTTTTTGGATCAGTGAGTGCAAACACAAACATTAGGTTGACAAAGATGGGTTTGCACATAAAGGAAAAAAACAAAAATCAACAGTGAAATACGCAGACGATGTGTTTTTTCCAGCTGATACAATTCACAAGTTTTTCCTTGAATCTGACCTGAAAGTGTTTTAATGAGTGGAAACTGAAGGGTGTGGGGGACTGTACATAAGAACAGGCGAGCATGTGTAGCTGTTCCCAGGTTATTCTGTCCTGTACAACGCCCACGTCATGTCATGTGCATATACATATTCGCACCCATTTCTGCTCTCTTAACCCCCTCCTCGCTCAGGCAGTGCTCCTCTCACCTGCCTGGCCGCTCCACACATTTCCATTCCGTAGGCAGCGTCGTTGTGCTTTGCAATTTGTCTTCTTTCTCACCATTTTGCCTCACTTCTCACTTCGCTACCTTCCTATAAATTGGTTTTTTCATGTTAAAAATTACTGCTGTTGCATTTAATTTAGACATCCAACTCTCTTCTCCAGTCTCCCTCTGATGTTCTTCTTTATGCAATTCTTTCGCTTTCTTCTGAGCATTTCATGCCACAACTCACTTAAAAACAAATGCCCTTATAAGTTTTTCTGGAAGAGCTTTCAGTGTTACTTGCTGTCCCAATCAGGTTATATAGGATCCACCTAATTAACTCTATCTTAGATAAAGGCTACAGGATCGACCCAATTTTAGTGCTGAAGAAACATATATCAAGGAAAAGCGAAACACTTGCTGAATATCCTGCTCACCTGCACAGGCTGGAAAACAGTCCTGCTGGAAAATCTACTCCACCAGGGCATATAAAGCCCAAATAATTGCCTTCTTCTGTGACCTTTTCTGAGTCCTTTTAGCCTTAAAAGAAGTGGAGGGAATATGCAAGAAGAGGTGTTTTACCGCAAGGGGAGATGATATTTATTGTTCAGTCTTTTCTGCTCTTTCTGTTGCTTTTTCTTTTTTTTTTTTTTTTCTTGAAGAAAAGGAACATAAATAACATGAAGAGTCCTCCTGGGGCAAAACCAGAGTCAACAACCATGCTCTAACCTTCTGAGCTCCAACACACTCCTGCCTTCCATTCAAAGCAAAAGCCACCTAGGTGCCCCAAGTCACCAAATGGAGAAGAGGCTGTTATACCAGAACACCCATTGCTTTACTCAGTAAAGGGAAGAATTTCTTCTGTTTCCATCCAGCCCAGTTAATCTGTACCAGTGTAACCCTGTGAGACCAGTGGTGCCCAGGGAGCATCCTCACTGTTTTGGCTGCATCAGGCTTCTGGTCACCCAGAAACGTGGGGATTATCCAGGTCTGACAGCATTTAAGTCCTAGTACAAATAGCCCAGTGGGAACTGCAGCAAATCTTCCATGTGAAGGGGAAGAAAAGCATCATTATGCTGGATTAGAGACAGCAGGAGCTTGAAGAACTTTTTTATTGTGCCCTGGCTGGCACTGGACAGGATCATAGAATCATAGGATCATTTTGGTTGGAAAAGATCTTTACTGTCATTGAGTCCGATATCATTGGAATTAACCTAACACTGCCAAGTCCACCACTAAACCATGTCCCTAAGCACTACATGTCTTTTAAATCTCTCTACGGATGCTGACTCCACCACTGCCCTGGGCAGCCTCTTCCAGTGCTTGACAACCCTTTCCGTGAAGAAATTTTTCCTAACATCCAATCAACGGGGTCTGCACTTAACTTGAGAGAGTCCTTTCAAGAAACTTTGCCAAAGGACTTTTCACTGTTACTGGAAACGTCCCAGCAGATTGAGAGGGCATCACGCCAAGAGGGGATATTTTCTAGGGGTTTGCTCACAGCAGGCATTTGACTGTAGTTTTGCTGTCCTTTAGCTTCAGAAAATGACAAAATAGAGGAAGACAAATCCACAGTTGCAGAAGGTGATGTCATGTACCTTTACTCTGATATTGATTGCCCATTTACAGTACTTCACTCTAAAATAATGAGCAACCCAGAAATAGAAGCATAACCAATCAATTATTCTGTCTTTCTAATTACTCAAAGCCAAATCTGGTGGCAACACCAACTTTCATGGCAGCTTCTATGGCATAAGAAAGCCCTTTCAGACGCTTGCAAAAAAAAGTGGGAAGACAGAGCATTACGGACTTTACGTTAGTGCAGCGTGAGCCTGAATCCAGCCAGCAGCCCTGTCAGTGACACCAACTGGCTAACCACACACAGGCACTCCTACACCTCGCCCACTCTGCAGGGATGTTTACTTAAGCTTTTATACCTGTCCAGGATTTGGGTTGTGCAGAATGGGATTTAAGCTGGTGCTTCATTCGTTCACGAACATGAGAGATTTTGTGTCTTTGTTTCACGCCGTAAGCGCCAGAACTGCAGGTTGTTGAACTACTTAGGAAATTTAAGTGCAAACTGAATGTTAAGTGCTTGAAAACCTGGCCCCACTGCTGTGCAAACCAAAAGAAATGAGAGTGCTGCTCGGCTGCAGCCGTGTTGTCACCCCCAGAGCTACAGGACAGGATAATGGGAAAAGATTTTCATCTTCCAGCAATTCCACTGTCAGGCTGAATAGTAACCAGCATGTTCATGCAACACACAAACCCCACCCCTCACCAGTTTCTATCTGGAAAACACTGAGCGCCTACAATCAAACATTCTTACCAGGCAGGCATTTCCATCACAAAACACAGGAGTCAAATTATGCATGTAAAGCTCAGGCTTAATGCATTACAAATCAGCATTCCTCCTTCCCCCCTCCACATTTTCCTTCTTTACTCATACAAAGCCAATCACCTCACGAAACACAGGTGTGAGGAAATTATGCTGATTTCTACAAAAAGTTGGCTGGAATCAAATTCTTTCAAATAGAATAAATCCATGTTAGATGGAAGCTGAAATCTCTGCAAGTGCCTATCAAGCCCTAAGCCCTGATCCTCATCCTAAGTGCAACACAGGCTGAGATTGCTGACATGACCTGGGACTGATCACGGTGCAGAATTTATGCCTCATGTACCTCATCTCATCCCAGGATTTCCATGTGGGTGCGATCACTTTGGAGTAAGGTGCCTATTGATATGCAGAAACAGGAGGGTCCTACAGAAAAAGGGGCTCCAGGAAAGCTGGGGAGGGTCTCTTGGTCAGGGAGTGCAAGGAGAGGTTTAACACGGCCAAATGCCGGGTCCTGCACTTGGGGCACAACAACCCTGAGCAGCTCCAGACTAGGAGAAGCCTGGCTGGAAACTGCCTGGAGGAGAAGGACCTGGGGGTGTTGGTTGACAGCGACTGAACATGAGCCAGCAGTGGCCCAGGTGGCCAAGAAGGCCAATGGCATCTTGGCTTGGATCAGACACGGTGTGACCAGCAGGTCCAGGGAGGTTCTTCTCCCCCTGTACTCGGCACTGGTGAGACCGCTCCTCGAATCCTGTGTTCAGTTCTGGGCCCCTCACCACAAGAAGGATGTTGAGGCTCTGGAGCGAGTCCAGAGAAGAGCAACGAAGCTGGTGAAGGGGCTGGAGAACAGGCCTGATGAGGAGCGGCTGAGAGAGCTGGGGGTGTTTAGCCTGGAGAAGAGGAGGCTGAGGGGAGACCTCATTGCTCTCTACAACTACCTGAAGGGAGGTTGTGGAGAGGAGGGAGCTGGCCTCTTCTCCCAAGGGACAGGGGACAGGAGGAGAGGGAATGGCCTCAAGCTCCGCCAGGGGAGGTTCAGGCTGGACATCAGAAAAAAAATTCTCATGGAAATGGTCTTTGGTCCCTGTCAGAGGCTGCCCAGGGAGGGGGATCAGTCACCTTCCCTGGAGGAGTTTAAGGGTCAGGTTGATGAGGCTGAGGGACATGGGTTAGTGTTTGATAGGAGCGGTTGGACTCAATGAAGGTCTTTTCCAACCTAGTGATTCTGTGACAAAATGAGGGGGAAGTTTTCAGCTGAAAGAGTGGAGATTAATGAAATCTTATGAAGAAATGTTTTCCTGTGAGGGTGGTGAGGCCCTGGCCCAGGCTGCCCAGAGCAGGGGTGGCTGCTCTGTCCCTGCAGTGGTTCAAGGTCAGGCTGGATGGGGCTTGGAGCCCCTGATCCAGTGGGAGGTGTCCCTGCCCATGGCAGGGGTGGGACTGGATGGGCTCTGAAATCCTTTCCAACCCAAACCATTTTATGACTCTCTCCTGCTTTTCCAAGGCTTTTCCCAACCTCTGCCCAAAGTCCACTTCAATGTGGGAAACCTCAAAACATCAACAGTTTTTTTTATACCACACAAGAGCAGCTTTTACAGAGGTGCAGGCTGAGAGGGGAAAACATTGACAGAGTTTGTGAAGACAATAAAGCCTGTACAGAAAAGTTTGGCACATGTATAAACACAGAGGGCAGTTTTTCCTTTAAAAGTCAAAGTTTACCTCACAGTAATTTCATCCCACAGCAATTTTCTAATTGTTCATTAAAAACACATTAATTGCATGTAAAATGCATAATTTACCACTCTTTGGAAGTGAAAATAGAAAACCCCAGGGGGGCAAAAGTTGGCATGAAATCAGACATCTGATTTATCCCTATAAAATCAGTCTCTGTGTACTGTTAATTATTATAACTTACAGGAGAAGACATCAAATTTCAATGTAAAACAAGTATTTTTAATGCAGCTAGGCACTGATTGTTAATATACAATATTGTAAAAAGCAGTACATCCTCCAGAGAAAACCTCTGTGTGCTTCTGCTGATCACACTTAACCCACAGAGACACACTCTAGCATGAGTGCGTATTCAGGATCTGTAATTCAGAAAAACTCCACCCAGCAACCAAAGATTAACAGAAAACACTGCACCATCACGCTACGTGGTCTCATGATGACTGTCTCCTCTTTTAATGAAGATGTAGCACACCACTTTGTCGGCTTAATTTACGCTATAGATCAAAACTAGGTGAAATTTTCCAGTTCTCAACGGGGGGGAGGGCGATTGCTACTTCTATGAATTTAAGGGCACACAATTATTTCAGTTTACAAAATTAGCATCTGTGTGAAGTGGCACAAACCTGCTAGGATGTGTTTAATCTGGCATTTAAATCCGTGATTCTCACAAGTCCAAATAATATTACAACTATTTTACCCCTACAAATAACCACCGAAACCTTCAGTTCAAGTCAAATATTTCCAGCTTGTTTGTTCAAATAATTTAAAGGAGAAAAGGAATTACCACAGTACTGTGCACTTAGAGTTTTCCTTTCAGCTCTTCCAGCAAGCTTGTTTGCTTTCCTAACTATAGTTTAGTAAGAAATTGCATTTCTCTCTCACTGCACATAAAACACACACAGGTGTGTGCACATAGGTGCATGTGTATCTGTACATACACACCCAGGTACATCTGAGATGCAGAAATTCATAGAATCATAGAATGGTTTGGGTTAGAAGGGAACTTAAAGCCCATCCAGTCCCACTCCTGCCACGGGCAGGGACACCTCCCGCTGCATCAGATTGCCCCAAGCCCCATCCAACCTGGCCTTGAACCCCTCCAGGGATGGGGCAGCCACCAGCAACTTGGGAAACCTGTGTCAGTGCCTCCCCACCCTCAGCATGAAGAAATCAGCCTGGGACAGCTGCAAACAGCCGGGAAAAGGCAGGGTGGGAGCCAGGGCTGCATACACCGTGGAGATACAGCCACCGGCTTCAACCATTTACTCAAATATTACTTCTTTCTGTGGAAGGGAGAAGAGAGAAAAATCTGTGTGTCTGTGTTTCAATCAATTCACACTATCCTCATTACAATTAACACTCACTGCCTACTGCAGAAATACTGGCAGTAAGTTGTCTCACTTCAGACACCAGTGGGAGGGACATATCCTGGTCCAGTTTGGCAGAAAACATATTTCTGTTTATTTTACATTTAGATTCATAGGATTATGCAGTCATTAAAGCTGGAAGAGACCTCTAAACTAATCCAGTCCAACTGTCCACCCGACCCTACCATGCTGACTAGACCATGTCCCAACTGAACTATTAGGTGGTCACAGGATTTTTGACCCCCTCCAGGGACGGCGACTCCACCACTGCCCTGGGAAGCCTCTTCCAATGCTTCATCACTCTTTCTGCAAAGAAAATATTCCTACTATCCAGTCTAAACCTCCCCTGGTGCAACTTCTGTTTCTTGTTGTCCTATCCCTTGTTGCTTGGGAGAAGAGACCAACACCCATCTCACCACAACTTACTTTCAGGGAGTTGTAGTAGAGCAATGAGATCTTCCCACAGCCTCCTCTTCTCCATGCTAAACATCCCCAGGTCCCTCAGCTGCTCCTTAAAGCCCTCATGCTCCAGAACCTTCACCAGCTTAATTTAATTTAACAAAAATAATGAAGTAAATATATAATCACTTACTACAGGATATTTACAAAGACTTTCATTAAAACACAAGAGAGAAAATTCCCTGTCTCACTACCTAAATTGAGGAGAGTGTCCTTCATGAAGGAAAGAGGTTGCTTTCCACGGTGTTACAGGAATGGCTTGAAAACACTGACAGAGGCAATTGCCTCTTGCTCTTTTCTAGCAGAGAGCAGTTTAACTTCCAGCTCCTTTTCTTTAGTGTGATCTCGCAGACAACAAAGTTTCAAGAAGATCTTCCCTAAACCCTCTGATAAAATGCATTTCCTTGCCTCTGCTTCCACTTACAGATTCTTGCTCGAGGCATTTGACGCTCCAAGGCGAGCTTTGATAAAGGACCCTTGCTGTCTGCAGTGCCCCAAATTACAGCAGCTCCGTTTCCTCGGTTGCCCGTGCTCGATGCTCAAGGTAAATGCCACAAAGGTCACTTTGTTAATTCAATACCAAGCCCACATTAGAAATCGTTTGCACAAGGCTGCAAAAGTCCATGTCTTTTTTTTTTTTTTTTTTAATACTGATAGTCAGGTTTTCTTAACACTATGAATCCATAGAAATGAATTTAAATTGCAGAGTAATTAAGTAGGTGCCTTGCAAAGTTGTCTAATATCCCCAGATAAGACATCAAGGCAGGTCAGACAATTTGCACCTGAGTGTGACTATTTTCCTCCACAGGTTAATATACGTTACTGTGTCTTAAACAACAAACTTCTGGGAATGTGGAGTGAAAAGAGATTGTTTTCCATTGGGTATCACTCACAGTGGGGAGCTCCCAGCAGGCAGGGCTCCAGTTTGACTAAACGTGTAGAGGGAAGGCGGCTTCAGATGGGAAGGGATAGACAGGGTCATCAGTCCTGCTCCGCAGAAGGTCAGAGTTGTACAGCTCCTAATGCTGAAAGGTCCACAGACCTTCACTGTCTGCCATGAAACCTTGGAATACTTCCAGTCACGCTTCTTAAGACCTTCTGGAAGCCCAGGAGCCATAACTACTGCTCCTACACCTAGGTCGGGGCAATCCCTGTTTTCAGTACGGGATGGGGGATGATGTGGTTGAGAGCAGCCCTGGGGAGAAGGACTTGGGCTGCTGGGAGATGAGAAGCTCGACATGAGCCGGCAACGTGCGCTCCCAGCCCAGAAACCACCCGTGTCCTGGGCTGCATCCAAAGCAGCGCGGCCAGCAGGGCGAGGGAGGGGGGTTCTGCCCCTCTGCTCTGCTCTGGTGAGACGTCAACTTGAGTCCTGTGTCCAGTTCTGGAATCCTCAGCATCAGAAGGACATGGAACTGTTGGAAAAGGTCAGGAGGAGGCTACAAGGATGATACAAGGTCTTGAGCACCTCTGCTCTGAGGCCAGGCTGAGGGAGTTGGGGTTGTTCATCCTGGAGAAGAGAAGGCTCTGAGGAGACCTTCCAGTACCTGAAGGGGCTACAAGAAAGCTGTGGAGGGATGTTTTATGAAGGCTGGTAGCGACAGGACGGGGGAAATGGGTATAAACCGGAGAGGGGCAGATTTAGACTAGACGTAAGTGGGAACTTCATCACTGTGAGGGTGGGGAGGCCCTGGCCCATGATGCCCAGAGCAGGGGTGGCTGCCCCATCCCTGGAGGGGTTCCAGGCCAGGTTGGATGGGGCTTCAAGCCCCTGATCCAATGGGAGGTGTCCGTGACCAGGGCAGGGGTGGAACTGGATGATCTTTAAGATCCCTTTCAACCCAAGCCATTCCATCGTTCTAAGAGGTCATCATGCCTCTGTCCAGAAGGCCTTTAATAAGCATTAAAATGACACTGAGCAATTCTGAGAAGTCACTGGATGGCTCTGTAAGAGACACAGAGAGGTATTTTTCATCTCCTCTTCAAACCTATTAGGGCCACGAATGCCAGAAATGTATTGCGTGTAGGAACAGAGGGGAGAGGAAAGGCCTTCAGCACTTAGGATTTTAAAACTAATAACCTCCAAGAAGGAATGTGGTTCTTTCAGTCACAGTTTTGGGAGGCATCTGCCGAAGATTTTTGGGAAAATGTTTACCAGTTATAATTTATAAGACCAGCTTCCTCCCAGAAGCCAGACAGGCTATTCCTAGGGGTGGATTTTGGAAACCGCTGTCTGCTCTGTATTTTATATTACAGAGTAATGTATATGCCATCAAGGAATGTTCTACAAAAAATGAGAAACAAATTCAGATAAGTTGCTGACAGATCGTATAGTAAGAAGCCAAATTTTCATCATACATTTGCTGAATTACCTTTTAAAATCTAATTTATTGTCAGGCTAATTCTAGTCTCATTTGGAGCCTACTAGCGCTAGGATGATCAGCATTTTATGACAGCCATACATTACAGTTGCATTGTGCTCTTTTACTACAGGAATCTCAGAAGCATTTTACCATCCCTCATAGGTTTTGGCAGTTGTTTAGCCTTAAGTGTGCTAAGCAGGTCCCCATCCTCACTTTACTTTGTGGAAAAGTGGCCAACAGGACACCTACAAACCCACGGCAGCACCACAGAGCCGTTTGGGAAAATGAGATTTTAGACCTGCTATGATTGATAACCTAATAGAAAATAAGAAGAAAACCCATCTCCCTCAAAGTGGACTGGCCTTGTCCTCAGGTTTACTCATGGGAAGGACCATGAGACCTTTAGTTCTACAGCTCAGCGAAGGAGAAGCATTTGGAAAGGAGGAAACCTCTTCATCAGTGGTCATTTAGCTGAGGAAGTTAATCCCACCTCCAGGAATGTCTCGCTGCACTCTCTCTTCTTTTTTTTTTAAATTTTTTTTTTTCAGTCATGCAATGACCCAGATTGACCTTGTATAAAGGTTTACTTATTTCTGACACAACCCATTTACCTACCATATGGGTTCAGAGCATTTAGCAGCAAAGCCTGGAGCCCAGCAAAGGCCCATGCGGGGAAACTCCTGGCCGTGTAGGAGATGTCAGGAACAATCAGAACTAATGAAATAGTTATTGCTATCAAGTATTTGGCATATTAATGCGCAGAGACAGATCTCATTTACTGAGACAGACACTGGCAATATAAATTATCGGACACTCGAATGCTATCACACTTCACATTTAAGAGCCATTTGAATTGTACTCAGGTAGTTTCACTCATCTGCAATCTGAGGAATGTGTTAATAAATACAGGACTGAATCACACCATTGATTTGTAAGTGGAATTTCCCATTAAAACCTGTCAAGAGTATTACTTTAAAAAAAATTAATGGTATAATATAGCTTAGGGTTCTGCTATAACATACTCCTGACGGTATAGCTCTCCGAACCCCTTGGGTGATGGATAATCTTGTTTGTTCTATATTGTCACTCTAGCATCTTTCTTTGTCACCTCTGCTGCAGACAGAGGTCTCGTTGCCACTAGCAGAAGCTGGTGTCCCTTTCTGGTGAGCAGCAAATGAAAAAACCGAGAACCAATTCTACACCTTTCTTCCCACTTCCCTGAGGAGCAGTGAGTCATTTGTGTGGCCAGCATCTCCCACTCAGCGAGAACTGGAAACCCTCCACTGATACTGCCACGTTGGACTCAGCTCTGGGTTCTCTCTGTTTGAATTTGAGCTTGTCCTCCCAAGTCTCGTGGATTCAGTGCCTTTTGGAAAGCTAGCCGGTTTTGTAGTTATCAACAGAGGCACTTGTCTTTCCTGGGATGTTCTGCGAGGACCAATATGAAAAGGAGGAGCAATGTGAGTAAAAACACAACACCAGCAGCCCCGATCTGGCATACGCAGGACACCCTTGTAATTCTTCGTCACTTGCCTCACCCAACAGTCCTTCAAGAACTTGTGATAAAGGCAGATTAAGCTTATAGAAGGAGCACCAGGGGGGAGGGAGAAAAAGCCAGAGCATTATTTTATTGCACATTTGAGATTAAAACCATTTCATACTTGATTCACAAAAAAACCAATTTGCGGTGAAGCAACGATGTCAAGGGATTTGGGTGGCTCCGAGCCAGCGTGCTCTTTTAAACAGGAAACCTTCCCTCGGTCAGGATCTGAAAACTTGCTCATTAAGAAAGTCACGGCACTGCCCCCTTTGTGACCGGTTGGTTGAGCACAGAGCATTACTCACAACCTCGAGTGGCCACTGTCCTTGCAGTGATATCATTTTCCATTGTAATAGAGTTCTTTTAATTGAGTTTTATTAATGATGTAATTCAATTAGACACAAATCAAGAGATAACTAATACTTCTAATAACTTAACATCAGCTTCTGACAAAGATGGAAAAGCTTGGTAGAGTTACTGGTAACAGAACATCCCCCTTTGCAGAGATGTTAACAACCCTTTTAATACCAATGCAACCGCTATAGCGAATGTATTTGGTTGCAGAGCATCAGCGCTTTATGTGAACACACGTAGAATGCAAATGATCAACAACAAATTGTGTTAGAAGGATTTTGTTGATGTGAAGGTGTCTCTGTGGAAGTCAGCAAAGATTTATTCAGGTTGAGAATCTGACCTAATGTATTGAAACAACCTTTCTCTCTCTTTTTGTAATTGTTTAAATCATTAAAATTTGATGGATTAAAAAAAAAAAATCTGATTTATTCTCCATTACTGCAGGCTTAGAGAATTGTGTGGGCAGTATGGAAATACAGCTGTTTACCCAGTTTTCGCCTGAATCTTTCATCCAGATGACCTTTATTTCAGATTAATGAAAACAAAGAATGAGTAACGTTTGTGTGAGGGGGAGATCACAGCAAACTGTGTAACTGTCTCCCCCAGAACTCAATAAATCTATTGTAACACAGACCTGCTATTCCAAAGCACACATCTGTTTTAATTTTGACAAACTGAGTCTCCCCTTACTTTTAATGTCAAACCCAATTAGTCAGAAATCTAAAAACATGAACCCCCATGATTTCTGCAAGAAGTATTTCACATACAACACCCTCACTCCTACAGTATTTTTAAATCTGTTGCATTAATACTTTCTAAGCATCCTTATACACTGGTTTGCTAAATGTTCTATCAACCCTTGGACAGTGGGAGCTATCAGCCCATTTTGGCATCTCTGTTACAGGCACAGAAAATTTCTTGGTTTATAAAACTCTATGGATATTAATAAAAAAGCCATTCTGGAACTATCCAGTGGTGTGAAACCATCTCCATCTTCCATCTTCTTAATCATGAATGGTAAAATGAGAGCTGTCAGAT
Organism: Clamator glandarius; assembly: GCA_033459285.1. Classification (NCBI taxonomy): domain Eukaryota; kingdom Metazoa; phylum Chordata; class Aves; order Cuculiformes; family Cuculidae; genus Clamator; species Clamator glandarius. Next base: position 622,863 of record JAUNZM010000077.1, on the reverse strand, counting down.
TCAGTTGATTTTTTAACTGACTTCACACTGTTTCTTACACAGGAGGACAAATTATTCATTGTGTCCAGGGAAAACAAAAAGATTTGGAACCACTGTAAGTAAATATATAAAAATCCCAATGTCGTTTTTAACAGCAAAGTCTAAACCTAAGACTACTTTCATATGTATGACAGACTCCTCTTCAATAATTCACCTAAGGCTTTTCAATCTTCTGAGCAGAAAACCATGTAGGAATCTTCCTTCCCAACAGAATGGGAGATTGAGGGCCTTTTTGCTAGATGTGTAAACAACGCAAGAATTTAGGATAACCAGTCATACCAACAGCACATTCAGCAGCATCTATAACAGAAATAATGAGGGGGAAACGAGGAAAAAGGACTTTCACTTTAGATAAGATAAACATAAGTGCCGTGACATTTGGAAAAAGAGTATGAAATTTAAAGAATTTGATGAATATGGGGAAAATGGTCATACGATTGCAATTGTATGAATAATGCATGAAAAACCACCTCCTAAAATACACACCTCCTCCTTCTGCTGGACCACTCTCCACCGTGACCCTCTCTGTGGCCGTTTTGCAAGTGCTTCAGCACCAACCTGAGCCCAGACCATGGTTACTAATCACAGTCCTACAGAAAAGTTCCATCGGTCCTTCCCTGGGGTCTGGCACAAGCACCTGCCACCAAGGCAGCAATGATCAAAACCTGAACCTCAGCAAGAAACACGTTGCTTCTTCAGCAGTCAACAGGCTGGTTCATTCAGGTCTCACCATGACCACAGGCTGTTCTGTGACTTCGCCACCAGGGAAGAGCAGAAAGAAAGCTTTAATGGCTTTTTTCCCTCATCTTCTAAGGATCAGAAGGCAGAAAAGAAAAAAAAAAAGGGGGGGTGAAATGGATGAATGCTCCTCAGAGCCTTTTAAAATGTCTTCTTCCTTGATGCTTCCAAGAGGGGAGAAAAAAAAAAGAAGAATATTGCAGACAGAAACTCAAAAGAATGTTTTTAAAATGCTTTTTAGTCTTTTACTAGTGAAGGAAAGAGCATTGGAGGGAAGAATGTTTATAAAAATGTAGAATCACAGAACCATAGAATCGTAGAACAGTTTGGGTTGGAAGGGACCATAAAGATCATCCAGTTCCACCCCCACACCCCCTGCCATGGGCAGGGACACCTCCCACTGGATCAGGTGCCCAAGGTCCCATCCCAACTGTCCTTGAACACCTCCAGGGATGGGGCAGCAACCGCTTCCGTAGGCAACCTGTTCCAGGGCCTTCTCATTCTGAAGAAATTCCTCCTTAAGTCTAGTCTAAATCTGCCTCTCTCCAGTTTATACCCATTGCCCCTAGTCCCGTCACTACAAGCCTTGGTAAATAGTCCCTCCCCAGCTTTCTTGTAGCCCCTTCAAGTACTGGAAGGTCGCTCTGAGGTCTCGTCAGAGCCTTCTCCAGGCTGAACAACCCCAGCTCCCGCAGCCTGTCCTCAGAGCAGAGGTGCTCAAGACTTCTGATCATTCTTGTGGCCTCCTCTGGGCCCGTTCCAACAGTTCCATGTTTTTCTTACATTTAGGATTCCAGAACCGGACACAGCACTCCAGGTGAGGTCTCACAGGAGAGGAATAGAGGGGCAGAATCCCCTCCCTGGCCCTGCTGGCCGCGCTGCTTTGGATGCAGCCCGGGACACGGGTGATTTCTGGTCTGTGAGCACATGTTGCCAGCTCATGTCGAGCTTCTCATCCCCCAGCGCCCCACGTCCTTCTCCTCTGGGCTACTCTCAATCCCATCATCCCCCAGCCTGTACTGAAAACAGGGATTGCCTGGACCCAGGTGTAGGACCTTGCCCTTGGCCTTGTTGGACCTCATGAGGTTCTCACAGCCCCCCTCCTCCAGCTCGTCCAGGTCCCTCTAGATGACATCCTTCTGGCAAGAACCCTGCGCCCAGCAAGGCCTCTCAAGCAGCTGTGGCTAAGGATGAATCACCCAGCTGCTGCTGGCCCCAAGATAACCACCCCTTGCTCCTAAGTCAACTCCACCTCTGGGGAATCAACCTTCAGCTTTTAATTGGAGCGCTTTTGGGAACCCTGCCTTTAGAAAGAAACACTTTGTGCAATTATATCAATTGACCTTGTCCAGGGCTGTCATGTTTCGTCTAATTACTGCTCTCGGAGCTTGACAGCCAGGCAGAAATGCCCACCAGTTTAGCTGCAGGTCACACTGTTAACACAGGCACGAGCCTTCAGATGCTTCCCGAACCAAGATTTCTCAGGTTCACAGAACCAGATTCAGTTGCCAAGCACTTTTATGTTCCTCCTCGAAATACAGTCCATGAAAAAAAAAGGACAATGAACCTGAACTAAGCCTCTAAAATAAGGTTTATGAGGTTCGTGTCCAGCTATGCCAAGAGCAACCACCTCAAGCTCGCTAGGATTGCTCCTGCTGGCGTCTCAGCTGTCGGTGTGGGATGATGCAGGGATGGGTGTGGGCTCCGGGAATGCAGGCAGAGGAGCACAGGCAGATCAGGCTGCCTGGCCCTGCAGGGCAGTACCGGAGCATCCATCCAGGATCAATCTGTTCGGCTTGTCAGAAAGGATATGAAGATGTGCCTTCACTGTGCATCACACCTTCTCGGGGAGAAATCTCAGCTGATTTACTGGGGAAAGGCACAGCAAGAAGCTGAAGCCAAGCAAATTAAAATAAGAAACAGAGGAAAAACAAGCAAGCAAAAAGTAATCCAGTGAATGCAATCAGCTGTGCCAAGGGAGAAAATTTATTCTCCAGCCCATCTCATCACTGCAAGGTAAATAGGAGACGTTATACGAATTGACCATATGTAGAACAGAGCAAATGATTCCTCCTTTAGTGGAAATACTGTCTGTTGCCATCCTGGCCTCAAGATCTCAAGCACATGCACGAGTGTGTCACACGCAGGGCTCACACGAGGACTTCACTGCGTTGCCTTGAGACTTGCACCTGAGACTAGTCAGGCAGAAGGTACAAACTCTGTGCTGCTGTTTTTTTATGACAACCTCTCTTTATTCAGTGTGCCCAAGAGCAAGCAGGGAACTGCAAAATAATAGTTAGCTTTAGTCCAGTTTATAACGCTATAATCTCTCCCTTTTCTTAATCTTTCATTGCAGAAACTACCCATACCCAAGAGTAACCTTGCTGCTACTTCTACCAAACCAGCCCGTACACACAGAGCTGCGTTGAGATTTGAAAGAGCATCGGTGACAGTGGAAGGAATGTAGTGCGAGTAAACAAAAAGATGAGAAACGGGAGACAAGAGCACTGCTGTGATATTGAAGAGGGGAGGGAAAGCAATAAGCAAGGGCAACTTGGCAATACAGAAATGTAGCTCCTCACCTGTGCCGGACAAACACAGTCCCCATCAGCACATCCAAAGCCCCACGGACTGACAGGGTGTAGAGAACATGGACAGCAGACTGTGAAACTATTATTATATAAAAATGATGATGAAAATATGGTCTTGGAGGCTGTCACTCATTGTAGAGTGATTCTGGTGACTGAAGAGCTGACCTGAGCTCAGCTAATCTGCAGAGCCTCTCAAAAGAGTCATAACCCTGCAATTTATACAGCTCTCCATCCACTCCCTTAATGAGCAGCCTCACCTCCCACAGTACATCCTCCTCCCACAGAAGGTCCATATAGTGCAAGCACCACCTCCAACACTTGGATAAATTCTGTGTTTTCTAACACAGTGTCATATTAAGTGTCCAACCACTCTACCCTCTCCAGCTGAAAGAAACGCTTCCATCAACACCTGGGCTAGTGTCTAGGGGTTGTTTCTCTGCCCTGAAGCTACATTCACAGAGCAGGAGTTGTTCTGCTTATTTCCCATGCCTTTATTTTACACTCTACCTATTTTTGTCACCTTTTAACCTTGCAGTAAGACGCCAGAAGAGAAGGGCAGTGAAAATCTGTTTCATTGAGTCAAAGCTTCCCAAGAGAGATGGAAATTGATATCAAAACTCTGGAATGGATGAAGTCTGTGGCAGTGGTGGTTCACCTTCTGCTTCCAAGCAGGAAGAGGAGGCACCTTGTGATCCCTTGAGCCTGGAAAATTGTGACCATGGCCCGGGTGCATGCAACCAATCCAGTGAATCTGGTGGTTTCTAAAGCACCATAGAAATAAACAAAAATCACCAAAACATCAGCAGACTCGCTGTTTCCAACTCTGCTTCACAGGGAGAGAAGATACCCAGTTTTCAGCCAGCAATGCGATTTTCAAGAAGACGCTGTTCCTTCAGCTTCTTTCTTTGACAACCAATATTTTGCTGAAACTTCGGGTAGCAATTTAGAGTAGTTTTTAGTGTATTTTGAATACTTCAGAGCATTTATAAAATTACAGCACATATTGGCATTACCATTGACAAACGACTGCCATCAACCCAGACAGAAATTGAGACATTTAACTATGCGTTTATCGTGCCTCTCTGAGAATTCAACTTCCTTTATAGCGCAGACATCTCCAAACTCTCGAGCGAGTTGTTCTGTCATTAGCCCAATTTAGCTGTAGCCCTTCACATCAAAGCTGAAATTGAGAAATGTTGCTAGGTTTACAATCATCTGATATGTTACCTTTCAGGAATAATATACGCTGTTTTACCAGTGAATTTACTGTTGGAAATCAGGAGATACGTTGCTCTTTCAGTCATCACTTTCCATAGCTGGATAGTGTTCCTTACAGGTGGTGGTTCAGAAGACCCAAAAGGAGTAAATCTCAAATGTTCAAGGCTCTCCACCCGTATTGAAAATTATTTCCAAGCATCTTTTACCTTGCAGAGGAGACCACTGCAGCTTTTCAACAGCAGAAGTGGTAAAGGAGGCTGTGAAGTTTATAGAAGGGATGAGGAGGAGGAGATAGGCAATGGATGCATTAAGTAGATTTATTTCTCAAGGACCAGAACCAGTAACAATTTATCCTGTCCCCACAACAGGCATTTGAGAGGAGATTCTTTAAAGCAGCCAGGGAGTGGGATAGAAAACAGCATAAACACTGTTACTGAAGCCAGTTCCCTGCAAACCACCAGAGCTCAGCTCTGCCCATGGCTCAGCCTCACAGTTCAGGTGGGGAATGCTGTGGCACTGATTTTACAGGACATGAGTTTTCAGGCCAGCATGGAGAACAGAATCCCCCTGGGCAAAACAAAGTTCAGGGTGTACAGAGACTCTGGGGACATCAAGGATCAGCTGGTGATAGATGCCTTGCAGAGGAGCAGGGACCACTCTGCATCCTGCAGACCTGGGTATCACCATCCCAAGCTGATGTTCTCCCTGCTGGGCAGGAGCACCTCCATCCCACCCACGGCACCATGTCTGCGGTAAGAAGGATGGAAGGGAAAGGAGGACAGGGCCAACGTGTTTACTTTGGATTCCAATGGAAGGAAAAAAATTAGGTCAGTGTTTCACCCAAGGGATAATTTTAACAGAGTAAGTGAATTTTTTTGGCCTTCAGTTAATTAATCATGAAAGTCTCAGTGGAATTTGTCAGTATACTTTTTATTCAGGCAAGGCGAACATTTTAAGAAATTTCCATCTATTTGTATTACAACAAAGAGACTCGGCTGCACTGACTCACGCTGTTACAGATCTGCACTTCAGCAGAATGGAAAATCAGGGATGGAAAAACGTGACCCCCTCTTTGCACGTCAGCTGCTTTCACAACTACCTTGCTCAATACACAAAGTGTATTCCTGTAAATGGCATCAGTTGAGGGATTCGCAATAGCAAACTCGAGGCCAGAACCTACCTGTTGGCTCACGTGTATCCTTCGAGTCTGGGCATCCCTGCCTGCACAGCAAAGCCTTCTCTTGGGCTAGCATGGAAAGAAGCCGGCCAGCTTTACTCCGTGAAGGTGTTGAAACACCAGGAAAGGGCAAACTAGTTTCATGCTTGTGACTTGGCTGAAATCTCTACAACCTTTCGCAGCAGAAGTGGAGGTGCAAACCCATCGCAGAGCTTTACCCTTGCAGCTGTATATACAGTGCAAGCAGGCACAGAGGAAACACTCAGTTCTGTGGCATTGTTTTATCTCATTAAAATAACATCTAAAAAAACGATACTGGCCCTCTAAAGGGCATCTCGTGGAAAATCCATGTGCCGAGTGACTGATGAAAGACTGAAAGAGTTGTTTTAACTGCCACTTCACAGGACTGAAAACACGCTCCTGTTAGAAGAGTCCAACCTAGGCGCCACGAGCAGGGACAAGCTCAGGATTATTGCAGGATGGTGTTAAAACATCAGGCTGTGAGGCAATGCCACCCCACATACGGCACCGAGACAAAAGGTGAGACAGGGCAGGGATGCAAAAGAAGGCACTCTGCTTCCTCGGCAGCGGAGCGAAAGCCTGGGTGGGCTGGGAGAAGGCAGCTCTTGCTCCTCCATCACTTCCAGGGGAGGTCAGCACACTAGCTCTGAATTTAAGCCTGGCCCGATGATGTGAAGAACTCCTCTAGATTGCAAGCTGCAGCTGGAAAGAGAAGTCCCACAGGTTTTCCTCTCCAAGTTTGAGAAGCAGAGATGTATGTATCAATCATTTTGATCCTGGAAGCCCCCACTGCGGACCACAATCCTGCTGTGACTCCGCACAGCAAAGCCCTTGCAGTCCTGCCCCAAAGACCTTACTGTCCCAGAATAAAACCAGCAATTAAAGACACATTCAGACAAGCAGAAAAATACATGGAGAACAACTTGAGGACGCTGCCATGTGTTGGGCTCTGGAACTGAGCTTTCACGCCAAGTTTTGTATTGGGAAGGACAAAGGGAGTAGCAGTGAAGGATAAATGAACCAAGTGTGAAATCTAAGTATCGTTCCAGTTGGCATAATCTCATTGAACACAAATACTCCTGACTCTGTATTTGAAGTCAGCTTTGGCCTGGTGTTCGTCTGGATGTGGAGAAGGTGGGAGTGAGGATGAAAAGATAAAAAATAGTCAACGAAATATAGAAAGAAGAAGAGTAAACAAAGGTAAATTGCTGATCCTCCCTGAAGCTCATTTCCATTTTCAAAAGCGCTCTCGCGAGCGCACAGGGGTTGCCCCACTCCGATAATACTTATGGTGGCTCGTACGCCTCCCAACACCGAGGGCAGCCGCGGCGCTTGTGAGATGGATGCTGTGACAGGTCACTGGTGATTTATACTGCACCACTCACAGAAGTGATTGCCATAGAACCCAGGCATCGCGGGGCCCTGACAGGCTGCACCAACACTAAATTCCTCACCAAGATCTAGTGGGAGTCAAAGACACCAAACACAGAAGCCATTCACAACAAAACCTCTGAGACTGAGTTGAATTCCCATCTACCGACAGAAAAAAAAAAAGGAAAAAAGAAAGTATTTTGTGGTGACCTTAATACCTGCACAGAACAAATGCTACAGCACCATAGCAATCAGGCACTACATAATTTGCATCTGCCTTTAGCAGGGAACACGTTTTCCATGATCTCTTTCCAAAATGGCAAGCACTGCCCATCACCTGTTCTTCCACTCGCATCTACATGTTTCTAACCAGGAACAGTCCGCTTTACTTTTTGTTCCATTCCCTAAAACATTTTCAAACGACAGGTGCAGGACTCGGCTCCACCGCAGAAGCAGCGTGTCCTTGCGTGGATGTGCCGCTGCCCTTGGGTACCAAAGTTTCCAATGCCCCCCTGCACGCCTCAGTCGCTCTGGGCTTTGGGCAGGGAGCAGGAGAGGAGCCGGCGGCTTTGTGCAGCATCTCCAGGAGCCCTTTGTTATCAGCGCTCGCTGCCTGCCCCTACCCTGCTGTGTGGGGACCACAGCGTGCTGCCCGCGCCTCTGGCTCGCAGCTCACTCTCGGGTGGAGTGGGAGAGCTGAGGAGGTGCCAGAGCCTCCTTCGAGAGGGGCAGGATCTGCTTGATTGGGTTCTGTCAGCTGACTTGGGATGGCGACAGGGATGCTCAGGAAAGCACAAACTCACAAGGGCCCCTGGAGCCGCGACGCTGGGAAAACTTTGCCCATTTGCAGCTGGTGAGGCTCAGCACAAGGAATTGGGTGCGACACAAAGATTCCACCTCCAAAACCGGTGCAGTAAACACTTGTGTATCACAGGTGACACGCAAAATGCACAAACAAAGCTCGCAGGTGGAAAACAGGCTGTTTTCTCCCGTGTACCACAAATCAGTGACGATGGAAGCAACGGGTTTGCAGCACGTTTGGCCCCTGACACAGCACACGGCTTCCTTCCCTCCTCTGGCGCTCACATACAGAGGCTCTCCCTCCCTCCCCTCCTTCAGCAGCAAAGCAGCCTGCAAGTCAATCATCTCTCATGAAGGAGGACCACTGCCATGTCTCCTGACTCCCAGCCTTGGAGCTGGAAAGGCAAGAGGGGCACCCATTCATTATCCTGCTCCCACTGCCCAGGTCCCACCTTCCACACAAGTCACTGCAGAGGACAATGCTGGGGACACGCAGGCACGAGCACGCACAGACGCGCGTGCAAAGCAAACCTCCTGGTCTGGGAGAGCAGCATCTACCAGTTCACTTGCTAACTCCCCAAAATCAGGACGGTCACAAGAGACACCCGCTTGTGTGAAGGTGGCACCACCCCTGTGGGCGATCGCCGTTTGCACACGGACCATAACCTGAGCTTTGCCAGGAGACACTGGGGACGTTTTTGCAAACCACTTCTTATGCAGCACTTTCACCGTCACAAAAACCTGCTTCGGCTCTGGTGTGCGCGGTGTGGGGAGTTGGTTCCCATTGTTCCTCCGTCGCTGCTGCAAAAGCGCTGTGCACAGACGTGTGCTCGGATCCCCTCCTGCGTCTTCCAGACTCTCCCTTTCCCAGGGTTTATCCTGCTGAAGTGCTTATCTTTTTTCTTTTGGAGGAAATTAAATGAGTGCCGGAGAACAATATTTCTTTGCATGCATTTCCCTCCACCGTTCACTCGCAACCCCAAGCCTCCTGCAAATCAAAGCTGCACTTTCTTAGTTCTTAACACTTCTTGGCTCGCACTCTCATTTCTCTTTTCTCTCCTTCTGAATAAGAGATCTGTGTTACCGCCGAGCCCTCATCGACCCTCCCGCACCAGTAGCCCCCGAGCATCGCCGTGCCAGCTCCCTCTCTTCCTCCCTGACCCCAGCTCCACACACAACTGGTTTTGCCATTTTTAATTAAAAAATATGCCTGCCAAGTGCGGTGGGAGAGGAGCAGCCCCAAAGAATCGCAGCCTAATAGAGCTGGAAGATGCTTTAGAGATAATTGCGTTTTTCTGCCTTGCTAACTCTTCTGCTGCTCTTATTCCTTTACCCAGTGGAGGCAACCCCTTCCCTGGAATTCAGCACACAGACCCAAAAATCCGTAGGCAAATACATCCGCAAGCGGGATCAGGTGCAAAAAAGAACTGGGAAATAACCCTGCCACAGCACAGCATGCACACACCTATTATGTTACCTCCTGGCATATTTCTTATTTATTTTTTTCCACGGATTTTCTTCTTCCTAGGGCTGCCCTTTCTCTCCAGCGCTGCACAAGGTGTTTCTAACCCCGGCTCCCCCTTTCCCATCCCTGGGAAGTGATGCGAAAAGCTCTCACCACTGAGCAACAACAACACCACACACATCGTCCTCTCCACAAAAATAATAATAAAAAAACCCTAAAATTTCTAAGTCATGCTTGCGGAAGGTAAGAAAAGTCCATGAGCACAAGGAAAAAGAGGGCACATCGCACTCAGGGGTGAGGAGGGGTTTTTCCTCCGCATCCCAGAGCCAAGGCAGGAGAGGCAGAGCTGACTTACCGGAGACAGGAGGATGCAGGATGGACAGCGCGCACCCCAAAAGCAGGAGAGCAGCCAGCTTTGGTACCCAGGCACATCCAACACTAGTCTCCATATTTCGATTCGCTCCCAGAGCCGGGTCCTGAGCAGCAGCGGCAGCCACGGATGCACGAACAGCCCCTTCTCCTCCTCCTCCTCCCTGGGATGGGTTGGTTTTGGGGTGTTCGTTTTTTTCTTCTTTTCTTTTTCCCCCTAATGACCGGGAAAAGGGGTGCAGAGGGAGGGAAAAAAAGTTGCTTTCAGTCCAGGAGGCTGCGATGCTCCAGATCGAGCACGGGAACAAACTCGAGGAGAAGGGGAAGGATGGAGAAGGTCTTCCCACCTCTGGAAAAACACCCGGAGAATACCCTGCCCCCCTGAAAAAAGCCCCAGGACAGCCGTCCGGCGAGCATCCAACGCGCCGCGGCGGCACCGGGCGAAGTAATAAAAGAGAAAAGCAAGGAAAATGAAAAATAATCGGGAGCGGAGCCGGGAGGAGAGCGCGGCTCAGCCTCCGCCCGCAGGCGCCGGGGGAGCGCAGGGAGCGACGCGGATCCGCACTTGTTACGGGAGCCGCCGCCCGGCAGCCCGGACCGGGGCGGGGAGAGGGACGGAGCGAGGGAGGGAGGGAGGGATGGAGGGAGGGATGGAGGGAGGGATGGATGGAAAGAGGGAGGGATGGAGGGAGGGATGCGGGACCGAGCGGGGGAGGGCGGAGCGGGGAGCGGGGCGCCCCCTGCCGGCCGCGCGGGGCAGTGACAGAGGGGGCTGAGCGGGGGCGGCGGGGCCTGCGGGGACTGAGCTGCCGGCAAGGACTGAGCTGCCTGCAAGGAATTGAGCTGCCTGCAAGGAATTGAGCTGCATGCAAGGAATTGAGCTGCATGCAAGGATTGAGCTGCATGCAAGGAATTGAGCTGCCTGCAAGGACTGAGCTGCATGCAAGGAATTGAGCTGCATGCAAGGAATTGAGCTGCCTGCAAGGAATTGAGCTGCCTGCAAGGAATTGAGCTGCCTGCAAGGAATTGAGATGCCTGCAAGGAATTGAGCTGCATGCAAGGATTGAGCTGCCTGCAAGGAATTGAGCTGCATGCAAGGATTGAGCTGCCTGCAAGGAATTGAGCTGCATGCAAGGACTGAGCTGCCTGCAAGGAATTGAGCTGCATGCAAGGACTGAGATGCCTGCAAGGAATTGAGCTGCATGCAAGGACTGAGATGCCTGCAAGGAATTGAGCTGCATGCAAGGACTGAGCTGCCTGCAAGGAATTGAGCTGCATGCAAGGACTGAGATGCCTGCAAGGAATTGAGCTGCATGCAAGGAATTGAGCTGCCTGCAAGGAATTGAGCTGCATGCAAGGACTGAGCTGCCTGCAAGGAATTGAGCTGCATGCAAGGACTGAGCTGCCTGCAAGGAATTGAGCTGCATGCAAGGACTGAGCTGCCTGCAAGGAATTGAGCTGCATGCAAGGACTGAGCTGCCTGCAAGGAATTGAGCTGCATGCAAGGAATTGAGCTGCCTGCAAGGAATTGAGCTGCATGCAAGGACTGAGCTGCCTGCAAGGAATTGAGCTGCATGCAAGGACTGAGATGCCTGCAAGGAATTGAGCTGCATGCAAGGAATTGAGCTGCCTGCAAGGATTGTGCTGCATGCAAGGAATTGAGCTGCCTGCAAGGATTGTGCTGCATACAAGGAATTGAGCTGCCTGCAAGGAATTGAGCTGCCTGTGGGGACTGAGCTGCCTGCAAGGAATAGAGCTGCCTGCAAGGATTGTGCTGCCTGCAAGGATTGAGTTTAGCTGCAAGGATTGAGCTGCCTGCAAGGATTGTGCTGCCTGCAAGGATTGAGTTTAGCTGCAAGGATTGAGCTGCCTGCAGGGATTGTGCTGCCTGCAAGGAATTGAGCTGCCTGTGGGGACTGAGCTGCCTTCAAGGGATTGAGCTGCCTTTAAGGATCTGAGCTGCCTGCAATGGATTGTGCTGCCTGCAAGGAATTGTGCTGCCTGCAGGGATTGAGCTGCCTTTAAGGATCTGAGCTGCCTGCAAGGGATTGAGCTGCTTGCGGGGACTGAGCTGCCTTCAAGGGATTGAGCTGCCTTTAAGGATCTGAGCTGCCTGCAATGGATTGTGCTGCCTGCAAGGAATTGTGCTGCCTGTAGTGATTGCGCTGCCTGTGTTACTTGTGCTACCCTACTGCCCACGCTGCCTGCAGTACTCGCACTCTTGTACAGGTCACACTACTCGCACTGCTCGTGCTGCCCACGCTGCCCATACTACCTGTACTGCTTGTTCTTTTGGAGCCAGGTGCTCCAAAACCAGTCCCACCTCAGCTTCACCTACTTCAACACTGGTCATCTGGCAATTTTTTTCTCTTGTGGTCCTTCCACTTTCCCACTCCACTTACTCTCTTCCCAATCTGGTTCTGGTTCAAGAAACCCACATGGAAAGTTATGCTAAGGCAGAGGATTGTTTTAAATGCAGGAGAGCCAGGGAGACCTTAGAGTAAATTTCCAGTAAGAAAGGGGCTCCAGGAAATCAGGGGAGGGGCTCTGGATCAGGGAGCACAGGGACAGGAGGAGGGGAATGGTTTGAAGCTGCAAGAGCGGAGATTGAGATGAGATCTTAAGAAGAAATTTTTCCTGTGAGGGTGAGGAGGCCCTGGCCCAGGCTGCCCAGAGCAGTGGTGGCTGCCCCATCCCTGGAGGGGTTCCAGGCCAGACTGGATGGGGCTTGGAGCCCCTGATCCAGTGGGAGGGGTCCCTGCCCATGGAAGGAGTTGGAAGTGGATGGACTTGAGGTCCCTTCCAACCTTGATTCTATGACTCTTCCAAAGATCTAATGTTGCAGAAAAAAAGTTGTTGAGAAAACATTATCTAAAGAGGAGGGAATTGGAATGCAAAATGAAGGGACTGCAGGCTCAGACCACACAGGTCAGCCCTGAGGCTGGCAGCACCATGGGGAGATCCTGCAGCTGAGGATCAGCACCAATCCGTTGGAAGCGAGAAATGCTAGGGCTCAGAATGTAGAATCCAGAGCAGCTACAAGGGCTATATTAAGCTTTATGGGAATGAGAAGGGCTGAATGGCAGACAAATCCAGCACTGGCCATTCCTGATGTAACCCAGAAAATACATAATTTGGAGTGAAATCTTAGGAAAAAAGGATTTAGCAGTTCCAGTTGCCTTCGGGCCGTGACAGCGCTGGATCTTGTAGGTAAATTGATGTTTAGGAGGTTTTGGGCTGTTTCAAGGTAATTTGTTGCTCTTCACAAGTGTTAAGCATTTCAGAGTTGGGTGCTGAGACCCCAAGAAGCCCGGCAGCAGCCCTGGCCTCTGGCTGCCCAAGATGAGAGCTTGGTCTGGCATCACTGGGTGTACGTGATTGTGAGGGATGGATAAAGGGAACTTGTCATCCAGGGTCATGGCCAAGCAGCCTTCTCCTGCAGAGAAAGGACATGCAGCCATCGTGATGGCACTGGCTGCATCTTCTCTTGAGTGTGAACTTTGGATGAGCAAGGATCAACAGCTGCAGCATTTACATACAGTACACCTCAAGGAAAACAGGGTTCAAATCCCAGGCAGAAGTATGCAGCTTAGATGTTTTCCTTTAAAATTACTAGCAAACCAATAATCTCTGCTTGAAATTAGTACTTTGGCTTAATTAGAGCGTGTCATGCCTTAGATCAAACTGTGGTCACCACACCAGAGAAAGCATTGCCAGCAGCCAAGGAATCCTAACCTTTTGGAGCTTACTTGGCTGGTCTCCACCTGTTTCTCCTCAGGAGGCTGAGGGGAGACCTCATTGTTCTCTACAACTACCTGAAAGGAGGTTGTGGAGAGGAGGGAGCTGGGCTCTTCTCCCAAGTGACAGGGGACAGGACGAGAGGGAATGGCCTCAAGCTCCACCAGGGGAGGTTCAGGCTGGACATCAGGAAAAAATTTTTCACAGAAAGGATCATTGGTCAGTGTCAGAGGCTGCCCAGGGAGGGGGTTGAGTTCCCTTCCCTGGAGGGGTTTAAGGGACGGGTGGACGAGGTGCTGAGGGACATGGGTTAGTGATTGATGGGAATGGTTGGACTCGATGATCCGGTGGGTCTCTTCCAACCTGGCGATTCTATGATTCTACATAAAGACTCCTGCACACACAGGGTTCCTCTGCAGAAATTTCCCAGGCCAGACTTCAGGACGAGGGTCCTGGAGAAGGCGCCCTGGCATCCTCGTAATGGATGAATTGACACTGCTCCACCATCCGCACCATTCCTGCTCTCAAGGGTGCTCCTGTTGCCATCCCCAGGACATTTCACACATCAAATCATCTGATCTTGCTTTGTGAGACGTTCCTTTTTTTTCTGGCACGTGTTGCTCTTTGTGTGGAACTACTCTCTGCTGTTTTTCTCTCACTTTGCTCATATTTTGGTCTTTTTTTCCCCCTTACTTCCCCTTTGACCTGTCTTCTCTGTGATCTTAGTAGAACCATCACTTCTGCCTGTGCACCAAAAATACAGGCTGAGTGTTCAACACGGCTCTCATAATGACGACTTTCTCTCTGGTGGTCAGACACCTCCGTGCCCCGACTCCCACAGATGCACAAAGGGATTTTCTCTGAACAGCCCTGCTTCCATCGTCTGTTGTCAGTAAGTATTCTGAGAGGTGAGGTAACTGCATGGTAAATCTCATCTGGTCAGAGAACCATAGAATCATTAAGTCTGGAAAAGACCAGTAACATCATGAAGTTCAACCACCAGCCCAACACCACAGCACCTACTAAACCCTGTCCCCAAGTACCACATCTACATGTTCTTTGAACACCTCCAGGGACAGTAACTCAGCCACTGCCCTGGGCAGCCTCTGCCAGTGCTTCACCACTCTGACAGTTAAGACATTTTTCCTGATACCCAATCTGAGCCTCCCCTGGCACAACCTGAGGCTGTTTCCTCTCATCCTGTAACTCCTTACTTGGGAGAAGAGACCAACAGCCACTTCTCCACACCCTCCTTTCAGGGAGCTGCAGAGAGCCATGAGGTCTCCCCTCAGCCTCCTCCTCTCTAGGATAAACAGCTCCAGGTCCCTCAGACCCTTCCCAGAACTCTTATTCTCCAGCCCCTTCCCCAGCTCCGTTCCCTTCTCCGGACTCACTCCAGCCCCTCAATGTCTTTCTTGGAGTGAGGGGCCCAAAACTGAAGCAGGATTCGAGGTGCAGCCTCACCAGTGCCGTGTTCAGGAGGACGATCTCCCCCCTGCTCCTGCTGGCCACACCGTGGCTGATCCAAACCAAGATGCCGTTGGCCTCCTTGGCCACCTAAGCCACTGCTGGATCATATTCAGTTGCTGACAACCAACACCCGCGGGTCCTTTTCTGCTAGCGAGTTTTCCAGCCATTCTCCCGCAGGTTTGTTGTGCCCCAAGTGCAGGACCCATCCGTTATTAGGAATACTGAAAGAGAGCAGCTCCTACTGGAAGAGGAAGGACTGCATACAGCAGGCGCTTGTAGCTGGGGATGGATTTTCTCCCTTCTGCTCTCCCACCACACTCCAACATGCGATTCTGTATTTTTGCAGTTCCACATAACACTCGTCTCAACGTAAGCTCCAAGTGGCTCCTTACAACCTGTTTCTAAAAACTGCCCTTCCAAAATCAGTGTTTCATTGAGTGTCTGCTCGAGTAGCAGAAATGCTTTTCCTCCTCCAAAGACTAATTTTACAAATACAAAAAAGCCTTAACTCTAAATACGGATTTGGCTCCAAGGAAGTAGCAAGCTGAGCAAATGCAGGCTTCTGTTTTAAACAGAACCAAGACTTCTGCCAGGATGTGTCCAAGACCCTTTTTATTTGAACACACAGAGCGACATATGGTGATAATTTTAGTCACAACTTGTAGCCACTTTGAGGTGAGAGTTTCTCTCTGAGATTCCAATTGTCCTTTGGGGACACCTTTCCCTAAGGAACATCACAATGGACTTCAAAGCATGGGAAACCTCTGCACATGTGAGTCCAGGTGACCAAGAATACCACAGGCTGGACTGGAATCTGTCACCCAGTAGATGGCTTTATGTGCTATGGGAAAATGTGGCTGGGGGAAACAGGCAAATTTTCTAATTTGTAGAACTTACATCATTTGGATTTATCAGCCTAAGGCTAAAGAGTAAACCAGGCTGAGGGTACAACCGCGGCATTGCACTGCAGAGGCATCAAAGAGTCACTGAACGCCTTTGCATTGCAGTTCTCAAATTCTATATCTTGATTTTCTCTTTGAATTTTGCATGTATTCTAGTAGTGAAAACATAATAAGTCTTGCAGAATTGCACGTGAAAGTAAATGAGCAAAGACAGAGCGTTAGAAGCATCCTTTCTCTCTCGAGCTGTCCGGCGGAGTTAAATGGCAATTGTGTACTTTTTCCAACTTCCTAGCAAATGTTAGGAGTGATGTGAACCAAGCAGCAAATAGGCAAGCACTGTGCTTTCTTCTGACGTGCAATCCCTCTTGTTTTTGCCTGGAGCTTCTTCAGGAGCAGACTTCCAATTGTGCTGCTCTGTGTGCTGGGGGTTTATGAGCTTCACAAATGGGTGAGCAGGTTCTCAACGCAAAACTCATTTCTTGCTTTCAATGTGAATGCAGATCCTGAGGGATAAAGAGGCTGGTGTGTGCCTTAAAACAAGCGGTCTCCCTACCAGTAGCAGTAAGCATTGCTGGTCTTTTGGGAAGTGAGGGGGTACAGAGACCAGAGAAACCAAATCTGGGTCCTAGGAGAAACAAGTGCCCAGTCAAGTCACTGCAACCTGCCGTGGGAAGACAGGCTACAACTGCCTGAGCTGCTCAGATGCCCTCTCCCCTTAGACTATGGAAAAGTCTTGCTTTATTGCCTACAGCCCCAGACTCAAGCCATGGAGTGCGTCTTCAAGTCAGACCCAGATCCTAAAAGCTGCAGTAGGTCATACAATGGAATCATAGAAGGGTTTGGGTTGGAAGGGACCTTAAAGATCATCCAGTTCCAACCTCCTGTCATAGGCAGAGACACCTCCCACCGCACCAGGTGTTGCAGTGGAGACTGAAAATCAGCTCTGGGTTAGCTCTTTAGCTTAGTGCCCACAAGCATTTTCACACACACATTTTCTTTAGTAAAACCTACTAAAGAAACCAAACCCTACCCCTTCTACTGTGCCAGAAAAGACCTGGAGATTCATGGGCTAAGAACTTACAAGAGCGAGTGTGACCCTGAAGGTGAGGGATTAAAAGCACTCTTTGGGCTGGAAGAGATTTCTGTTCCTGTGCATGCAATGAAAATCAGGCACCCGCCAGTTGCTGGTAGAGCTGATCCTCTGATCAGCACGTGGACTCTGCCCTGGGGCCAGAGGAGTTCAGCTCCAAGATGATGCTTTCCATCATGTACGATATCCTTTGTACATCTCACTCGATATGAACAAGTAGGCTTCTCCTTCTCTAGCCTCAGGATGCTGTGCCACACTCAAGGAAGAAGACTATGGAATTTACTCAGTAACACATTACCACTTCTTCTGGGATCTGGTTCCCTCTACCTCAGGAAACCTGTTTAAAAACTTGAACATTTCTTTTACTGACTTTTACATCCCAATAACCATGTTTAAGGTACTATTATCCAGTGTAAGATTATGTGCAATTACGTTCTTCTCATGTAATTTTGTTCTCCAGAATTACCACTCCCCTTTCATTTGTTACAAGGAATATTTTATACACCTTTATGAATTCATCCAACTATGCACTAGATCAGAACACATAATTTCATCACACTTACTTAAGTGCCTTTTAAACATAATTAGAAAATTGGTGCAAGTCAAACTAAGCCGCGGTAAAGTTTTCTCCTTTCCTACCTGCTTTTCTTCCCACTAACCCCCAATGTGCTGCTCTCCTTGATGTGGGCTCTCATCAGATCCAATTCTTAGCTGGCTCTCCGGAGTTCTCATGCTGATCCTCCTCCTACCAGTGCCCCAGGCACTGCATGTGTGATCTGTCATCTCTACACGCCACTAAACGGACCTCCTACCAGTTATGCTGGGAATGCATTTAAAGATCCAAAGATGTTTGAAACATCTAGTAAAGATCATCAACATGTTTCTTGTGGTTTAACCCCAGCAGCAGCTCAGTCTCACACAACAACTCTCTGCCTCCACAGTGAGGTGGAGGAGAGAACCAGGAGAGTAAAAAGTGAGAAAGCTCATGGGTTGAGATAAAGACAGTATAATAGGTAAAGCAAAAGCCAGCAGGAGTTCACCATCTTCAAAAAAGAAACAAAACAGAGATCCATCACATGTGATTGTTACTTGGGAAGATAAATGTCATCACTTCAAACACGCCCACCCCCTACACACCTTCTTTCTTCTTTTCCTAGCTCTATATGCTGAGCATCAGGACTTACGATGTGGAATATCCCTTGGCTCAGCCAGGACCAGCTGTCCTGGATCACATCCTTTAAGTTGTGTTGCCTAGGGAAGATTTAATAATATAATGATGGCATTGGGAAGTTCTCTCTGGAGCTCATCCAGTCCAACCCCTACTACAGCAGTGTCACCTCCAGGTTGCCCAGGAGCATATCCATGTGGGTTTGGATATCTCCGAAGAAGGAGACTTTAAATACTTCCTGGGCAGCCTGGTCCAGGGCTTCATCACTTGCATGGGGAAGAAGTCTTTCCTCATGTTCTGGTGGGATTTCCCAGGCTCCAGGTTGTGCCTATTGCTCGTTGTGCTGTCTCTGGGCTCCCCAGAGCAGAGTCTGGCCTCATCCTCTTGAAACCTGCCCCTTAGATACTGATCAGCATTGATAATTGATATTGCCTGATTCATATGTGGTTGCAGTTGTGCAGTTCTGCTTCCCAGTCTCTAAATTATTTCTCCTTCTGTTGTGTTTGCTAAGCATTGTGGGTCCTTGTGTATCCAGCAAATATGCGTGACACGGAGGATGCTAGCATTAAGTAGCAAGAAAAGAAGCTTCCAGTTGGTGAGAATACAAAACCCAGACCTTTGTAATACTGATTTCTGTTGAAGCTTTACATGCCTCAGACCTCCTGAGTAGAAATACATGATGGCTGTTAAATATGCCATCTTGCTCTATCAGCTGGCTGCCTCTGGTCCTGCATCTGTTTAACAAAATATGGTTAACAAATCAGGATTTTTTCAGCTTATATATTCAGAACACGTCTCTGTCAGGTAGAATATGTACAGTAAGTGAAATAGGTAGTCAATACAAAGTTACACAATTTTTTATTTTTAGTTTGGAGGGTTTTTTTTTAAAAAAAGCTGGGTTGTGCTGTAAAAATCCCAACCAATTAGTTAGTGATTCTTGACTGTCTTGGGATCCTTTTTTGGACCTTAGCCTCTGTCTTACTAATCATATCTATAAAAATATTTAAGAAAAGAAAGAAAGATGGAAATGCAGTAATCTTTTAGTGGAAGGCAGTGTTTGGAAATTATTGAAGGTGTCAGATCTTGTCTAACTCCTGTACCCTGAAAAGCTACAATAAGCAGAATAGATTTTACCCCTATTCCTGAACAACCGGTCCCTCCTAGTCCCTTGTGCACCCCTAGCCCTTGCCAGTGGAGTGGTGAGAGAGGCTTTGGCTCTGTGTAAGCACTGCTCAGAAATAACAAGAACGTCCCTGTGTTATCAGTGCTGTTTCCAGCACAAATCTGAGACAGAGATCTCAGTGCCTGGGAAAGTCATGGAACAGGTGATCTTGAGTGTGATCATGCAGCACATGCAAGAGAACCGGGTGATCAGGCCCAGTCAACACGGGTTCACGAAAGGCAGGACCTGTCAGACTAACCTGATCGCCTTCTATGACAAAGTGACTCGGCTGCTGGACGAGGGAAAGGCTGTGGATGGATCTTCCTGGACTTCAGTAAAGTCTTTGACACAGTTTCTCCCAGCATTCTGCTATGGAAACTGTCACCTCTGGCCTGGCCAGGCGCACACTCTGCTGGGTGGAAAACTGACTGGATGGAGGGCCCAGAGGGTGATGGGAAATGGAGTTAAATCCAGCTGGAGGCCAGTGACAAGTGGGGTTCCCCAGGGCTCAGTCCTGGGTCCAGCCCTGTTCAATGTCTTTATCAACGACCTGGATGAAGGCATCGAGTGCTCCCTTAGCAAGTTTGCAGATGACACCAAGCTGGGTGGAAGTGTGGATCTGCTGGAGGGTCGGGAGGCTCCAAAGGGATCTGAACAGGCTGGATCCATGGGCTGAGACCAACGGCAGGAGGTTTAACAAGGCCAAATGCCGGGTCCTGCACTTGGGGCACAACAACCCTGAGCAGCTACAGACTAGGAGAAGCCTGGCTGGAAAGCTGCCTGGAGGAGAGGGACCTGGGGGTGTTGGTGACAGCGACTGAACATGATCCAGCAGTGGCCCAGGTGGCCAAGAAGGCCAGTGGCATCTTGGCTTGGATCAGAAACAGCATGGCCAGCAGATCCAGGGAGGTTCTTCTCCCTCTGTACTTGGCACAGGTGAGACCGCACCTCGAATCCTGTGTTCAGTTCTGGGCCCCTCACCACAAGAAGGATGTTGAGGCTCTGGAGCGAGTCCAGAGAAGAGCAACGAAGCTGGTGAAGGGGCTGGAGAACAGGCCTGATGAGGAGCGGCTGAGAGAGCTGGGGATGTTTATCCTGGAGAAGAGGAGGTTGAGGGGAGACCTCATTGCTCTCTACAACTACCTGAAGGGAGGTTGTGGAGAGGAGGGTGCTGGGCTCTTCTCCCAAGGGACAGGGGACAGGATGAGAGGGAATGGCCTCAAGCTCCACCAGGGGAGATTCAGACTTGACATTAGGAAATAATTTTTCACAGAAAGGGTCATTGGGCACTGGCAGAGGCTGCCCAGGGAAGTGGTTGAGTCACCTTCCCTGGAGGGGTTTAAGGGGCGGGTGGACGAGGTGCTGAGGGACGTGATTTAGCATATTATAGGAATGGGTGGACTCGATGATCCTGTGGGTCTCTTCCAACCTGGTTATTCTATGATTCTATGATCCTCTTACATATCCCACAGAAATGTTGCCTGGACGAGCCGTGGCACATCATTCAATGTGGCTTCAGCCAGGGCTGTGTGACTGCAGAGCAGATTGCTTTCTGCCAGCTTCACGAGCAAAGCTGCTTTTCTGCCTTCCTCCAGATTTTCTCATGTCATGGTTCAGGAGACGCCCATCCCAACCCCCTGTGAACTCAGAGCAGTCATGTTGACAACAAATTACAGCACTGAACAAATTTTGTTTCCATCTCCTGTCACCTGTCTTTGAAAACTATTTCTTTACACCACCCGGTCCCCAGCCAAAATATCAAGTCTGCATTATCTACCTCTGAATGACTGCCAGGGCCTGAACTGCTGATTAGGTATGTCAAACCTGACAGTTAGACCACTGCGCTCTTCCCTCTGGGAAAGAGACAAGCATCTGGTCATATTTCCTTTTCTGTGTTGGACTGTTCAGGCTGAGAAGCAATTTGTTCAAATGTGAAGTCCTTTACTAAGAGGACGGTGTCCAAGATGAGATGAAATTACAATGAAAGGAAAAACAGCCCATAGCAGCTCAGCTCACCCGCTGAGCCATGGCTCCAAGTGGAAAACAGAATACATTGCCTAATGCTAGACTAAACGTTAGCCAGCAGTTATTTGCCACTTCAAAACCCCTTTTTCCTTTGGACCCTTAGTTGTTTCAAAATCCATGTTTCAGCTTGAAGAGCAACCATATCTTTTAATGGAAAGTAAACCGGTACTTGCAGGGAAATTATCATTAAATCTGTTTAAATCTCATTGTGCTGTTGTTGGATTGCCAAAGAATCAGTCATTAACAGTCCACTTACTCTAAGTTACACTTTCCCATTGCTGGAATAAATTCAGCACCTGCAGCTATCTCCGTCAGCGGAGGCTGCCATGGGTTTAATGTTTCTCCATGTAATTAGCCGGCACTGGTCATTCCATGCTGGCAGGAAACATCCACGCTTTCCCCCCAGATACAACAGCTGACGATCCACAAGGCAGCTGTGGCAACTGAAATCTGCCACGTGCTCCTGGAAGCATGCTAAAAACATCTCTTTTCCTAAAAATAATCTTCCCCCCACCCTATATTTTAGATCAATAGTTGATTGTTAGGATATTTCTGTATCTTTTACTTGCTCTGGGGGTTAGGGCACGGAGGTTGAACATCACTTCTAAAATTTCTTTTCCTTGACTTCTGGAAAGATACCTGGAAGTTTTTAGAGTCTTGAAGGAGATGTTGGAACTTGGAAAAACCTAATGGAGGCTTGAATTTTACAGCTAATGGGCCTGGAGAAGAGGAGCCTGAGGGGAGACCTCATCACAATCTGCAGCTTCCTCACAAGGAGAGGAGGAGGAGCAGGTGCTGAGCTCTTCTTTCTGGTGACCAACGTTAGAACCCGAGGGAAGGGCAGGAGAATGTGCTGGAGAGGGTTAGGTTTCATATCAGGAAAAGGTTCTTTCTCCAGAGGGAGGTAGAGCCCTGGAACAGCTCCCAGGGAAGAAGTCACGGTGCCAAGCTGGACAATAGTCAAGAAGAGCTCAGCCAAAGCCCTCAGACCCACAGCATGAATGTTCAGGTGTCCTGTGCAGGGCCAGGAGTTGGACTTGATGATCCTTGTGGGGCTCTTGCAACTCAGGACATTCTATGATTCTGAAGTTCTGGATCAGGTACGTTCCCCAAAGTAGCTAATTTTTCTCTACTGGCTCTATAAGAGAAACAGGCTTCTGACTTTGTTCAAATGTAACTCAATTAGTGGCCTAATTCTGCCTTAAGTAGAGGTGTGAATCTTCACTCTCACCATCCATCCCCAGGAGCCATTCCTGAGGAATACTGAGTGCTCTAACCATAATTTAATGAGAGGAATTGATCAGCGTCTCTCAAAATCCAGACGTTAGATTGCTGCTGAATGAGGCGTGTGATCCACCTGTCTCTAGGAAGGACGCTCCCATTCTCGGTGGGTCCGGAGCCCTGGAACCAGAGCAGACCAAAGAGAATTCCCAGGATCTCACTGTTCTGCCATCAGACCACAGCCTACAGAATCCTGGGAGTCTGCAAATGGTTGCCAAAATACTCCAATTAAATAAG
>JAUNZM010000076.1:0-60360 GCA_033459285.1 Clamator glandarius | reverse complement strand
GTACACAGGCCTAGGATGAAAGTTCTACAAGTCTTGCTCTGCAGTGAAATCACTATAATAGAAGAGATTCAGAAGCAGCAGGATTCCATGCAGGATTCCATCTTCCCTGCGGGAATTGCTCACTTTTCCTAAAGTGCCTTCATTTGCCCAAGTAGGTGACAATTGGGTTAATTATATTAAAACGGTCCATAATTCGCGCTTTGCATATCGCAGTGAAAGCTTTTCAAGAGAAGACCCTAACGACGACCAGCATTTGATCGTAGCAGCTTCCCTGTGGTAATTGTGCTGAACGGACTGAAATTTTGAAGTGACGCTTTCATACCCATTCTGATGTTACAGTACACAAGCCTCGAATCAAGCTCGACAAGTCTTGCTTTGCAGTGAAAGCACTATTTTAGAAGAGTTTCTCAAGCAACAGCATTCCATGCTAGCCTCTTCCCTGCTGGAGTTACTCACATTTCCTAAAGCACTTTAATAGGAGCAGTTAAGTCACAATTTACTACCCTATACTGAAACGTTCTGTTAGTCCTACTTTGTACCTTGCAGTGAAAGCGCTTCCAGAGGAGACTCAAAAGAGGTCCAGAATTTGATGGTAGCAGCTTTCCTGGGGTTCTTGTGCTGAAAGCTCTGAAATTTACAAGTGGCGCTTTAATAGTCATTCTGCTGTTACAATGCACAAGCCTTGTTTCAAAGTTCTACAAGTCCTGCTCGGCAATGAAAGCGCTATAAGGGAAAACATTCAAAAGCAGCAGAATTCCATGCTAGCATCTTCACTGCGGGAGATACTGACTTTTCCTAAAGCGCCTTCACAGGCGCAGTTAAGGAACAATTCCGTACCCTGTGCTAAAACGTTCTGTTAATCGCACATTGCATCTAGCAGTGAAAGCGCTACCAGAGAACACTAGAGCGACAGCACGAATTTCCTGTTAGGAGCTTCCATGTGGTACTTATGCTGAATGCTCTGAAGTTTTGAAGTGACACTTTAATAGCCATTCAAATGTTATAGTACACAAGCGTGCATTGAAAACTGTACAAGTCTTGCTTTGCAGTGACAGCACTGTAAGAGAAGACATTCAGAAGCAGCAGCATAACCACGCTAACATCTTCACTGGAGGACTTACTCACTATTCCTTAATAGCCTTAGAAGGCGCAGATAAGTCGCAATTCTGTAACCTATACTAAAACGTTCTGTTAGTCATGCTTTGCGGCTTGCTGTTTAAGGGTTTCAAGAGAAGACCCGATCACGTACCAGAATTTCATTGTATCAGCTTCTCTGGGATGCTTGTGCTGAACTCTCTGAAATTTTAAAGTCAGGCTTTACTAGCCATTCTGATGTTACAGCACACAAGCCGAGACTCGAAGCTCTACAAATCCTGCTTTGCAGTGAAAGCACTAAAAGAGAAGACATTCAGAAGCAGCAGCATCTTCACTGCGGGAGAAACTCACTTTTCCTAAAGCGCCTTAATAGACGCAGTCAAGTCACTATTCATTATCCCATACTAAAACGGTCTGTTAGTCGTGCTTGGTAGGTAAAAGTTAAATCGTTTCCAGAGAAAACTCTAACGAGAGCCAGAATTTGATGGTAGCAGCTTCCCTGCGGTACTTGTGCTGAACGATCTGAAATTTTGAAGTGATGCTTTAATAGCCATTCTGGTCTTACAGTACGCAAGTCTAGACGGAAATTTCTACAAGTCTTGCATTGCACTGAAAGCGCTATAATCTCTGAAGCAGCAGGATTCCATGCTAGCATCTTTGATGCTGTAGATATTCCATTTTCCTAAAACTTCTTAATAGGAGCAGTTAAGACGCAATTCAGTACCTTATATTAAAAGAGTCCGTAAGTGTTGCTTTGCTGCTTGCAGTGAAATCGTTACCTCAGAAAACCCTAACGAGAGCCAGCATTTGATGGAAGCAGCTTCCCTGCGGTACTTGTGCTGAACGATCTGAAATTTAGAAGTAACGCTTTAATAGCCATTCTGATATTGCAGTACACAGGCCGAGACTGAAAGTCCTTCAAGTCTTGCTTTGCAGTGAAAGCGCTATAAGAGAAGACATTCAGAAGCAGCGGAATTCCATGCTAGCATCTTCCCTGCGGGACTTTCCCACTTTTCCTTAAGCGTCTTAATTAGTGCAGTTAAGTCACAATTCAGTATCCTATACTATAAAACTTTCTCTTAGTCGTGCTTTGCGACATGCAGTGAAAGCGCTTCCAGAGAAGACTCCAAGAAGTCCTAGAATTTGACTGTAGAAGCTTCCCTCCGATACTTATAATCAACCATCTAGAATTTTGTAGTTACGCTTTAATAGCCATTCTGCTGTTAAAGTACACAAGCCTAGAATGAAACTTCTATAAGTCTTTCTTTGGAGTAATAGCGCTATAATGGAAGACATACAGAAGCAGCAGCATTCCATGCAGCATCTTCCCTGCGGGAGTTTCTCGCTTTTCCTTAAGCGCCTTAATTACCTCAGTTAAGTCACTATTCAGTACCCTATACTACAACTCTGTTAGTCGTACTTTGCCGTGTGCAGTGAAAGCGCTTCCAAAACAGACTCTAACGAGAGCCGTCATATGATGGTAGCAGCTTCCCTGGGGTACTTGTGCTGAACGATCTGAAATTTTGAAGTGACACTTTAATTCGGATGTTATAGTACACAAGCTTGGAGTGAAAGTTCTACAAGTCTTGCTTTGCAGTAAGAGCACTGTAAGAGAAGACAATTCAGAAGCAGCAGCATTCCATGCTAGCATCTTCCCTGCGTGATTTACTCATTTTTCCTAAAGCTCCTTAATAAGCGCAGTTATGTCATAGTTCCGTACCGACATTCCTTTAGTCGTGCTTGGCGGTTTGCAGTGAAAGCGCTTCCATAGAAGACTCGATCAAGACCCAGATTTTTATTGTAGCAGCTTCTCTGCGGTACTTGTGCTGAACGTTTTGATCTCTTCAAGTGACGCCTAAGAGCCATTCTGGTGTTCCAGTAGACAAGACTAGACTGAAAGTTGTACAAGTCTTGCTTTGCAGTGAAATCGCTATAAGAAGAAAGATATATAAAACCAGCAGCATTCCATGCTACCATCTTCCCTGTGGGCGTTATTCGATTTCCTAAAGCGTCTTAACAGGCGCAGTTAGGACACAATTCAAGATCCTATACGAAAACTTTCCGTTAGTCCTGCTTTGCAGCTGGCAGTGAAACGCTTCCAGAGAAGTCGTTTTGCAGTGAAAGGGCTACAAGAGAAGACATTCGGAACCCATTCCAAACTAGAATATTTTCTGCAGGAGGTAATATATTTTCATAACACAGCAGGAAATGGAGATGCAGGAGTTGCAATAGGAGATGAAGCCGGAGATGCATATTCAGAAGAATCAGCAGCAGGAGACTCTACAGCAAATGCAGCAGCAGGAGATGTAGCAGTTGGAGATGCAGAAGCACGAGATAGTGGGGTAGATGCAGCACCAGGAGATGCAGCAGGATAAGATTCCATAGGAGGAGATGCATATTCATCAGTAGATGCAGAAGCAGGAGATGCAGCAGATGGAGATGCAGCTGCAGCAGATGTGGGAGAAGATGAAGCAGAAGATGCAGAAGCCGCAGGAATTGCAGCGGAAGGAGATGGAGCAGGAGATATAGCATCAGCAGGAGATGAAGCTGCAGGAGATGAAGCTGCAGGAGATGCAGCAAGACAAGCAGGAGGAGATGCAGCAGGGGATGTAGCAGGAGAAGCAGCAGCAGGAGATGCAGTAGCATGAGCTGCAGCAGCATGTCATGAGGCCGCAGCAGATTCAACATCATATTCAATAAAATAAGCAGCGACGCATCAGCAGGCGATACCGCAACAAGAGATACAGTATGATATGCAGCAGAAGACGCAGCAGCAAATTCAGGAGCAAAGACACCAGCAACAGGTGCAGCAGCAGGAGATCAAGAATCCGATGCAGAGGAAGACGGAGTTTCAGCAGCAGATTCAGTCGAAGATACAGAGACTCAACAGGAGGTGCAGCAACAAGAGATGGAGCAGCAGAGGTGCAGCAGCGGCAGATACATCAGCAGATATATCAGCAGATTCAGCATTAGATGCAGAAGCAAGAGGTACATCAGAAGGAAATGCCGCAGCAAGACATGGAGCAGCAGGAGATGTATCAGCAGGAGGTGCAATACCAGGAGATGTATCAGCAGGAGATTCTCTGCTGCACCTCCTGAAGCATCCTCTGCTGCTTCATCTCAACCTGCTGCATCTCATGCTGCATCTCCTGCTGTTAAATCTCCTGCTGCTTTATATCCTGCTGCTGCATCTCCTTCTGCTTCGTCTGCCGCTGCATCTCCTTCTGCTTAATCTCATGTTGTACCTCCTATATAAGCATCTCCTGCTTCATCTCCTGCTGCTGCATCTCCTGCTCTTGCATCTCTTGCATCTGCTGCTGCATCTGCCGCTGATTCATCTATTGCTGCATCTCCTGCTACCTGGCCTTCTTCTGCCTCTACTGCTGCTGGATCTCCTCCTGTTGCATCTCTGGAGTCATATCCTTCTTACGCTTCTGCGGATTCATCTCATGATGCTACTCACCTACAGGATCTCCTGCTGCTGAATCTCCTGCTGCTGCATATCCTTCTGCATGTGCTGCTGCATTTTCTTAATGCATCTTCTGCTGCTGCAACAGGAAACTCAGCAGAAGTACGTGCAGCAGGGTATGCACCAGCAGGAGATTCAGCAGCAGGAGATGCAGCAGGAGAAGAGTGTCATGAGATAAATCTGCTAATGCATCAGAATGAGTTGAAGCAGGAGACGCAGCAGCAGGAGACGCCACAGAAATGCAGCAGCAATTGATGCAGGAGACGATCCAGCAGGAGGAGATAGAGCAGCAGGAGATGTAGCAGGAGAT
Source organism: Clamator glandarius (assembly GCA_033459285.1). Taxonomy (NCBI): domain Eukaryota; kingdom Metazoa; phylum Chordata; class Aves; order Cuculiformes; family Cuculidae; genus Clamator; species Clamator glandarius. The sequence goes on along the minus strand of JAUNZM010000076.1, from coordinate 55,486 downwards.
GCAGCAGTGGGTGAATAAGCAGGAGATGCAGCAGGAGCAGATGAAGCAGGAGATACAGCAGGAGGAGATGCAGCAGGAGGAGATGCAGCAGCAGGAGATGCAGCCGCAGTAGATGTAGCTGGAGATGAGGCAGTAGGTGAAGCAGCACAAATATGCATCAGCACATGCAGCAGATCCATCAGTTATAGATTCAGCAGGAGTAGCAGCAGGAAGAGATGCAGCAGGATATGCATCAACAAGAGATGCATAAGGAAATGCACCAGCAGGATATGCATCAGCAGAGCATGATGCAGCAGCAGCAGGAGTAGCAGATTCGGCAGGAGATGCAGAAAGAGGAGATGCAGCAATAGGAGATGAAGCGGGAGATGCAGCAGGGGATGCATATTCAGCAGTAGATGCAGAAGCAGGAAATGCAGCTGGAAATGCCTTAGGTGATGCAGTAGCAGGAGATGTAGCAGAGGAAGATGCACTATGATATGCAGCAGCAGGAGATGCAGCAGGAGGAGATGAAGCAGCAGATGCAGCACCAGCATTTGCAGCAGCAGGACACTACGCAGGAGATGCAGCGGCAGGAGATGCAGTATCCCAAGGTGCATCAGGAAATGCAGCAGCAGACACAGGAGCAAGAGAAGCAGCAGCAGCACATGCAGGAGGATTTGCAGCAGCAGGATATTCAGCAGCAGAAGATCAAGTAGGAGAGTAGTGTCATGAGATGAATCCGCAGAAGAATCAGAAGGATATGAATCAGCATATGCAGAAGCAGGAGATGCAGGAGGAGATCCAGCAGCAGTAGATGCAGAAGAAGGCTATCTAGCAGCAGATGCAGCATTAGATGAATCAGCAGCAGATGCAGCAGCAGATGTAATAGGTGCAGCAGCAGCAGATGCAGCAGGAGATGCAGCAAGCGGTGAATCATTAGAAATGCTACAAGAGATGCAGCGAAAGGTTCTATCACAAGAGATTCAGCAGGAGATGCAACAGCAGATGTAGCATCAGGATATGCAGGAACAGGAGATGCAGAAGCAGGAGATTCAGCAGGAAATGCAGCAGGAGAAGATTCATCAACAGGAGATTCATCAGCAAGAGATGCAGCAGGAGATGCATCAGAAGGATATGCATCAGAAGGAGATGCAACAGAAGGAGATGCAGCATAACGAGATGCAGTAGCAGATTCAGCAGGAGATGCAGATTCAGCTGGAGATGCAGTATGAAGAGAATCTTCAGAAGATTCAGCAGAATAAGGAGTAGCAGAAAGAGATACTGCAGGATATGTAGCAGGAGGGGTTGTAGCAGGAGATGCAGCAGCAGGAGATGCAGCAGGAAGAGATACAGCATAAGATGAAGCAGAAGGGAATGAAGCAGCAGATGCAGCAGACGATGCAGCAGGAGGAGATGCAGCAGCAGATGCAGCAGCAAGAGATTCATAAGGAGGAGATGCAGCAGCAGATGATGCAGCAGCAGGAGATGCAGCAACAGGAGATTCAGCAGCAGGAGATGCAGAAGAAGATGCAGCAACAGATGCATATTCAGCAGGAGATGCAGCAGGAAGAGGTGCTTCAGAAGGTACAGCTTCCGGAGATGCAGCAGGAGATTCAGAAGCAGATGCTGTAGGAGGAGAGGCAGGAGTAGATGATGCAGCAGACGCAGTAGCAGGAGATGCAGAAGCACAAGATTCAGTAGGAGATGCAGCAGCATTAGATACAGCAGAGGATGCAGCAGCAGGAGATGCAGAAGCAGGAGATGCAGCAGAAGAGTCAGACGTAGGAAATACAGCAGCAGGAGATGCAGCAGCAGTGGATTCAATAGCAGAAGATGCATGTGAGGTGAAGCAGGAGATGCAGCAAGACATGCAGCAGCAGGAGATGGAGGAGCAGCAGATTCAGCAGGACATGCAGGAGCAGGAGATGCAGCAGCAGGAGATGCACTAGGAAGGGGTACAGCAGGAGATGCAGCAGAAGGGGATGAAGCAGCAGATGAAGCAGTAAAGGATGCAGCATAGAATGCAGCAGCAGGAGATACAGCAGCAATAGATGCAGCATTAGGAGGTGCATTAGCACGAGATGCAACAGCAGGTTCAACAGCAGATGCAGCAGGATATGCAGCAGCAGGAGATTCAGCAGCAGGAGATGTAGCAGGAGATGCGGCAGGAGGAAATGTAGCAGCAGGTGCAGCAATAGATGCATATTCAGCAGGAGATGTAGCAGCAGGTGCAGCAATAGATGGATATTCAGCAGGAGATGCAGCAGGAAGAGATGCTTCAGCAGGTACAGATTCAGGAGATGCAGCAGGAGAATCAAAAGGAGATGCTGTAGGAGGAGAGGCAGGAGTAGATGATGCAGCAGATGCAGCACATGCATCAGCAGGAGATACAGAAGCAGAAGGAGAAGATTCAGTAGGAGATGCAGCATTACTAGATACAGCAGGAGATGCAGAAGCAGAAGATGCAGCAGGAGATTGAGAAGAAGGAGATTCAGCACGAGGAGATACAGCAGCAGTGGATCCAGTAGCAGAAGATGCAGGGGAGAAGAACCAGGAGATGCAGCAGCAGGAGATGCCACAGCAGCAGATTCAGCAAGTCATGCAGCAGCAGGAGATGCAGAGAAAATGTTGTAGAGAAGAAGATGCAATAGCAGCAGATGTAGCAGGAGATGCAGCCGCAGGAGATGCATCAGCAGAAGATGCAGCATGTGACGATACAGCAGTAAATGAAGCAGCAGATGCACAAGAAAATTCATTAGGAGACACAGCTAGATAAGATGCCGCAGCAGCAGATGCAGCAGGAGATGCAGCATCTGGAGGTGAAGCAGTAGAAGGTGCAGCAGGATATGAAAAGCAGATGCATTAGGTAATGCAGGAGTAGGAAATGCAGATGAAGCAGCAGGAGATGCAGCATCTGAAGGTGAAGCAGTAGAAGGTGCAGCAGGATATGAAGAAGCAGATGCATTAAGTAATGCAGGAGTAGGAAATGCAGATGAAGCAGCAGGAGATGCAGCATCTGAAGGTGAAGCAGTAGAAGGTGCAGCAGGATATGAAGAAGCAGATGCATTAGGTAATGCAGGAGCAGGAAATGCAGATGAAGCAGCAGGAGATGCAGAAGAGAGAGATGTAGTAACAGGAGAGGCACGATGTGATTCAGCAGGAGATGTAGCAGGAGATGCAGTAGCAGGAGATTCAGCAGCAGGACATTCAACAGCAAGAGATGCAGCAGGAGATTCTGCAGGAGATAGAGCAGCAGGAGATGCCCCAGGAGATGCAGCCGCAGGAGATGAAGGCTAAAATTCAGCAGGAGATACAGCAGGAGATGCACCAGCAATGCAGAAGGAGATTTAGCTGGAGGAGATGCAGCTGTAGGAGAGGCAGCAGGAGATGCTGCAGGAGATTCAGCAGCAGAAGATACAGCAGCAGGAGATGCAGCGGGAGATGCAGCAACAGGAGATTCAGCAGCAATAGATACAGCAGCAGCATATTCAGCAGTAGATGCAGCAGCAGGAGATGCAGCTGGAGATGCAGCAGGAGATGCAGGAGGAGATGCATCAGCAGGAGATGCAGAAAAGTAGAAGCAGAGAAGATGCAGCAGAAGGAGATACAGCAGGATATTAAGCTGCAGTAAATGCAGCAAGAGTTACAGCAGCATCAGATGCAACAGCAGGAGATGCAGCAGTAGATGAAGCAGCCGCAGATGCAGCAGCAGATTCTGCAGATGCAGCAGTAGTAGATACAGGAGATGCATCAGCAGGAGATCCAGGAGTAGGGGACGCATCAGGAGATGCAGAAGCAGATGCAGCAGGAGATGCTGCAAGAGATTCCACAGCAGGAGATGCAGCAGCAGGAGATGCAGTAGTATATCTTGAAGTAGGAGATGCAACAGCAGAAGCAGCAGCAGGAGATGCAGCAGCAGGTGATGTTGCAGCAGATGTAGTAAGATGAGATGCAGCAGCAGGAGACGCAGCAGCAGGATAGGCAGCAAGATGTGCATCATGAGAAATGCAGCAAGAGATGCACCAGGGGGTTCCACAGCAGGAGATTTAGCAGGAGATGAAGCAGAAGATGCAGCACCAGGAGATGCAGCACCAAGAGATGCACCAGGAGATCAAGGAGCAGGTGTATGAGGAGATGCAGCAGCAGGAGGTACAGCATGAGATGCAGCAGCAAATAAAGTAACAGCAGATGAGGGAGCAGGAGATGCAGCATCAAATGCAGCAGCAGGAGTTGCAGCAGCAGGAAATTCAGCAGTGGATACAGAATTAAAAGTTACTACATCAGGAGATGCAGGATGAGGAGATGCAGGTGGCCAAGAAGGCCAATGGCATCTTGGCTTGTATCAGAAACGGCGTGACCAGCAGGTCCAGGGAGGTTATTCTCCCTCTGGACTCGGCACTGGTGAGACCGCACCTCGAGTACTGTGTTCAGTTCTGGGCCCCTCACCACAAGAAGGAGGTTGTGGCTCTGGAGCGAGTCCAGAGAAGAGCAACAAAGCTAGTGAAGGGGCTGGAGAACAAATCTTATGAGGAGCGACTGGGAGAGCTGGGATTGTTCAGCCTGGAGAAGAGGAGGCTGAGGGGAGACCTTATTACTCTCTACAACTACCTGAAGGCAGGTTGTGGAGAGGAGGGTGCGGGCCTCTTCTGCCAAGTGACAGGGGACAGGACGAGAGGGAATCGCCTCAAGCTCTGCCAGGGGAGACTTAGGCTTGAGATTAGGAAAAAATTCTTCACGGAGAGGGTGGTTAGGCATTGGAACGGTCTGCCCAGGGAGGTGGTTGAGTCACCGTCCCTGGCGGTGTTTAAGGTTAGGGTGGATGGGGTACTTAGGAGCATGATTTAGGGATTGGTGGGAATGGTTGGACTCGATGATCCAGTGGGTCTCTTCCAACCTGGTTATTCTGTGAATCTGTGATTCTGTGAGATGCAGCAGGTAATGCAGAATCATACACAGGAGGAGATGCATCAGCAGTAGATGCAGCAGTGTACGCAGCAGCAGGAGTTGCAGCAGGAAATGCATCTGATTCATCAGCAGGTGATGGAGCAGGAGATTCAGCAATTGATGAATCAGCAGAAGATGTAGCGGCAAATGCAGGAGATGGAGCAGGAGTAGATGCAGCATGAGGAGATTCAGCAGGATATTGAGCAGGAGTTGCAGCAAGAGATGAAGCATCAGGAGATGCAGCATCAGGAAATGCAGCAGAATATACCGAAACAGGAGAGGCAGCAGGAGGAAATGCAGCAGGAGGTGCAGCAGGAGGAGATGCAGAAGCAGGAGATGCAGAGAAGGAGATGCAGCAGAAGGAGATACAGCAGGAGATTGAGCCGCAGTAAATGCAGCAAGAGTTCCAGCAGCAACAGATGCAGCATAACATGCAGCAAGTGTTCCAGCAGCAGCAGATGCAGCATCAGGAGATGCACCAGCAAGAGATGTAGCAGGAGATGCAGCAGTAGACGAAGCAGCTGCAAATGCAGCAGCATATTCCGCGGATACAGCAACAGTAGATTCAAAAGTACATGCATCAGCAGAAGATGCAGCAATAGGAGGTGCATCATGAGATGCAGAAGCAGATGCAGAAAGAAATACAGCAGGGCATGCAGCAAGAGATTCAGCAGGAGGAGTTTCAGCAGCAGGAAATGCAGCAGTATATAATGTAATGGGAGATTCAGCAGCAGGAGGTGCAGCAGGAGATGCTGCAAGAGATTCCACAGCAGGAGTTTCAGCAGCAGGAAATGCAGCAGTATATGTTGTAATGGGAGATTCAGCAGCAGGAGGTGCATGCTGCAAGAGATTCCACCGCAGGAGTTTCAGCAGCAGGAAATGCAGCAGTATATGCTGAAGCAGGAGATGCAGCAGCAGAAGCAGCAGCAGGAGATATAGCAGCAGGAGATGCTGAAGCAGATGTAGCAAAAGATGATGCAGCAGCAGGAGACGCAGCAGCAAGAGATGCAGCAAGGTGTGCATCATGAGAAATGCAGCAAGAGATACAGCAGGAGATTCTAAAGCAGGAGAATCAGCATGACATGCTGCAGGAGATGCAGCATAAGGAGATGCAGCAGGAGATGCAGGAGGTGACGCAACAGCAGGAGATGCAGCATGAGATGCAGCAGCAGGAAATGCAGCGGTAGATACAGAATCAAGAATGAAATAGAATACAGAATCAAGCTGAAATGCAGAAGCACTAGATGCGTCAGCAGAAGATTGAGAGGCAGATGCATCAGGAAATGGAGCATCAGGAGATGTATCCGCAGATGCATGATTAGAGGATGCAGAAGGAGATGAAGCATCAGAAGATATAGTAGCAGGAGATGCAGAAGGACATGCAGAAGGAGATGCAGCAGCAGGGGATGCAGCAGGAGTTACAGCAGGAGATGCAGCAGGAGATGAATTAGCAACATATGCATCAGCAGTTGCAGTAGGAGGTGCAGCAGGAGATTCAGCAGGAGATGTTACAGCAGGAGATGCAGCCGCAGATGCATTCAGCAGGATATGCAGCTGAAATGCAGAAGAACTAGATGCATCAGCAGAAGATTGAGAGGCAGACGCATCAGGAAATGGAGCATCAGGAGAGGTATCCGCAGATGCATGATTAGAGGATTCAGAAGGAGATGCAGCAGCAGGAGATACAGCAGCAGGAGATGAAGCAGCAGATGCAGCAGCAGGAGATGCAGGAAGACATCAAGTATCAGGAAAGGAAGCAGCAAGTGTTTTAGAAGGAGATGCAGCAGTACACGAATCGGCAGCAGATTAAGCAGCAGATTAAGGAGATGCGGAGCAGGAGATACAGCAGCAGGAGATGAAGCAGTAGATGCAGCAGCAGGAGATGCAGGAAGACATCAAGTATCAGGAAAGGAAGCAGCAGGTATTTCAGCAGGAGATGCAGCAGTACACGAATCAGCAGCAGATTAAGCAGCAGATTAAGGAGATGCGGCAGCAGGAGATGCAGCGGAAGATGCAGCAGGAGGAGATGCAGCAGGAGATGCAGCAGCAGATGGATCAAGAGATGCAGATTCAGAAGGAGATATAGCAGTAGAAGATGCTGCTGCTGATTACAGAGGAGGAGGTGTCAAAGAGGAAGATGCAGCAGCATGAGATGCAGCAGCAGATGCAGCAGGACATGCAGATTCAGTAGGAGATGTAGCAGTAGAAGATGCTAGTGCAGATGACGCAGCAGGAGGTGCCGAAGAAGGAGATGCAGCAGGAGATGCAACAGAAGGAAATGCACAAGATATGCCGTAGGAGGAGATGCAGCAGGTAATGCAGCAGCAGACGATGCAACAGGGGATGCATAGTCAGCAGTAGATTCAGCAGGAAATTCAGAAGGAGATGCAGCAGCAGGAGATGCAGCAGTAGATGAGGCAGCAGCATATGAAGCAGCAGAGGCAGGAGATGCAGCAGGAGATGCAGAAGTAGATGAAGCAGCAGCATATGAAGCAGCAGAGGCAGGAGATGCAGCAGAAGGAGATGCAGCAGGGGATGAAGCAGCAGATGCAACAGGAAATGGAGCACTAGGAGATGCATCCGCAGAAGCATGAGCAGAGGATGCAGCAGGAGATGTAGCAGCAGGAGAAGCAGCACCAGCAGATGCAATAGGAGATACTGAAGCTGGATATGCAGCAGCACTTTATAAAGCAGCAGGAGATGCAGCAGCGGCTGCATCAGCAATGCAGTAGGAGATGCATCAGAGATTCAGAAGAAACAGATGCGGCAGTAGATGCAGAAGGAACAGATGCAGCAGCACGAGATGAACCAGCAGATGCAGTAACAGGAGATGCAGCAGCAGGAGATGCAGCACCAGTATATGCAGCAGCCCAAGATGAAGCAGGATATTGAGCTGCAGGAGATTCAGCAGCCGGAGATGCAGAAAAGTAGATGCAGAAGCAGGACATGCAGCAGTAGCAGATGCAGCAGCAGATACAGCAGAAGGAGTAGCAGCTGGAGATGATGCAGCAGCAGGAGATGCTGTAGCAGTAGATGCCGCAGCAGATTCAGCAGCAGATTCAGCAGGAGATGCAGCGGCAGGAGAGGCAGAAGCAGGAGATGCTTCATGTCCTGCTGCATCTCCTACTAAAATTCCTGCTACTGCCTCTCCTGCTACTAGATGTCCCCCTGCATCTCTTGGTACTGCATCTGCTGCTTCATCTCCTGCTGCTATATCTCCTGCTGCTGTACCTCCTGCTGCCACATCTCTTGCTGAATCTGCTGCTAAACCTGCTGCTGCATCTGCTGCGTCTGCCTCCCCTTCCCTGCTCATGCTTCTGCGGATGCATCTCCTGATCCTCCATTCCCTGTTACATCTGCTGCTGCATATGCTGCTGTATCTCCTGCTGCTCCTTCTGGTGCATCTGCTGATGCATATGCTGCTGCTTCATCTACTGCTGGATCTCCTGCTATATCTCCTGCTGCTGCATCTCCTGCTGCTTCATCTGCTGCTGCATCTACTGCTACATCCTCTGCTCATCCTTCTGCGTATGCATCTCCTGATGCTCCATTTCCTGTTGCATCTGCTGCTTCATCCCCTGCTGCATCTCCTTCTGCTCCATCTGGTGCATCTGCTGCTTCATATGCTGCTGCTTCATCTCATGCTGCATCTCTTGCTGCTGCATCTCCTTCTGAATTTCCTGCTGAATCTACTGCTGACTATGCATCCCCTGATGCATCTTCTGCTGCTGCATCTCCTGCTTCATATTCTGCTACATCTCCTGCTGCTGCAATACCTGCTGTATCTCCTCCTGCAGCATTTCTTGTGCATCTCGTTCTGTTGCATCTCCTGCTGCATCTCCTTCTTCGGCACCTCCTGCGGCGTCATCTGCAGCAGCATCTTCTACTGCTACATCTCCTACTGAATCTGCATGTCCTGATGCATCTGCTGATGCATCTGCTGATGCATCTCCTGCTGCTGCATCTTCTGCTGCATCATCTGCCGAATATGCATCTCCTGCTGCTGCATTTCCTTCTGGATGTCCTGCTGCAGCTGGTGTTTCCTCATCTCCTGCTGTAGCATATCCTGCTGCATTTCCTGCAGCATCTCCTGCAGCTGCAATTTTTGCAGCATCTGCTGCTGCAGCATCTGCTTCTGCTGATGCTACATCTCGTGATGCATTTGCTGCTGCATCTCATCCTGCTGCATCGCCTGCTGCTGCATTTTCTACTTCATCTCCTTCTTCATCTTCTGATGCTGCATCTCCTTCTGTATCTTCTGCTGTTTCCTCTCCTGCTGCATCTCCTTCTACTGCGTCTCCTGAATCTGCTTTTGCATCTGCTGCTGCTTCATGTACTGCTGCATCTCCTGCTACATCTCCTGCTGCTGCATCTGTTGCTGCATCTGCTGCTGAATCTCCTGAAGCATTTCCTGCTGGTGCATCTCCTGCCTGATATCCTGCTGCTGTGTCTCCTGCTGATGCATCTCCTGCTTCATTTCCTGCTGATGCATCTTCTTCTGCATCTCTTGCTTCTGCATCTACTTCTTCTGGCATCTCCTGCTGCTGCATCTGCTGCTGCTACTGTACCTCCTGATGTATCTCCTGCGGCTACATTCCCTGCTGCATTTCCTGCTACTGCATCTCCTCCTGTTGCATCTCCTGTTGCATCTCATCCTGCTGCATCTCATCCTGCTGCATCTCCTTCTGCTGCATCTCAATTTGCACCTCCTATTGAAGCATCTCCTGCTTCATCTCCTCTACAGCATATCCTGCTGCTGCATCTCGTTCTGCAGCTCCTTCTGCATCTGTTTATGCATAACGTACTGCATCTCCTTGTGCATCACCTTAAGTATTTTTTGCCGTATCTCCTGCTGCTGCATATTCATCTGCATTTCCTGCTGCAGCTCTTCCTGCTGCATCTCCTCCTGAATCTACTACTGCCGCATCTGCTGAATCTGCTGCCTTATCAGCTCCTGCTTCATCTACTGCTGCATCTCCTGCTGATGAATCTCCTGCTGGTGCAACTCCTGCTGCTGCATCTTTTGCTACTGCATCTCCTCTTGCTGCATTTCTTGCTGCATATTTAGCAGCAGATTCAGCGAGAAATGTGGTAGCATTAGATTCAGCAGCACGAGATGCAGCAAGAGGAGATGCAGCAGCAGGAGATACAGGAAAAGATGCATCAGCAAGAGATGAATCAGCGGGAGATATAGCAGGAGGATATGCAGCAGGAGATGCATCAGCAGGAAATGCTTCATGTACTGCTGCATCTCCTGCTAAAATTCCTGCTGCTGCATCTCCTGCTACTTGATGTCCTCTTGCATCTCCTGCTGCTGCATCTCCTCCTGCTGCATTTCTTGCTGCCTCTGCTAATTAATCTACTGCGGCATTTCCTGCTGCATGTTGCATTGCTGCATCTACTGCTGCTTTGTGTGATTTTGCCTCTCCTGGTGCTGGATTACCTGCTTCATCTCCTCCTGCATCATCTCCTGCTGCATCTGTTTCTGCATCTGCTGCTTCATCTGGTACAGCTGTATCTACTGCTGCATCTCCTGTGGCTTCATCTCCTTCTGCATCTCCTGATTCTGCATCTCCTTCTGCTGCATCTCCGGCTGCTGCATTTTCTGCAGCAATTTCTGCTGCTGCATTACCTGCTGCTGCATCTTTTGCTGCATCTCCTGCTACTGTATGTCCTGCAACTGCATCTCATGCTGCATCTCCTCCCGAATCTGCTGCTACATTTGCTCCAGCTTCATCTCCCTCTGATGCATCTTCTGCTGCATCTCCTGCTACATCTCCTGTTGCTGCATCTCCTGTTGCTGCATCTCCTGCTGCTACATTTCCTTCTGCTGCAGCATCTCTTGATGCTGCATCTTTTTCTGAATCTGCATCTGATGCTGCATCTGCTGCTGCATCTCCTGCTACTTCCTCTGCTGCTTATGCCTCTATTCCTGAATTTGCTGTTGAATCTCCTGCTCCTTCTGCATCTTCTGCTGTTGCATCTCCTGCCGCATCTCCTGCTGCATGTACTTTTCTGCATTTTCTGCTAATGCATCTCCTCCTGTTGCATCTCCTGCTAGTGCACCTCCTGCTGCTGCATCTCCTGTGGCTGCACCTCATGTTGCATCTCGTCCTGCTGCATCCTTTGCTAAAGCATCTCCAGCTGCATCTACTGCTGCATCTCCTTCTGCTGCACCTCCCTCTTCTGCATCTCCTGCTGTTGCATCTCCTGCTGTTGCATCGCCTGCTACTGCATCTCCTGCTGAATATCCTGCTAAATCTGCTGCTGAATCTGCTGCGGATGCATCTCCTTCTGCTGCATCTCATGTTGATCCATGTCTTGCTTCTGCAACTCCTACTGCTGCATCTCCTGCTTCTGCAACTCATTCTGAATATCCTGCTGTTGCATCTCCTGCTGCACCTCGTCCTTCTGCATCTCATGCTGTATCTCCTCCTACTGTATCTCCTGCAGCATCTTTTGCTGCTGCATCTCCTGCTGCTACATCTATTTCTGCATATCCTCCTGCTGCATCTCCCGCTACAGCATCTCCTGCTACAGCATGTCCTGCAGCACCTCCTGCTGCTGTATCTCCTGCTGCTACATCTATTTCTGCAACTCCTTCTGCTGCATCTCCTGCTACAGCATATCCCGCTACAGCATGTCCTGCAGCACCTCCTGCTGCTGTATCTCCTGCTGCTACATCTATTTCTGCACCTCCTTCTGCTGCATCTCCTGCTACAGCATCTCCTGCTGTATCTCCTGATGCTGTATCTCCTGCTTCAGCATCTGCTGCTTCATCTCCTGCTGCTCTACCTGCAGCTGCTGCCTCTTCTCCTGATTTTGATGCTGAATCTCCTGCTTCAGCATCTGCTGCTGCATCTCCTGCTGCTACATCTCTTGCTGATGCCTCTACTCCTGAATTTGCTGCTTAATCTCCTGCTGCTGCATCTCCTGCTTCATCTCATGTTGCTGCATCTCCTGATGCTTCTCCTGCTTCTGCATCTCCTGATGTATCTGCTACTCCTGCTGCTGCTGCTGCATCTCCGTCTGCATCTCCTGCTACTACATCCCCTGCTGCTGCATCTCCTGCTGGTGCATTTCCCGATGCATCTCTTGCTGATGCATCTTATTCTGCATATCCTGATGCAACTCCTCCTGCTGCAACTCCTCCTGCTGAATCTATACTTCTGCAACTCCTTCCGAATCTATAACTGCTGCACCTCCTATGGAAGCATCTCCTGCTTCATCTCCTGCTGCTGCATCTCCTGCTGCTGTATCTCCTGCTGCATCTCCTGCTGCATCACATGCAGATGCATCTCCTGCTGTATCTCCTGCTGCTGTATATTCATCTGCATTTCCTGCTGCAGCTCGTCCTGCTGCATCTCCTTCTGAATCTACTACTGCTGCATCCACTGGATCTGCTGCTGCATCTGCTGCTACTTCATCTACTGCTACATCTCCTGCTGGTGTGTCTCCTGATTCTGCATCTGCTGCTGCATCCTCTGCTGCTGCATCTGATGCTGCTGGAACTCTGGCTGATTTATCTCGGCTGACTCTTCTTCTGTATCTCCTTCTGCTGCATTTTCTTCTCTGCATCTCCTGCTGCTGCAATCTCCTCCTGCTGCATATCCTGCTTAATCTCCTGTAGCATCTCCTGCTTCTTCATCTCCTGCTGCTACATCTCCTGCTGCATCTCCTCTTGCTGCATTCCCTGCTGCATCTCCTGCTGCTTCAAATTCTGCCACTGCATCTCCTGCTGTATATCCTGCAGCTGCATCTCCTTCGGCATCTCGTTCTCCATCTCCTTCTGCATCTATAGCTATTAAATCCTCTGCTGCTGCATCTCCTTTTGCATCTCCTGCTGCTTCATCTATTGCTGCAACTTCTGCTGCTGCATCTCCTCCAGCTTCATCTCCTGCATCTGCTGCTACATCTTCTACAGATTCATCTATTGCTACATCTCCTGGTTCATCTCCTGCTGCTGGATCTCCTCCTGCATCTCCCGCTGATGAATCTGATGCTGCACCCCTTTCTGTAGCATCTCCTGCTTTCTGTGTATACTGCTGCATCTACTGCTGAGGCGTCTCCTGCTGCAACGAGATGCAACATGAGGTGCAGCCGAGGAGATGCAGCAGCAGGAGGTGCACCAACAGAAGATGCAACAGGAGGAGATGCAGTAGCAGAAAATGCAGAAAAGTCTATGCAGCAGGAGATGCGGCAGGAGATGCAGCAGCCTGAGAAACAACAGCAGGAGTTGCAGAAGGAGATGAAGGAGCCGGAGATAGGCATAAGCAGCAGATGCAGTAGCAGATGCAGATTCAGAAAAAAGATGCTGCAGCAGATAGAGCAGCAGGAGATGCAGGAACAGGAGATTTGGTAGGAGATGCAGGAGAAAACGCATCAGAGGGAGATGGAGCTGCAGCAAATGCAGCAGCAGATTCAGGAGGAGATGCAGTCAGAGGTAATGCAGTAGCAGGAGACGCAGCGGAAGATGCAGCAAAAGGAAATGCATCCGCAGGATATGATGCATGAGATGCAGCATCAGGAGCTGCAGAATCAGGAGATGCAGAAGGAGATGAAGCCACATAAGATGCAGCAGTAGATACAGCTGTACCAGATGAAGCAGCAGATGTGGAAACAGATGCAGCAGGAGATGATGCAGGAGGAGATGAAGCAGGTAATCCAGCACCAGGAGAGGCAAAATCACACAAAGCAGCAGGAGATGCAGCAACGAAACATGCAGCAGGAAATACCGCAGTAGATTAATTAGCAGAGGCAGCAAGAAATGCATCAGGAAGAGATGCAGCAGCAGATGCAGAAGCAGTTGCAGGAGGAAATGATGCAGGAGGAGATGCAGCAGCAGCAGATTCAGCAGGAAATGTGCAGCAGATGCAGCGGCAGGAGATGCAGCAGAAGTTATGGCAGGAGATGAAGCAGAAGATACAGCAGGAGATGCAGAACGAAGGGATGCAGTAGGAGATGCAGCAGAAGAGGCAACAGCAGGAGATATAACAGGAGATAGCGCAGCAGGAGATGCCGCAGCAGTAAATATCGCAGGAGATGCAGCAGCAGGGGATACCGCAGCAAGAGTTGCAGCAGGACATGCAGCTTCAGGGGATAAAGCAGCAGGAGATGCAGCAGGATAAGATGCAGCAGCAGGAGATTCAGGAGGAGATGCAGCAGCAGAAGATTCAGCAGCAGGAGATGCAGCAGCAGCAGATACAGCAAGAGACAGAGCAGTAGACACAGCAGTAGGAGACGCAGCAGGAGGAGATGCATCAGGAGATGCATATTCAGAAGGAGATGCATCAGGAGACGTAGCAGGATATGTAGCAGTATGAGATGCCGCGGGATATTCAGGAGGAGATTGAGCAGAAGGAGTTACAAGAGCAGGAGATGAAGCAGCAGGAGATGTAGCCGCAGCAGATGCAGCAGCAGCAGATGCAGGAGGAGATCCATCAGCAGGAGATGCAGCAGAAGGAGATGCAGCAGGAGATGCAGCAGTATGTAAAGCAGCAGCAGATGCAGGAGCAAATGCTGCAGATGCAACAGGAAGAGATGCAGCAGGAAATGCAGAAGATGCAGCAGCAAGTGATGCATACATAGATGCATCAGGAGAAGTTTCATCAGCAGGAGATGGAGCAGGAGATGCAGCCACCAGAGATGCAGCAAGAGAAGCACCAGGAGGTGCAACAGCAGGAGATTACGGAGGAGATGCAGCGGTAGATGTTTCAGCAGTACGAGATGCAGCAGGGTATGCACCAGTAGGAGATTCGGCAGCAGGAGAGGCAGCAGGAGAGCAGTATCATGAGATGAATCCAGTAATGAATCAGAGGAGTTGCAGCAGGAGATGCAGCAGCAGGGGATGCAGCAGCAGGGGATGCAGCAGAAGATGTACCAGCAATAGATGCAGGAGACGAATCAGCAGGAGGAGATACAGCAGCAGGAGATGTAGCATGAAACACTGTAGTAGATTAATTAGCAGCAGAAGCAGCAACAGATCCAGGAGATGCAGCAGCAAGAGATGCAGCAGGAGATGCTGCAGCGGGAGATGCTGCAGCAGCAGGAGATGTAGCAGGGTATGCAGCAGAAGTAAATGCAGCAGGGTATGCACCACCAGGAGTTCAGCAGCAGGAGATGCAGCAGGAGAGCAGCATCATGAGATGAATCCGCTGGTGCATTAGGAACAGTTGCAGCAGCAGATAAAACAGCAGGAGATGCAGCAGCAGATGAAGCAGCGAGAGATGGAGGAGGAGATACAGCAGGAGGAGATACAGCAGGAGGAGATACAGCAGGAAAAAAATTTAGAAGATGAATCAGCAGCAGATGCAGCAACAAATGCAGCAACAAATGCAGAACATGCAGCAGGAGGAGATGCAGCAGGATGACATGTAGCACAAGATCGAGTAGCCAAAGTTGCAGCAGCAGGAGATGTAGAGAAGAAGATGTAGCAGAAGGAGATGCAGGAGAAGATGCAGCAAGAGATACGGCATGAGCAAATGCAGTAGCCGATGCAGCAGCAGGAGATGAAACAACACATGCAGCAGCAGTAGATACACCAACAGGAGATGTACCTGTAGATGCACTAGTATGTGAAGCAGCACCAGATGCAGCAGTAGGAGACTCCAAAGGATATGCAACAGGAAGAGAAACAGCAGGATATGCAGAAAAAAAATGCAGGAGATGAATCTGAAAATGCACCAGCAGGATATGCATCAGCTGGAAATCAAGGAGGAGATGCAGATGGATATGCAGCAGCAGGCCATGCAGCAGGAGATACAGCAAGAGGAGATGAGATGCACCAGGAGATGCAACAGCAGGAGATGCAGCAGGAGATGCAGAAGTACACGAGGCAGCAGTAAATGTAGAAGAAGTATATGCAGCAGCAGGAGATAAATCAGCAGTATCTGAGGTAGCAGCAGCAGATCAGCAAAAGTTGCAGCAGGAAAATTCAGCAAGAGATGCAGCAGGAGTCGTCACAGCAGAATATGTTGCAGGAGATTCAGCATCATGAGATGCATCAGCAGGAGATGCATCAGCAGGTGCAGCAGTAGGAGATGCAGTAGGACATGCAGCTGTAGGATATGCAGCAGCAGTAAATGCAGAATGATATGAAGAAGCAGTAAATGCAGCATGATATGAAGCAGCAGGATATGCAGCAGTAGGAAATGCTGCAGCAGATGCAGTAGCAGGTGATGCAGCAGCAGGAAATTCAGATGGAGATGGAGCAAGAGATTAAGCACGTGATGCAGCAGCAGAATCAGCAGAAGATGCAGCTGGAGGAGATGCAGCTGGAGGAGATGCAGCAGGAGATACAGAAACAGGAGATGCAGCAGCAGCAGATGCAGCATGAGATGCAGGAGGATCTGAAGCAGTAGATGCAACGGGAGATTCAACAGCAGGAGATACAGGAGGCAATGCAGCAGTAGATACATCAGGAGATGAAGCAGTAGGAGATGCAGAACCAGATGCAATTGGAGAAGCAGCAGGAGATGCAGCAGAGATGCAGATCCTCCTGCTGTGTCTCCTGCTGATGCATCTCCTGCTTCATTTCCTGCTGATGCATCTCCTTCTGCATCTACTTCTTCTGGCATCTCCGTCTCCAGCATTTCCTGCTGCATCTCTTGCTGCATTTCTCACGATGCACATCTTGCTGCATATCCTGCTACTGCGTCTCCTGCTGCTGCATCTTCTTTTGTTACATCTGCTGCAGCATCTCCTGCTGCTACACCTCCTTGTGCTGCATCTGCTGCTGCTGCTTCATCTCCTGCTTCAATATACACTGCTGCATTTCTTGCTGCTGCACCTCCTGCTGCTGAATCTCTTGCTGCATCTCCTGCTGCATCTCTTGCTGCATCTCCTATTGCTGCATCTCTTGCTGCATTTCCTATTGCTGCATCTCCTGCTGATGCATCTCCTTCTGAATCTACTAGTGCTGCATCTGCTGAATCTGCTGCTGCATCTGCGGCTGCTTCATCTACTGCTGCATCTCCTGCTGTATCTCCTGATGCTGTACGTGCTGATGCTGCATCTGCTGCTGCATCTCCTGCTGCTGCATCCGATGCTGCTGTAACTCTTGCTGCATTTACTGCGGCTGAATCTCCTGCTAGATCTTCTGATGCATCCTCTTCTCTGCATCCTCTTCTCTGCATCTCCTGCTTCTGCATCTCCTCCTGCTGCATCTCCTACTGAATCTCCTGTAGCATCTCCTGCTGCTGCATCTCTTTCTGCTTCATCTCCTGCTGCATGTACTTCTCCTGCATATCGTGCTGCATTTCCTGCTTCATCTCCCACTGCATTTTGTACTGATACATTTCCTGCTGCATCTCCTACGATATATCTTGGTACATCAGCTGCCTCATCTCCTGCTGCATCTCCTGCTGCATCTCCTGCTACCACAACTCCTGCTGTTGCATTTCCTGCTGCATTTCCCGCTGCATGTTCTGCTGCTGCATGTCCTGCTGCTGCATCTGCATCTCTTGCTGCATCTCCTCCTGATGCTTCTCCTGCTGTATATCCTTCTGCATTTCGTGCTGCATTTCCTCCTCCTGCATCTTTTGCTGCATCTCCTACTGCTGCTTCTCCTGCTGCATCTACTTCTGCTGCATCTCCTGCTGCATCTCCTGCTGCACATACTGCTGCATATCCTGCTGCTGAATTTACTGCTAAATCTATTGCTGCATCTGCTGCGGCTGCATCTCCTGCTGCTTCATCTCCTGCTCTTGCATCTCCTTCTGCGGAATCTCCTACTGAATATCCTGCTACATCTCCTGATGGATCTCAATCTGAATATGAATCTCCTGATGCATCTCCTACTGCTGCGTCTCCTACAGCTGCATCAGCTGTGGCATCTCCTGCTGCATCCCCTGCTGCTGCATCTTATCCTGCTGCATCTCCTGCTGCATTTTTTGCTGTATATTCTGCTGTCAAATCTCCTGCTGATGCATCTGCTGTTGCATCTCCTGCTGCATCTCCTGTTGGTGCATTTTATTCTCTGCAGCTTGTACTCTGCACCTCCTGCTGCTGCATCTCCTACTATTGCCTCTTCATCTCTGCATCTCCTGCTTCATCCTCTACTGCTTCATCCCCTTCTGCTGCATCTCCTGCTGTATCCCTTGATGCTGCATCTCCTGCTGCTGAATCTCCTGCTTCTGCATCTCCTACTCCCGTAAGTCTTGCTACTGCATCTCCTACTTCTGCATCTCCTGTTCTTGCAACTCCTGATGCATCTGCTGCTGTATCTCCTGCTGCATCTTCTACTGCTTCTCCTGATGCTGCATCTTCTGCTGCTGCATCTCCTGATGCATTTTCTTGTGCATCTGCTGCTTCATTTTCTACTGTATCTTCTGCTACTTCATATCCTGCTGATGCATCTTTTGTTACATCTCTTGCTGCATCTCCTGTTGTATCTCCTGCTTCTGCATCTTTGTCTCTGCATCTCCTGTTGCTGCATCTACTGCTGCAGAATCACTTGCTGAATCTGTTGCTGCTCCATCTCCTGCTGCTTCATATCCTGCTGCATCGCGTCTTGCTGCATCTCCTGCTTCATCTCACCTGCATCTTCTGCTATTGAATCCACTGCTGCTGCATCTCCTGCTGCTGAATTTCCTTCGTCTGACTCTCCTGCTTCTGCATCTCCTGCTGCTGCATCCTCTGCTGTATCTAAAACTGCTGCATCTCCTACTGAATCTTGTTCTTCTGCATCTCCTGCTGCTGCGTCTGCTGCATCACCTACTCCTGCCTCTCCTCCTACAGCATCTCCTTCTGAATCTCCTGCTGCATCTCCTGCTGCTGCATCTTCTGCTGCATCTGCCGTTGTATCTGCTGTTCCATCTCCTGCTGCTGCAGGTCCTACTGCTGCATCTGCTGCACCTCCTGCTGCTGCATCACCTGCTGCGTCTGCTGCTTCATCCCCTTCTGCTGCATATCCTGCTGTATGCCTTGCTGCTGCATCTCCTGCTGCTGCATCTCCTGCTGCATTTCCTGCTTCATGTCCTGTTCATCTACTGCTGCAACAGGAGATGAAGCAGGAGATGCAGCAGGGGGTGCATATTCAGCAGTCGATACAGAAGCAGGAGACGCAGCTGGAGATGCATTAGGTGATGCAGCAGCAGGAGATGTAGCAGAATAGGATGCTCCATGATATGCAGCAGCAGGAGATGCAGCAGCAGGCGATGAAGCAGCAAATGCAGCACCAGTATATGCGGCAGCAGAAGATTACGCATGAGAAGCAGCAGCAGAAGATGCAGTATCAGAAGATACATCAGGAAATGCCTCAGCAGACGCAGCATCACGAGAAGCAGTAGCAGCACATGTAGAAGGATGTGCAGCAGTAGGAGATTCAGCAGCAGGTGATAAAATAGGAGAGTAGAATCATGAGATGAATCTGCAGAAATATAAGAAGGATATGAAGCGGCAGATGTAGCAGCAGGAGATGCAGGAGGAGATCCAGCAGCAGTAGATGCAGAAGAAGGAGAAGTAGCAGTAGATGCAGCATTAGATGAATCAGCAGCAGGTGCAGTAGCAGATGCAAGAAATGCAACAGCAGGAGATGCAGCAGTAGATGCATCACTAGGAGATGCCGCAGGAAATGCAACAGCAGGGGATGCAGTAGCAGGAGATGCAGAGCAGAAGATGCTGAGAATGATAAACAGCAGAATGAGATGCAGCAAGTGATACAGCAGCAGCAGATGCAGCAGCACATGGAGCAGCAGTAGATGATGCAGCAGGATATGTAGCAGGATATGAAGCAATATGTGAAGAAGAAGCAGATACAGCAGCAGGAGATTCAGCAGGAAGATATGCAGCAGGAAATGCAGAAGATGCAGCAGCAGATGGAGCTGCAGCCACAACAGATGCAGGAGCAGTTTCAGCAACAGATTCAGCGGGAGATGCAGCAGCAGGAGATGCAGCAGCAGGATATGCACCTGCAGGAGATACAGCAGGAGATGCAGCAGCAGATACAGCAGTAGATGCAGCAGATTCAGATTCAGATTCTGCAGGAGATGCAGCAGCAGAAGATGCCGCAGCAGATGCATCACAAGATGTAGCTGCAGCAAAAATTGCAGCTGCAGGAGATGCTGCAGGAAATGCAGCAGGATATGCTACAGCAGGAGATGAGGAAACACCAGCTGCAGCAGGAAATCCAGAAGTAAATGCAGCTGCAGGAGATGCATATTCAGCAGGTGATGCAGGAGGATATGCAGCAGGAGATTGAGCAAGGGGAGATGCACCCTGAGATACAGCAGCAGGAGATGTAGCTGGAGATGCAGCAGCTGGAGATGCATAAGCAGGAGATGCAGCACCGAGAGATGCAGCAGGAAATGCATCAGCAGGAGATAACATGCAGCAGCAGATGCAGCATCAGCAGATTCAGCATCAAGAGATGAAGCAGCAGATGCAGCAGCAGGAGATGCAGTAGCAAGAAATACAGCAGGAAGAGAAGCAGAAGGTAATACAGCAGCAGGAGTTGAAGCAGGATATGCAGCAGCAGGAGATCCAGCACCAAGAGATACCGCAGGAGATGCAGCAGGATATGCAGCAGCAGGAGATCAGGCAGGAGATGCAGCAACAGGAGGCTGAGCAGCAGGACAGGCAGTATGAGATGCAGCAGCTGGAGATGCAGAAGAAAATGCAGCAGGAGGAGTTGAAGCAGCAGATTCAGCAGAAGCAGATGCAGCAGGAGGAGTTGCAGAAGGAGGAGATGCAGCAGGTAATGTAGCAGCAGGAGATGTAACAGGAGATTCTGCAGCAGAAGAGTATGCGGGTCATACCGCAGCCGGTGATGTAGCAGAAGAAGATGCACTATGATATGCAGCAGCAAGAGGTACAACAGCAGGTTAAGAGGCAGCAGATGCAGCACCAGCATATGCAGCTGCAAGAGATTACGCAGGAGAAGCAGCAGCGGGATATGCAGCATCAGAAGAAGCATCAGGATATTCATCAACAGACGCAGCAGCAAGAGATGAAGTAGCAGCACATGCAGAAGGATATGCAGCAGCAGGAGTTTCAGCAGCAGGAGATGCAGTAGGAGAGTAGCATCAAGAGATGAATCCGCAGATGCATCAGAAGGATATGAAGCAGCATATGAAGAAGCAGGAGATGCAGGAGGACATCCAGCAGCAGGAGATACAGCAGCAGGAGATGCAGCTGGAGATGCAGCAGCAGGAGTTGCGTAAGCAGTAGATGCAGCAGCGGGAGATTAAGCAGCAGGAAACACATTAGGAGATGCAGCAGCAGGAGATGCAGCAGGAGATGAAGCAGCAGACAAAGCAGCATTAGATGCAGCAGCAAGAGATGCAGCAGCAGCACGAGATGCAGCAGCAGCACATGAAGCAGGAGATTCATAAGCAGATTCAGTAAGAGATGCAGCAGTAGAAGATGCATCTCAAGCAGAAGATGCAGCAGCAGGAGATTCAGCAGGAGATGTAGCATCAGGAGATGCTGCCTCAGGAGACACAGCAACAGTATATGAAGGCGGAGATCTATCAGGAGGAAATGCAGAAGGTGATGCAGCAGGAGATGAAGCAGGTGATGCTGCAGCAGGAGATATAGTGGAATATGTAGCCGGAGATGCTGCAGATGGAAATGCAGCAGGAGATAAAACAGGATATTCACCAGGAGATGCTGCAGTAGGAGATGCTTCAGCAGCAAATGCAGCACCAAGAGTTACAGTAGGAGATTCAGCAGCAGGAGATTACGCAGAAGATGCAGCAGTAGATGATACAGAAGCAGCAGATGCAGCAGCAGGTGATCCAGGAGGGTATGAAGCAGAAGTAGATGCAGCAGGCTATGCACCAGAAGGAGATTCGGCAGCAGGAGATGAAGCAGAAGTACATGCAGCAGGGTATGCATTAGCAGGAAATTCAGCAGCAGGAGATGAAGCAGAAGTACATGCAGCAGGGTATGCATTAGCAGGAGATTCAGCAGCAGGAGATGCAGCAGGAGAGCAGCATCATGAGATGAATCCGTTAATGAATCAGAAGGAGATGCAGCAGAAGATTGCAGCAGTAGGAGATGCAGCAGAAGATGCAGGAGACGATCCAGCAGGAGGATATAGAGCAGCAGGAGATGTAGCAGGAGATGCAGCAGTGGATGAGTGAGCAGGAAATGCAGCAGGAGGAGGTGCAGCAGGAGATGCAGTAGCCGGGATTGCAGCAGCAGGAAATGCAACAGGAGATTCAGCAGAAGATGCTGCACGAGAGGATGCAGCAGCAGGAGATACAGCAAGAGATACATCAGCAGTAGATGCAGTAGCTGGAGATGTAGCTGGAGATGCAGCAGTAGGTGAGGAAGCACAATCTGCATCAGCACATGCTGCATACACCACAATTACAGATTCAGCAGGAGTTGCAGCAGGAAGAGATGCAGCAGGAGATGCAGAATTAGATGCATCAGCAAGAGATGCATCAGGAAATGCACAAGCAGAATATGTATCAGCAGGAGATGCAGCAGCAAGAGTAGAAGGTTCAGCAGGAGATGCAGAAGCAGGAGTTGCTGCAGTAGATGCAGAAGCAGGCTATGCAGCACGACATGCAGCAGGAGTTGCATCAGGAAAAGATGAAGCAGGAGATGCAGCAGCAGGAGATTAAAGAGCAAATTCAGGAGCAGAGGCATCATCAACAGATGCAGCATCAGGAGATGCAGCAGCAGATGCAGAAGCAGGAGATTCTGCATCAGTCAGAAGCAGACACAGCAGCAGCAGATGCAGTAGCAGTTGCAGCAGAAGATGCAGATTCAGCAGGAGATACAGCAGCAGTAGATGCAAGAGAAGATGCAGTAACAAAAGATGCAGCAGCAGGAGGTGCACCAGCAGGAGATGCATCAGCAGAGGATGCAGAAAAGGATATGCAGTAGGAGATGCGGCAGGAGATGCAGCAGGAGGAGATGCAGAAACAGATGTAGCAGCAACAGATTCAGCGGGAGATGCAACAACAGGAGATGCTGTAGTAGGAGATGCAGCAAGAGGAGATGCAGAAATAGATGTAGCAGCAGGAGATGAAGCAGCAAAAGATGCAGTACGAGGAGATTTAGGATGAGATGCAGAAGGACGAGATACATCAGGAGATGAAGCAGCAGGATATTCAGCAGGAGTTGCAGAAGCAGGACATCGAGCAGCAGGAGATGCAGGAGAAGGAGATGTAGCCGCAGCAGATACAGCAGCAGATTTAGCAGGATATTCAGCAGGAGATGCAGCAGCAGGATATTCATCAGCAGGAGATGCAGAAGAAAGATATGTGGCAGTAGATGCAGGAGAAGATGCAGTAGCAAAAGATGCAGCAGCAGGAGGTGCACCAGCAGGAGATTCATCAGCAGGAGATGCATAAGCAGAGGATGCAGAAAAGGATATACAGCAGGAGATGCGGCAGCAGGAGAAGCAACAGCAGAAGATGCAGAAGGAGATGAAGAAGCAGGAGGTGCAGCAGGAGGAGATGCTGCAGCAGGAAATAGAGCAGGAGATTCAGCAGCAGTAAATGCAGAAGTAGTCTCAGCAGCAGCAGATGTAGCTGAGGATGCAGCAGCAGGAAAAGCACCAGCAAGAGATGTAGCAGGAGGTGCAGCAGTAGATGAAGCAGGAGCTGATGAGGCAGCAGATTCAGCAGATGCGGCAGTAGTAGATTCAGGAGGAGATGCAGCAGGAAGAGCTGCAGCAGGAAATGCAGATGAATATGCAGCAGCAGGAGATACAGCAGGAGATGCTTAAGTAGGAGATGAATCTACAGGTGATGCACAAGGAGATGCAGTACGTTATGCAGAAAGAGATGCAGCAGGAGCTGCAGAACGAGATGCAGCAGCAGGATATGCAGTAGAGGAGATGAAGCAGGAGATGCTTCAATAGGAGGTGCAACTTGAGATGCAGCAGAAGGAGATGCAACAGGAGGAGATGCAGCAGCAGGAGATGCAGCAGGAAATGTAGCCACAGGAGATACATCAGGAGGTACAGTAGCAGCAGCAGATGCAGCAGCAGAAGATGCATAAGAGATGCAGCCACAATTGATGTCGTAGGAGATGCTTGAGACGGAGATGCCAGAAGAAGTAGATGCAGAAGCAGGAGATGCAGAAGAAGATGCATCAGCAGGAAATGAAGCAGGAGATGCATCAGCAGGAGACACAACAGTAGGATATCAGGAAGGAGATGCACCAGCAGGAAATGCTTCAGGAGATGAAGCGGGAGATGCTGCAGCATATGATGCAGCAGCAGATTCAGCAACAGATGCAGCAGCAGGAGATGTTGCAGGAGATGCAGCAGTAGGTGAAGCAGCACCAGATGAAACAGCATATGCTGCAGATGTAGCAGTAGGAGATGCAGCCGTGATGCAGCAGGAAGCAATGCATCAAGAGATGCTTATGAAGCTGCAGCAGCAGGAAATGTAGCAGGAGATGCAGCAGTACATGAAGCAGCAGCAGATGCAAAAGTAGATTCAGGAGATGCAGCAGAAGGAGATGCAGCAGGAGAGGAAACAGCAGAAGATACAGAAGGAGATGCAGCATCAGAAGATGAAGAAGGAGATGAAGTAGAAAATGCAGAAGCAAATGCAGCAGGACATGCTACAGCAGGAGATGAGGAAACACCAGCTGCAGCAGGAAATCCAGAAGTAAATGCAGCAGCAGGAGATGCATATTCAGCAGGTGATGCAGCAGGATATACAGCAGGAGATTGAGCAAGGGGAGATGCACCCTGAGATACAGCAGCAGGAGATGTAGCTGGAGATGCAGCAGCTGGAGATGCATAAGCAGAAGATGCAGCACCGAGAGATGCAGCAGGAAATGCATCAGCAGGAGATAACATGCAGCAGCAGATGCAGCATCAGCAGATTCAGCATCAAGAGATGAAGCAGCAGATGCAGCAGCAGGAGATGCAGTAGCAGGAAATACAGCAGGAAGAGAGGCAGAAGGTAATACAGTAGCAGGAGTTGAAGCAGGATATGCATCAGCAGGAGATCCAGCACCAAGAGATACCGCAGGAGATGCAGCAGGATATGCAGCAGCAGGAGATCAGGCAGGAGATGCAGCAACAGGAGGCTGAGCAGCAGGACAGGCAGTATGAGATGCAGCAGCTGGAGATGCAGAAGAAAATGCAGCAGGAGGAGTTGAAGCAGCAGATTCAGCAGAAGCAGATGCAGCAGGAGGAGTTGCAGAAGGAGGAGATGCAGCAGGTAATGTAGCAGCAGGAGATGTAACAGGAGATTCTGCAGCAGAAGAGTATGCGGGTCATACCGCAGCCGGTGATGTAGCAGAAGAAGATGCACTATGATATGCAGCAGCAAGAGGTACAGCAGCAGGTTAAGAGGCAGCAGATGCAGCACCAGCATATGCAGCTGCAAGAGATTACGCAGGAGAAGCAGCAGCAGGATATGCAGCATCAGAAGAAGCATCAGGATATTCATCAACAGACGCAGCAGCAAGAGATGAAGTAGCAGCACATACAGAAGGATATGCAGCAGCAGGAGTTTCAGCAGCAGGAGATGCAGTAGGAGAGTAGCATCAAGAGATGAATCCGCAGATGCATCAGAAGGATATGAAGCAGCATATGAAGAAGCAGGAGATGCAGGAGGACATCCAGCAGCAGGAGATACAGCAGCAGGAGATTCATAAGCAGATTCAGTAAGAGATGCAGCAGTAGAAGATGCATCTCAAGCAGAAGATGCAGCAGCAGGAGATTCAGCAGGAGATGCAGCATCAGGAGATGCTGCCTCAAGAGACACAGCAACAGTGTATGAAGCAGGAGGTCTATCAGCAGGAAATGCAGAAGGTGAGGCATCATCAACAGATGCAGCATCAGGAGATGCAGCAGCAGATGCAGAAGCAGGAGATTCTGCATCAAAGTCATGAGCAGACACAGCAGCAGCAGATGCAGTAGCTGTTGCAGCAGAAGATGCAGATTCAGCAGGAGATACAGCACAGGAGGTGCTGCAGGAGTTGCTGTAGCAGGAGATGCAGCAGAAGGAGATGCAGAAACAGATGTAGCAGCAACAGATTCAGCGGGAGATGCAACAACAGGAGATGCTGTAGCAGGAGACGCAGCAAGAGGAGATGCAGAAATAGATGTAGCAGCAGGAAACGAAGCAGCAAAAGATGCAGCAGGAGATGCAGTACGAGGAGATTTAAGATGAGATGCAGAAGGATGAGATGCAGCAGGAGATGAAGCAGCAGGATATTCAGCAGGAGTTGCAGAAGCAGGAGATGCAGCAGCCGGAGTTGCAGAAGCAGGATATCGAGCAGCAGGAGATGCAATAGAAGGAGATGTAGCCGCGGCAGATACAGCAGCAGATTTAGCAGGATATTCAGCAGGAGATGCAGCAGCCGGATATTCATCAGCAGGAGATGCAGAAGAAAGATATGTGGCAGTAGATGCAGTAGCTGGAGATGCAACAGCAGGAGGTGCACCAGCAGGAGATTCATCAGCAGGAGATGCAGCAGTAGATGAAGCAGGAGCTGATGAGGCAGCAGATTCAGCAGATGCGGCAGTAGTAGATTCAGGAGGAGATGCAGCAGGAAGAGCTGCAGCAGGAAATGCAGATGAATATGCAGCAGCAGGAGATACAGCAAAAATACTTAAGGTGATGCACAAGGAGATGAAGTATGTTATGCACAAAGAGATGCAGAAGGAGCTGCAGAACGAGATGCAGCAGCAGGATATGCTGTAGAGGAGATGAAGCAGGAGATGCTTCAATAGGAGGTGCAACTTGAGATGCAGCAGAAGGAGATGCAGCAGCATGAGATGCAGCAGGATGAGATGCAACAGGAGATGCAACAGGAGGAGATGCAGCAGCAGGAAATGCAGCAGGGAATGTAGCCGCATAAGATACATCAGGAGGTACAGTAGCAGCAGCAGATGCAGCAGCAGGAGATGCCAGAAGAAGTAGATGCAGAAGCAAGAGATGCATAAGAAGATGCAGAAGCAAGAGATGCATAAGAAGATGCATCAGCAGGAAATGAAGCAGGAGATGCATCAGCAGGAGACACAGCAGCAGGATATCAGGCAGGAGATGCACCAGCAGGAAATGCTTCAGGAGATGCAGCAGCAGATTCAGCAACAGATGCAGCAGCAGGAGATGTAGCAGGAGATGCAGCAGTACATGAAGCAGCAGCAGATGCAAAAGCAGATTCAGGAGACGCAGTAGAAGGAGATGCAGCAGGAGAGGAAACAGCAGAAGATACAGAAGGAGATGCAGCATCAGAAGATGAAGAAGGAGATGAAGTAGAAAATGCAGCAGCAGGCGATGCAGCAGGATGAGATGCAGCAGCAAATGCATCACGAGATGTAGCATCAGCAGAAGCAGATGCTGCAGCAGCAGATGCTGCAAAAATTGCAGCTGCAGGAGATGCTGCAGGAAATGCAGCAGGATATGCTACAGCAGGAGATGAGGAAACACCAGCTGCAGCAGGACATCCAGAAGGAAATGCAGCAGCAGGAGATGCATATTCTGCAGATGATGCAGCAGAAGATGCATCAGCAGGAGATGCATCAGCAGATGCATCAGCAGATGCATCAGGACATGCAGATTCAGTAGGAGATGTAGCAGTAGAAGATGCTGCTGCAGATGACGCCGCAGGAGGTGCCGAAGAAGGAGATGCAGCAGGAGATGCAACAGAACGAGATGCACAAGAAATGCTGCAGGAGGAGATACAGCAGGTATTGCAGCAGCAGGAGATGTAGCAGAATATGAAGCAGGAGATGCAGCAGCAGAAGATGCATCAGGGGATGCATAGTCAGCAGTAGATTCAGCAGGAAATTCAGAAGGAGATGCAGCAGCAAGAGATGCAGCATGAGATGAAGCAGCAGCATATGAAGCAGCAGATGCACCAGATGGAGCAGAAGGAGATGCAGCAGGGGATGAAGCAGCAGATGCAACAGGAAATGGAGCATCAGGAGATGTATACGCAGAAGGATGAGCAGAGGATGCAGCAGTAGATGCAGCAGCAGGAGATGCAGCAGCAGGAGATATAGCAGGAGATCCAGCAGTAGATGAAGCAGCAGCATATGCAGCAGCAGATGCACCAGAAGGAGCAGAAGGAGATGCAGCAGCATATGCAGCAGCAGATGTAACAGGAAATGGAGGATCAGGAGATGCATCCGCAGAAGCATGAGCAGGGAAGGGGATGCAGGCGCAGCAGATGCAGCAGCAGGTTTAGCAGCAGATTCAGCAAGAGATGTGGCAGCAGGAGGTACAGCAGCAGGAGATGAAGCAGCAGATGCAGTACCAAGAGATGCAGGGGGACATCTAGTAGCAGGAGAGGCAGTAGCAGGAATTTTAGTAGGAGATGCAGCAGGACATGAAGCATCTCCTGCTTCTGCCTCTCCTGCCGCTGCATCTCCTGCTGAATCTGCTGCTGCATCTGCTACTGCTGCATGTCCTGCTTCTGCATCTACTTTTCTGCATCTCCGGCTGCTGAATCTCCT
The DNA here is from genome assembly GCA_033459285.1 of Clamator glandarius. Classification (NCBI taxonomy): domain Eukaryota; kingdom Metazoa; phylum Chordata; class Aves; order Cuculiformes; family Cuculidae; genus Clamator; species Clamator glandarius. The sequence goes on along the minus strand of JAUNZM010000076.1, from coordinate 27,177 downwards.
GCAGCTCAATATCCTGCTTCATCTTGGGCTGCTGCATATACTGGTGCTGCATCTCCTGCTGCTGCATCTCCTTCTGAATTTCCTGCTGAATCTACTGCTGACTATGCATCCCCTGTTGCATCGTCTGCTGCTGCATTACCTGCTGCATCTCCTCCTACGGCATATCTTGTGCATTTCCTTCTGTTGCATCTCCTGCTGCATCTCCTTCTTCGGCACCTCCTGCTGCGTCATCTGCACTAGCATCTTCTACTGCTACATCTCCTACTGAATCTGCATGTCCTGCTGCATCTGCTGCTGCATCTCATGCTGCTGCATCTTCCTCTTTGACACCTCCTCCTCTGTAATCAGCAGCAGCATCTTCTACTGCTATATCTCCTTCTGAATCTGCATCTCTTGATCCATCTGCTGCTGCATCTCCTGCTGCATCTCCTCCTGCTGCATCTTCCGCTGCATCTCCTGCTGCCGCATCTCCTTAATCTGCTGCTTAATCTGCTGCTGATTCGTGTACTGCTGCATCTCCTGCTGAAATACCTGCTGCTTCCTTTCCTGATACTTGATGTCTTCCTGCATCTCCTGCTGCTGCATCTACTGCTTCATCTCCTGCTGCTGTATCTCCTGCTCCGCATCTCCTTAATCTGCTGCTTAATCTGCTGCCGATTCGTGTACTGCTGCATCTCCTTCTAAAACACTTGCTGCTTCCTTTCCTGATACTTGATGTCTTCCTGCATCTCCTGCTGCTGCATCTGCTGCTTCATCTCCTGCTGCTGTATCTCCTGCTGCTGCATCTCCTTCTGAATCCTCTAATCATGCATCTGCGGATACATCTCCTGATGCTCCATTTCCTGATGCATCTGCCTCTCAATCTTCTGCTGATGCATCTAGTTCTTCTGCATTTCAGCTGCATATCCTGCTGAATGCATCTGCGGCTGCATCTCCTGCTGTAACATCTCCTGCTGAATCTCCTGCTGCACCTCCTACTGCAACTGCTGATGCATATGTTGCTAATTCATCTCCTGCTGCATCTCCTGCTGTAACTCCTGCTGCATCCCCTGCTGCTGCATCTCCTTCTGCATGTCCTTCTGCATCTCCTGCTACTATATCTTCTGATGCTTCATCTCCTTCTGCATCCTCTAATCATGCATCTGCGGATACATCTCCTGATGCTCCATTTCCTGATGCATCTGCCTCTCAATCTTCTGCTGACGCATCTAGTGCTTCTGCATTTCAGCTTGATTCTGTATTCTATTTCATTCTTGATTCTGTATCTACCGCTGCATTTCCTGCTGCTGCATCTCATGCTGCATCTCCTGCTGTTGCGTCACCTCCTGCATCTCCTGCTGCATCTCCTTATGCTGCATCTCCTGCAGCATGTCATGCTGATTCTCCTGCTTTAGAATCTCCTGCTGTATCTCTTGCTGCATTTCTCATGATGCACACCTTGCTGCATCTCTTGCTGCTGCGTCTCCTGCTGCTGCATCATCTTTTGCTACATCTGCTTCAGCATCTCCTGCTGCTATATCTCCTGCTGCTGCTTCTGCTGCTGCATCTCCTGCTTCAGCATATACTGCTGCATTTCCTGCTGCTGAAACTCCTGCGGTGGAATCTCTTGCAGCATGCACCTCCTGCTGCTGAATCTCCCATTACAACATATACTGCTGCATTTCCTGCTGCTGAAACTCCTGCTGTGGAATCTCTTGCAGCATCTCCTGCTGCACCTCCTGCTGCTGAATCTCCCATTACATTATATACTGCTGCATTTCCTGCTGCTGAAACTCCTCCTGCTGAATCTCTTGCTGCATGCCCTGCTGTATTTCTTTCTGCATCTGCTTCTGCATCTCATGATGCACCTCCTATTGCTGCATCTTCTGCTGATGCATGTACTTTTGAATCTACTGTTGCTGCATCCGCGGAATATGCTGCTGCATTTGCAGCTGCTTCGTCTACTGCTGCATCTCCTGCTACATCTCTTGCTGGTGCATCTCCTGATGCTGCATCTGCTGCTGCTGGAACACTTGCTGCATGTTATGCTGCATCTGTTGCTGCTGGAACTCTTGCTGCATTTACTGCGGCTCAATCTCCTGCTGTATCTCCTTCTGCTGCATCTCCTTCTCTGCATCTCCTGCTTCTGCATCTCCTCCTGCTGCACCTCCTGCTGCATTTCCTCCTGCTGCCTCTCCTGTTTCGGTATATTCTGCTGCATTTCCTGATGCTGCATCTCCTGATGCTTCATCTCTTGCTGCAACTCCTGCTCAATATCCTGCTGAATCTCCTCATGCTGCATCTACTCCTGCTCCATCTCCTGCATTTGCCGCTACATCTTCTGCTGATTCATCAATTGCTGAATCTCCTGCTCCATCACCTGCTGATGAATCAGATGCATTTCCTGCTGCAACTCCTGCTGCTGCGTACACTGCTGCATCTACTGCTGATGCATCTCCTCCTGTGTATGATTCTGCATTACCTGCTGCATCTCACAGAATCACAGATTCACAGAATAACCAGGTTGGAAGAGACCCACTGGATCATCGAGTCCAACCATTCCCACCAATCCCTAAATCATGCTCCTAAGTACCCCATCCACCCTAACCTTAAACACCGCCAGGGACGGTGACTCAACCACCTCCCTGGGCAGACCGTTCCAATGCCTAACCACCCTCTCCGTGAAGAATTTTTTCCTAATCTCAAGCCTAAGTCTCCCCTGGCAGAGCTTGAGGCGATTCCCTCTCGTCCTGTCCCCTGTCACTTGGCAGAAGAGGCCCGCACCCTCCTCTCCACAACCTGCCTTCAGGTAGTTGTAGAGAGTAATAAGGTCTCCCCTCAGCCTCCTCTTCTCCAGGCTGAACAATCCCAGCTCTCCCAGTCGCTCCTCATAAGATTTGTTCTCCAGCCCCTTCACTAGCTTTGTTGCTCTTCTCTGGACTCGCTCCAGAGCCACAACCTCCTTCTTGTGGTGAGGGGCCCAGAACTGAACACAGTACTCGAGGTGCGGTCTCACCAGTGCCGAGTCCAGAGGGAGAATAACCTCCCTGGACCTGCTGGTCACGCCGTTTCTGATACAAGCCAAGATGCCATTGGCCTTCTTGGCCACCTGCATCTCCTCATCCTGCATCTCCTGATGTAGTAACTTTTAATTCTGTATCCACTGCTGAATTTCCTGCTGCTGCAACTCCTGCTGCTGCATTTGATGCTGCATCTCCTGCTCCCTCATCTGCTGTTACTTTATTTGCTGCTGCATCTCATGCTGTACCTCCTGCTGCTGCATCTCCTCATACACCTGCTCCTTGATCTCCTGGTGCATCTCTTGGTGCTGCATCTCCTGGTGCTGCATCTTCTGCTTCATCTCCTGCTAAATCTCCTGCTGTGGAACCCCCTGGTGCATCTCTTGCTGCATTTCTCATGATGCACATCTTGCTGCCTATCCTGCTGCTGCGTCTCCTGCTGCTGCATCTCATCTTACTACATCTGCTGCAACATCACCTGCTGCTGCATCTCCTGCTGCTGCTTCTGCTGTTGCATCTCCTACTTCAAGATATACTACTGCATCTCCTGCTGCTGCATCTCCTGCTGTGGAATCTCTTGCAGCATCTCCTGCTGCATCTGCTTCTGCATCTCCTGATGCGTCCCCTACTCCTGGATCTCCTGCTGATGCATCTCCTGTATCTACTACTGCTGCATCTGCAGAATCTGCTGCTGCATCTGCGGCTGCTTCATCTACTGCTGCATCTCCTGCTGTTGCATCTGATGCTGCTGTAACTCTTGCTGCATTTACTGCAGCTTAATATCCTGCTGTATCTCCTTCTGCTGCATCTTCTCTGCTTCTACTTTTCTGCATCTCCTGCTGATGCATCTCCTCCTGCATCTCCTGCTGCATCTCCAGCTGCATCTCCTGCTGCTGCATCTACTGCTGAATATGCTGCTGCTGTATCTATTGCTGCTGAATCTCCTGTTGCTGCATCTCCCGCTGCATCTCCTGCTGCTGTATCTTCTGCTGCTGAATCTCCTGCAGCATCTCCTGCTGCCTCTCCTACAGCTGCATCTCCTCCAGCTAAATCTCCTTCTGCATTGCTGGTGCATCTCCTGCTGTATCTCCTGCTGAATTTTAGCCTTCATCTCCTGCGGCTGCATCTCCTGGGGCATCTCCTGCTGCTCTATCTCCTGCAGAATCTCCTGCTGCATCTCTTGCTGTTGAATGTCCTGCTGCTGAATCTCCTGCTACTGCATCTCCTGCTACATCTCCTGCTGAATCACATCGTGCCTCTCCTGTTACTACATCTCTCTCTTCTGCATCTCCTGCTGCTTCATCTGCATTTCCTGCTCCTGCATTACCTAATGCATCTGCTTCTTCATATCCTGCTGCACCTTCTACTGCTTCACCTTCAGATGCTGCATCTCCTGCTGCTTCATCTGCATTTCCTACTCCTGCATTACTTAATGCATCTGCTTCTTCATATCCTGCTGCACCTTCTACTGCTTCACCTTCAGATGCTGCATCTCCTGCTGCTTCATCTGCATTTCCTACTCCTGCATTACTTAATGCATCTGCTTCTTCATATCCTGCTGCACCTTCTACTGCTTCACCTTCAGATGCTGCATCTCCTGCTGCTTCATCTGCATTTCCTACTCCTGCATTACCTAATGCATCTGCTTTTCATATCCTGCTGCACCTTCTACTGCTTCACCTCCAGATGCTGCATCTCCTGCTGCATCTGCTGCTGCGGCATCTTATCTAGCTGTGTCTCCTAATGAATTTTCTTGTGCATCTGCTGCTTCATTTACTGCTGTATCGTCACATGCTGCATCTTCTGCTGATGCATCTCCTGCGGCTGCATCTCCTGCTACATCTGCTGCTATTGCATCTTCTTCTCTACAACATTTTCTCTGCATCTCCTGCTGCTGCATGACTTGCTGAATCTGCTGCTGTGGCATCTCCTGCTGCTGCATCTCCTGGTTCTTCTCCCCTGCATCTTCTGCTACTGGATCCACTGCTGCTGTATCTCCTGGTGCTGAATCTCCTTCTTCTCAATCTCCTGCTGCATCTTCTGCTTCTGCATCTCCTGCTGTATCTAGTAATGCTGCATCTCCTACTGAATCTTCTCCTTCTGCTTCTGTATCTCCTGCTGATGCATGTGCTGCATCTGCTGCATCATCTACTCCTGCCTCTCCTCCTACAGCATCTCCTTTTGATTCTCCTGCTGCATCTCCTGAATCTGTACCTGCTGAAGCATCTCTTCCTGCTGCATCTCCTGCTGAATATCCATCTATTGCTGCACCTGCTGCTACATCTCCTGCTGAATATGCATCTATTGCTGCACCTGCTGCTACATTTCCTCCTGCCGCATCTCCTGCTACATCTCCTGCTGCTGAATCTCCTGCTGCTGCATATCCTGCTGCATCTGCTGTTGAACCTGCTGTTGCATCTCGTGCTAATGCACCTCCTAATGCTGCATCTATTGCTGCTGTATCTCCTGCTGCTGCATTCTATGCTGCATCCTTTACTGCTTCATCTGCTGCTTCATCCCCTTCTGCTGCATCTCCTGCTGTACCCCTTCCTAGTGCATCTCCTGCTGCTGCATCTCCTGCTCCTGCATGTCCTGCTGAATCTGCTGCTCCTCCATCTCCTGCTGCTGCATGTCTTGCTGCATCTCCTGCTTCACCTCACATGCATCTTCTGCTATTGAATCCACTGCTGCTGCATCTCCTGCTGCTGTATTTCCTACGTCTGACTCTCCTGCTGCATCTCCTGCTTCTGCATCTCCTGCTGCTGCATCCTCTGCTGTATCTAATGCTGCTGCATCTCCTACTGAATCTTGTGCTTCTGCATCTCCTGCTACTGCGTCTGCTGCATCATCTACTCCTGCCTCTCCTCCTACAGCATCTGCTTCTGAATCTCCTGCTGCATCTCCGGAAGCTGTACCTTCTGAAGCACCTCTTCCTGCTGCATCTCCTGCTGAATATGCATCTGTTGCTGCATCTTCTTCTGCATCTCCTGCTGCTGAATCTCCTGTTGCTGCATCTCCTGCTGCTGCATCATCTGCTGCTGCATCTCCTCCTTATGAATCTCTTGCTGCTGCATCTGCTGCTGCATCTCCTCCTGCTGCATCGTCTGCTGCATCTGCTGCTTCATTCCCTTCTGCTTCATCTTATGCTGTATCTCTTCCTGCTGCATCTCCTGCTGCTGCATCTCCTGCTACAACCCCTCCTGCTACATATCCTGCAGTATCTCTTTCTGCTACTCCTTATTCTGCTGAATCTTCTGAAGATTCTCTTCATACTGCATCTCCAGCTGAATCTGCATCTCCTGCTTAATCTGCTACTGCATCTCGTTATGCTGCATCTCCTTCTGTTGCATCTCCTTCTGATGCATATCCTTCTGATGCATCTCCTGCTGCATCTCTTGCTGATGAATCTCCTGTTGATGAATCTTCTCCTGCTGCATTTCCTGCTGAATCTCCTGCTTCTGCATCTCCTGTTCCTGCATATCCTGATGCTACATCTGCTGTTGCATCTCCTGCTGAATCTCTTGTGATAGAACCTTTCGCTGCATCTCTTGTAGCATTTCTAATGATTCACCGCTTGCTGCATCTCCTGCTGCTGCACCTATTACATCTGCTGCTGCATCTGCTGCTGATTCATCTAATGCTGCATCTGCTGCTAGATAGCCTTCTTCTGCATCTACTGCTGCTGGATCTCCTCCTGCATCTCCTGCTTCTGCATATGCTGATTCGTATCCTTCTGATTCTTCTGCGGATTCATCTCATGACACTACTCTCCTACTTGATCTTCTGCTGCTGAATATCCTGCTGCTGCAAATCCTCCTGCATGTGCTGCTGCTGCTTCTCTTGCTCCTGTGTCTGCTGCTGCATTTCCTGATGCACCTTGGGATACTGCATCTCCTGCCGCTGCATCTCCTGCGTAGTGTCCTGCTGCTGCAAATGCTGGTGCTGCATCTGCTGCTTCATCTCCTCCTGCTGCATCTCCTGCTGCTGCATATCATAGTGCATCTTCCTCTGCTACATCTCCTGCTACTGCATCACCTAAGGCATTTCCAGCTGCATTTCCTGCTTCTGCATCTACTGCTGAATATGCATCCCCTGCTGCATCTCCCGCTTCATCTCCTATTGCTGCATCTCCTCTTTCTGCATCTCCTGCCGAATCTGCTACTCCTGCTGCTGCTGCATCATGCTCTGCTGATGCATATCCTGCTGGTGCATTTCCTTATGCATCTCTTGTTGATGCATATCCTGCTGCATCTCTTCCTGCTGCTACTCCTGCTGAATCTATAACTGATGGATCTGCTGCATGTGCTGATGCATATTTGTGCTGCTTCACCTACTGCCTCATCTCCAGCTACATCTACTGCGGCTGCATCTCCTGCTGCTGCATCTCCTCCTGCTGCATCTCCTCCTGCTGTATCTCCTGCTTCATCTGCTCCTGCTGCATCTCCTGCTTATTCACCCACTGCTGCATCTCCTGCTACATCTCCTGCTGCTCTATCTCCTCCTGCTGGATCGTCTCCTGCATCAATTGCTGCTGCATTTCTGTGGCGTCTCCTGCTGCTGCGTCTCCTGCTTCAACTCATTCTGATGCATTAGCAGATTTATCTCATGACACTCTTCTCCTGCTGCATCTCCTGCTGCTGAATCTCCTGCTGGTGCATACCCTGCTGCACGTACTTCTGCTGAGTTTCCTGTTGCAGCAGCAGAAGATGCATTAAGAAAATGCAGCAGCACATGCAGAAGGATATGCAGCAGCAGGAGATTCAGCAGCAGGAGATCCTGTAGGTGAGTAGCATCATGAGATGAATCCGCAGAAGCGTAAGAAGGATATGACTCCAGAGATGCAACAGGAGGAGATCCAGCAGCAGTAGAGGCAGAAGAAGGCCAGGTAGCAGGAGATGCAGCAATAGATGAATCAGCGGCAGATGCAGCAGCAGATGCAAGAGATGCAAGAGCAGGAGATGCAGCAGCAGGAGATGAAGCAGGAGATGCTTATATAGGAGGTACAACATGAGATTAAGCAGAAGGAGATGCAGCGGCAGACGAAGCAGAAGGAGATGCAGCAGCAGGATATAAAGCAGCAGGAGATTTAACAGCAGGAGATGCAGCATGAGATGCAGCAGGTTGAGATGAAGCAGCAGAGGATGCTTCAGGAGGTGCAGCAGAGAATCTCCTGCTGATACATCTCCTGGTATTGCACCTCCTGCTGATACATCTCCTGCTGCTCCATGTCTTGCTGCGGCATTTCCTTCTGATGTACCTCTTGCTTCTGCATCTAATGCTGAATCTGCTGATATATCTGCTGATGTATCTGCCGCTGCTGCACCTCTGCTGCTCCATCTCTTGTTGCTGCACCTCCTGTTGAGTCTCTGTATCTTCGACTGAATCTGCTGCTGAAACTCCGTCTTCCTCTGCATCGGATTCTTGATCTCCTGCTGCTGCACCTGTTGCTGGTGTCTTTGCTCCTGAATTTGCTGCTGCGTCTTCTGCTGCATATCATACTGTATCTCTTGTTGCGGTATCGCCTGCTGATGCGTCGCTGCTTATTTTATTGAATATGATGTTGAATCTGCTGCGGCCTCATGACATGCTGCTGCAGCTCATGCTACTGCATCTCCTGCTGCTGCTTCTCCTGCTACATCCCCTGCTGCATCTCCTCCTGCTTGTCTCGCTGCATCTCCTGCAGCTTCATCTCCTGCAGCTTCATCTCCTGCTGATGCTATATCTCCTGCTCCATCTCCTTCCGCTGCAATTCCTGCGGCTTCTGCATCTTCTGCTTCATCTTCTCCCACATCTGCTGCAGCTGCATCTCCATCTGCTGCATCTCCTGCTTCTGCATCTACTGATGAATATGCATCTCCTCCTATGGAATCTTATCCTGCTGCATCTCCTGGTGCTGCATCTACCCCACTATCTCGTGCTTCTGCATCTCCAACTGCTACATCTCCTGCTGCTGCATTTGCTGTAGAGTCTCCTGCTGCTGATTCTTCTGAATATGCATCTCCGGCTTCATCTCCTATTGCAACTCCTGCATCTCCATTTCCTGCTGTGTTATGAAAATATATTACCTCCTGCAGAAAATATTCTAGTTTGGAATGGGTTCCGAATGTCTTCTCTTGTAGCCCTTTCACTGCAAAACGACTTCTCTGGAAGCGTTTCACTGCCAGCTGCAAAGCAGGACTAACGGAAAGTTTTCGTATAGGATCTTGAATTGTGTCCTAACTGCGCCTGTTAAGACGCTTTAGGAAATCGAATAACGCCCACAGGGAAGATGGTAGCATGGAATGCTGCTGGTTTTATATATCTTTCTTCTTATAGCGATTTCACTGCAAAGCAAGACTTGTACAACTTTCAGTCTAGTCTTGTCTACTGGAACACCAGAATGGCTCTTAGGCGTCACTTGAAGAGATCAGAACGTTCAGCACAAGTACCGCAGAGAAGCTGCTACAATAAAAATCTGGGTCTTGATCGAGTCTTCTATGGAAGCGCTTTCACTGCAAACCGCCAAGCACGACTAAAGGAATGTCGGTACGGAACTATGACATAACTGCGCTTATTAAGGAGCTTTAGGAAAAATGAGTAAATCACGCAGGGAAGATGCTAGCATGGAATGCTGCTGCTTCTGAATTGTCTTCTCTTACAGTGCTCTTACTGCAAAGCAAGACTTGTAGAACTTTCACTCCAAGCTTGTGTACTATAACATCCGAATTAAAGTGTCACTTCAAAATTTCAGATCGTTCAGCACAAGTACCCCAGGGAAGCTGCTACCATCATATGACGGCTCTCGTTAGAGTCTGTTTTGGAAGCGCTTTCACTGCACACGGCAAAGTACGACTAACAGAGTTGTAGTATAGGGTACTGAATAGTGACTTAACTGAGGTAATTAAGGCGCTTAAGGAAAAGCGAGAAACTCCCGCAGGGAAGATGCTGCATGGAATGCTGCTGCTTCTGTATGTCTTCCATTATAGCGCTATTACTCCAAAGAAAGACTTATAGAAGTTTCATTCTAGGCTTGTGTACTTTAACAGCAGAATGGCTATTAAAGCGTAACTACAAAATTCTAGATGGTTGATTATAAGTATCGGAGGGAAGCTTCTACAGTCAAATTCTAGGACTTCTTGGAGTCTTCTCTGGAAGCGCTTTCACTGCATGTCGCAAAGCACGACTAAGAGAAAGTTTTATAGTATAGGATACTGAATTGTGACTTAACTGCACTAATTAAGACGCTTAAGGAAAAGTGGGAAAGTCCCGCAGGGAAGATGCTAGCATGGAATTCCGCTGCTTCTGAATGTCTTCTCTTATAGCGCTTTCACTGCAAAGCAAGACTTGAAGGACTTTCAGTCTCGGCCTGTGTACTGCAATATCAGAATGGCTATTAAAGCGTTACTTCTAAATTTCAGATCGTTCAGCACAAGTACCGCAGGGAAGCTGCTTCCATCAAATGCTGGCTCTCGTTAGGGTTTTCTGAGGTAACGATTTCACTGCAAGCAGCAAAGCAACACTTACGGACTCTTTTAATATAAGGTACTGAATTGCGTCTTAACTGCTCCTATTAAGAAGTTTTAGGAAAATGGAATATCTACAGCATCAAAGATGCTAGCATGGAATCCTGCTGCTTCAGAGATTATAGCGCTTTCAGTGCAATGCAAGACTTGTAGAAATTTCCGTCTAGACTTGCGTACTGTAAGACCAGAATGGCTATTAAAGCATCACTTCAAAATTTCAGATCGTTCAGCACAAGTACCGCAGGGAAGCTGCTACCATCAAATTCTGGCTCTCGTTAGAGTTTTCTCTGGAAACGATTTAACTTTTACCTACCAAGCACGACTAACAGACCGTTTTAGTATGGGATAATGAATAGTGACTTGACTGCGTCTATTAAGGCGCTTTAGGAAAAGTGAGTTTCTCCCGCAGTGAAGATGCTGCTGCTTCTGAATGTCTTCTCTTTTAGTGCTTTCACTGCAAAGCAGGATTTGTAGAGCTTCGAGTCTCGGCTTGTGTGCTGTAACATCAGAATGGCTAGTAAAGCCTGACTTTAAAATTTCAGAGAGTTCAGCACAAGCATCCCAGAGAAGCTGATACAATGAAATTCTGGTACGTGATCGGGTCTTCTCTTGAAACCCTTAAACAGCAAGCCGCAAAGCATGACTAACAGAACGTTTTAGTATAGGTTACAGAATTGCGACTTATCTGCGCCTTCTAAGGCTATTAAGGAATAGTGAGTAAGTCCTCCAGTGAAGATGTTAGCGTGGTTATGCTGCTGCTTCTGAATGTCTTCTCTTACAGTGCTGTCACTGCAAAGCAAGACTTGTACAGTTTTCAATGCACGCTTGTGTACTATAACATTTGAATGGCTATTAAAGTGTCACTTCAAAACTTCAGAGCATTCAGCATAAGTACCACATGGAAGCTCCTAACAGGAAATTCGTGCTGTCGCTCTAGTGTTCTCTGGTAGCGCTTTCACTGCTAGATGCAATGTGCGATTAACAGAACGTTTTAGCACAGGGTACGGAATTGTTCCTTAACTGCGCCTGTGAAGGCGCTTTAGGAAAAGTCAGTATCTCCCGCAGTGAAGATGCTAGCATGGAATTCTGCTGCTTTTGAATGTTTTCCCTTATAGCGCTTTCATTGCCAAGCAGGACTTGTAGAACTTTGAAACAAGGCTTGTGCATTGTAACAGCAGAATGACTATTAAAGCGCCACTTGTAAATTTCAGACCTTTCAGCACAAGAACCCCAGGAAAGCTGCTACCATCAAATTCTGGACCTCTTTTGAGTCTCCTCTGGAAGCGCTTTCACTGCAAGGTACAAAGTAGGACTAACAGAACGTTTCAGTATAGGGTAGTAAATTGTGACTTAACTGCTCCTATTAAAGTGCTTTAGGAAATGTGAGTAACTCCAGCAGGGAAGAGGCTAGCATGGAATGCTGTTGCTTGAGAAACTCTTCTAAAATAGTGCTTTCACTGCAAAGCAAGACTTGTCGAGCTTGATTCGAGGCTTGTGTACTGTAACATCAGAATGGGTATGAAAGCGTCACTTCAAAATTTCAGTCCGTTCAGCACAATTACCACAGGGAAGCTGCTACGATCAAATGCTGGTCGTCGTTAGGGTCTTCTCTTGAAAAGCTTTCACTGCGATATGCAAAGCGCGAATTATGGACCGTTTTAATATAATTAACCCAATTGTCACCTACTTGGGCAAATGAAGGCACTTTAGGAAAAGTGAGCAATTCCCGCAGGGAAGATGGAATCCTGCATGGAATCCTGCTGCTTCTGAATCTCTTCTATTATAGTGATTTCACTGCAGAGCAAGACTTGTAGAACTTTCATCCTAGGCCTGTGTACTGAATCATCAGAATGGCTATCAAAGCGTTACTTCAGAATTTCGATCAAATGCTGGCTCTCGGTAGTGTCTTCTGTGGTAACGATTTCACTGCAAGCAGCAAAGCACTACTTATGGACCCTTTTAATATAGGGTACTGAATTGTGCCTTTACTGCGCCTATTAAGGCGCTTAAGGAAAACGCAATAATTACAGCATGGAAGATGCTAGCATGGAGTGCTGCTGCTTCGCATTGTCTTCTCTTATAGCGCTTTCACTAGAAAACAAGACTCGTAAAACTTTCAGTCTAGGCTTGTGTACCGTAACATCAGAATGACTATTAAAGCGTCACTTCAAAATTCAGAGCCTTCAGCACAAGTATCGCAGGGAAGAAGCAACGGTCGTTTTGTGGCTTCTGTGGAAGCGCTTTCAGCGCAAGGTGCAAAGCGCTACTTATGGACCGTTTTAATATAAGTTACTGAAAATGACTAAATTAGTCAAAATAAGGCACTTTAGGAAAAGTGAGTAACTCCCGTAGGGAAGAGGCTAGCATGGAATGCTGCTGCTTCTGAATGTCTTCTCTTTATAGCGCTTTCACTGCAAAGCAAGATTTGTAGAATTCTCAATCTAGACTTGTGAAGTGTAACAGTAGAATGGCTTTTGAAGAATCGCTTCAGATTTCATGTCGTACAGAATAAGTACTGCAGGGAAACTACTACGATCATATGGTGGCTCTCCTCATAATCTTCTCTTAAAGCGCTTTCACTGCAAGCTGCAAAGCAAGACTTATGGGTCTTTGTAGTACAGGGTACTGAATTATGACTTAACTGCTCCTATTAAGGAGGTTTAGGAAAAATGAGTAATTCGCGCAGGGAAGATGCTAGCATGGAATTCTGCAGCTCCTGAATGTCTTCTCTTATAGCGCTTTCACTGCAAAGCAAGACTTGTAGAACTTTCAGTCTAGGCTTGTGTACTGTAACATCAGAATGGCTATTAAAAGGTAACCTCACAATTCAAAAGCCTACAGCATCTCCTGCTATTTCTCTAGCTGCTGCATCTCCTGCTCCATCTCCTTCTGGTGCAACTCCTCCTTCATCTCCTTCTTCTGCATCTCTTGCTGTATCGTCTGCTGTGTATCTCCTGCTGCAGAATCGCCAGCTGCTGTGTCTCCTGTAGCATCTCGTGAAGCTTCATCTCCTTCTGCTGCATCCCTTGCTGCTGTGTCTGCTGTAGCATCTCCTCCTGCTCCATCTCCAGATTCATTTCCTGCTGCATATCCTACTGCTGTTTCTCCTGCTGTTGCATCTCCTGGTGCATTTCACCGTTCTGCATCATCTCCGTCTGCATCTCGTGCTGCATATCCTGCTGCAGCATCTCCTGCTTCAGCATCTCCTGCTTCATTTCCTGTGGATGCATCTGGTTTTTCATATACTGTTGCTGCGCCTCCTGCGGCAGCACCTCCTCCTGCAGCATCTCCTGCTGCTGCATCTGTTACTGAATCTGCTGCTGCATCTTCTGCTATTGCATCTCCTGCTGCTGCATCTCTTACTGAATCTGCTTATGAATCTGCTGCTCATCTCCTGCTGCTACATCTCCTAATACATCTCCTGCTGCTACATCTACTTCTCTTGCATATCTTGCTGCTGCATCTCCTACCGCTGCATATCATGGTGCACCTCCACTTCCTCAATCTCCTGCTGAATATCCTGCTTCATCTCTTGCGGCTGCATTCCCTGCTATATCTCTTGCGGCTGCATCTCCTGCTCCATCTCTTGCTCATGAATCTTGTCCTGATGCATCTCCTTATGCATCACTTGCTGCTGCATCTTCTGCATTTCCTGCTTCATCTCTTGCGGCTGCATTTCCTGCTGAATCTCTTACTGCTGCATCTGAAGCATTTGCTCCTGAATCTGCTGCTGCTTCACACACTGCTGCATCTTCTGCTACGTCTCCTTTTGGTGCATCTCCTGCTGTTGCATCTGCTGTTGCATCTCCTGCTGCTGCATCTGCTACTGCTGTATCTTTTTCTGAATCTACTGCGGTTGCGTCTCCTTCTGCTCCTTCTCATTCTCTGCATCTTCTTCTCTTCACCATCTGCTACTGCATCTCATGCAGCTGCAGAAGAAAATGCAGCAGCTGGAGATGCAGAAGAAAATGCAGCAGCAGGAGTTGAAGCAGCAGATTCAGCAGAAGCAGATGCAGCAGGAGGTGCTGGTACTGCATCTGCTGCCTCTTAACCTGCTGCTGTACCTCCTGCTGCTGCATATCATAGTGCATCTTCTTCTGCTACATCACCGGCTGCGGTATGTCCCGCATACTCTTCTGCTGCAGAATCTCCTGTTACATCTCCTGCTGCTACCTGCAGCATACCTGCTGCATCTCCTCCTTCTGCAACTCCTCCTGCTGCATCTGCTTCTGCTGAATCTGCTGCTTCAACTCCTGCTGCTGCATCTGCTGCTGCTTCATCTGCTGCTGCATTTTCTTCTGCATCTCCAGATGCTGCATCTCATACTGCCTGTCCTGCTGCTCAGCCTCCTGTTGCTGCATCTCCTGCCTGATCTCCTGCTGCTGCATATCCTGCTGCATCTCCTGCGGTATCTCTTGGTGCTGGATCTTCTGCTGATGCATATCCTGCTTCAACTCCTGCTGCCTCTCTTCCTGCTGTATTTCCTGCTACTGCATCTCCTGCTGCTGCATCTGCTGCTTCATCTCTTGATGCTGAATCTGCTGATGCTGCATCTGCTGCTGCATGTTATCTCCTGCTGATGCATTTCCTGCTGCATCTCTTGGTGCTGCATCTCCTGCTTATGCATCTCCAGCTGCTGCATCTCCAGCTACAGCTCCTGCTGCATATACTGCTACACCTTCTGCTGCAGCATCTATTGCTTCATCTCCTGCTGCATCTTATTCTGCATTTCCTGCTGATGGGTCTCCTGCTTCATACACTGCTGCTGCGCCTCCTGTAGCAGCATCTCCTGATGCTGTATCTCCTGCTGCACCTCTTGCTGCTGCATCCCCCGCTGCTTCCTCTCTTGCTGCTGCCTCCTCTGCTTCATCCCTTGCTTCATCTCTTTCTGATGTATATCTTGCTGCTGCCTCTCCTGCTTCATCTCCTTCTGATGTATATCTTGCTGCTGCATCTACTGCTTATGCATCTCCGACTGCTGCATCTCCAGCTACATCTCCTGCTGCTGTATCTCAGGGTGCATCTCCCCTTGCTCAATCTCCTGCTGCATATCCTGCTGCATCACCTGCTGAATATGCATCTCCTGCCGCTGCATTTCCTTCTGGATGTCCTGCTGCAGCTGGTGTTTCCTCATCTCCTGCTGTAGCATATCCTGCTGCATTTCCTGCAGCATCTCCTGCAGCTGCAATTTTTGCAGCACCTGCTGCTGATGCTACATCTCGTGATGCATCTCCTGTCGCCTGCTGCATCTGTCGCCTGCTGCATCTCCTACTGCTGAATCTCGTGCTGCTGCATACACTGCTGCATCTACTGCTGCTGCATCGCCTACTGCATCTTCCGCTGTGTCATCCCCTGCTGTGGCATCTCCTAGTGCATTTCCTGCTGTTTAATCCCCTTATGATGCATCTCCTACTGAATCTCCTTCTGCTGCATATATCGCTGCTGCATCTAATTCTGCTTCCTCTACTGCTGCATCTCCTACCTCATCTACTACTGATGCATCTCCTCCTGATGTAGCAGGAGATGCAGCAGTAGACGAAGCAGGAGCTGATGAGGCAGCAGATTCAGCAGATGCGGCAGGAGTAGATTCAGGAGGAGATGCAGCAGGAAGAGCTGCAGCAGGAAATGTAGATGAATATGCAACAGCAGGAGATACAGCAGGAGATGCTTAAGTAGGAGATGAATCTGCAGGTGATGCACAAGGAGATGCAGTACGTTATGCAGAAAGAGATGCAGCAGGAGCTGCAGAACGAGATGCAGCAGCAGGATATGCAGTAGAGGAGATGAAGCAGGAGATGCTTCAATAGGAGGTGCAACTTGAGATGCAGCAGAAGGAGATGCAACAGGAGGAGATGCAGCAGCAGGAGATGCAGCAGGAAATGTAGCCACAGGAGATACATCAGGAGGTACAGTAGCAGCAGCAGATGCAGCAGCAGCAGATGCATAAGAGATGCAGCCACAATTGATGTAGCAGGAGATGCTGGAGACGGAGATGCCAGAAGAAGTAGATGCAGAAGCAGGAGATGCAGAAGGAGATGCATCAGCAGGAAATGAAGCAGGAGATGCATCAGCAGGAGACACAGCAGCAGGATATCAGGAAGGAGATGCACCAGCAGGAAATGCTTCAGGAGATGAAGTGGGAGGTGCTGCAGCATATGATGCAGCAGCAGATTCAGCAACAGATGCAGCAGCAGGAGATGTTGCAGCAGGAGAAGCAATAGGAGATGCAGAAGCAGGAGATGCAGTGGCAGGAGATGCAGCAGAAGGAGATGCAATAGGAGGAGATGCTGCAGGTAATGTAGCAGTAAGAGATGTAACAGGAGATTCTGCAGCAGAAGTGTACGCGGGACATACTGCAGCCGGTGATGTAGCAGAAGAAGATGCACTATGATATGCAGCAGCAGGAGATACAGCAGCAAGTTAAGAGGCAGCAGATGCAGCACCAGCATATGCAGCTGCAAGAGACTACGCAGGTGAAGCAGCACCAGATGAAGCAGCATATGCTGCAGATATAGCAGTAGGAGATGCAGCCGGTGATGCAGCAGGAAGCAATGCATCAAGAGATGCTTATGAAGCTGCAGCAGCAGGAGATGTAGCAGGAGATGCAGCAGTACATGAAACAGCAGCAGATGCAAAAGTAGATTCAGGAGATGCAGCAGAAGGAGATGCAGCAGCAGAAGGAGCAGCAGGGGATGACGCAGCAAGTGTTGCAGAAAGAGATGCAGGTTGAGGGGATGAAGCAGCAGGAGATACAGCAGCAGGAGCTGCAAAAGGAGATTCAGCAGGTGATTCAGCAAGAGGAGTGGCAGCTGGATATTCTGCAACAGGAGATGCAACAGGAGATTCAGCAGTAGATGCAGCAGTAGGAGATTCAACACTAGATGCTGCAGCAGGACATGGAGTAGGAGATGCCGCCACAAAAAATTCAGGAAGATGTAAATCAGCAGCAGATGCAGCAGCAGATGCAGCCGCAGGAGATGCAGAAGTAGATCGAGCAGAAGGAGGTGCAGCAGAAGGAGGAGATATAGCAGCCGATTCAGCAGTGGATGAAGCAGCAGCAGCTGAAGCAGCAGATGCACCAGATGGAGCAGCAGGAGATGCTGCAGGGGATGAAGCGGTAGATGTACAGTAGGAGATGTAGAAGGAGATGCATCATCAGGAGATGCAGCAGCAGATGCAGCAGCAGGAGATGCAGCAGGTAATGCCAAAGCAGGAGATGCAGCAGCAGATGTAGTAGACAGAGATGCATCAGGAGATAGAGCAGCAGGATAATCAGCCGCAGATGCATAAGCTGGAGATGCAGCAGGAGGAGGTGCAGTAGCAGGAGATGCAGCTGCAGCCGATGGATCAGCAGATTCAGCAGCAGATGCAGCAGGAGATGCAGCAGCAGGAGATGCAACAGGAGATGAAGCAAGAGCTTTAGAAGGAGATGCAGAAGGAGATACAGAAGGAGATGCAGCAGCAGAAGATGTAGAAGCAGATAAAGCAGCAAATGGAGCAGGAGATGCAGCAGGAGATGCACCAGCAGGAGATAAAGCCGCAGATGCCTCAGCAGGAGATGCCTCAGCAGGAGATGCAGAAGCAGGAAGGGATACAGAGACAGGAGATGCAGCAGCAGGGGATGCAGCAGCAGGAGATGCAGCAGCACATGCTGCAGAGGAGGTTCAGCAGCAGGAGATGTGACTGAAGCAGAAGCAACAGCAGATTCAGCAGGAGGTGCAGCAGCAGCACATGCAGCAGCAGGAGATGCAGTGGGAGATGAATGAGGAGCTTCAGCAAGAGCTGCAGCAGCACGAGCTGCAGCAGGAAATGCAGCAGCAGGAGATGCAATAGGAGATGCAGCGGCAGGAGATGCAGCAGTAGATTCAGTAGGAGATGCAGCAGGAGGAGATGTAGCAGGAAATGCAGCAGGAGGAGATTCAGAAACAGGAGATCCAGCTGAAAGAGATCCAGCATGAGATGCAGCAGGCGACAGAGCAACAAGAGATGCAGCAGTTGGAGATGCAATAGAAGAGATGCACCTGGAGATGCAAAATCACACGAAGCAGCAGGAGATGCAGCAACACAATATGCAGGAGAAGATGCAGGAGCAGGAGATGCAGGAGGATCTGAAGCAGCAGCTACCGAAGGAGATGCAGCAGCAGGAGATACAGCAGGAGATCAAGCAGCAGATCAAGCAGGAAATGCAGCAGATGCAGCAGCAGATGCAGCGGGAGGAGATGCATCAGCAGGAGATGCAGAAAGAGATGCAGCAGCAGGAGATTCAGCAGGGAGAGATGCAGCAGCAGCAGATGCAGCAGGAGTTTCAGCAGCAGACACAGCAGGATATAAAGCAGCAGACACATCAACAGGAGATGCAGTAAGAGCTTTAGCAGGAGATGCAGCAGGAGATTTAGCAGGAGATGCAGCAGCAGGAGATGTAAAAGAAGATACAGAGCAGGAGATTCAACAGCAGCAGATGCAGCAGCACATGCAGCAGGAGATGCACCAGAATGTGTTGAACTCGCAGATGAATCAGCAGGAGATGCAGAAGCAAGAGATGAAGCAGCAGGAGATGCAGCAGCACATGCCGTAGGAGGAGGTGCAGCAGCAGGAGATGCAGCCAAGGTAGAAGCAACAGCAGATTCAGCAGAAGATACAGCAGGAGCTGCAGCCGCAGAAGATGCAGGAAGAGCTGCAGCAGCACGAGATGCATCAGCAGGAGATGCATCAGCAGATGCAGCAATAGATGCAGCAGAAGGAGAGGCAGCAGCAGATGTAGCAGGAAATGAAGATTCAGCAGAAGATGCAGTAGGAAGAGAATCTTCACCAGATGCAGCAGCATGAGATGCAACAGCATGAGATGCAACAGCATGAGTTGCAGATGCAGGAGATATAGCAGGATGTAAAGAATGAGGAGATGCAGCAGGAGATAAAGCAGCAGGAGATGAAACAGCAGCAGATGCAGCAACACATGAAGCAGGAAATGCAGCAGGAGATGCAGAAGCAGGAAATGCAGTCGCAGATTCATCAGCAGCAGGAAATGCAGAAGCAGATACATCAGCAGCAGATGCAGCAGAAGATGCAATAGGAGCTGAAGCAGGAGCTACAGCAGAAGACTATGCAGGAAAAGGAGATGCAGCCGCAGGAGATGCAGCAGCAGGAGATTCAGCAGGAAATGCAGCAGGGGAAGGTTCATCAACAGGAGATCCAGCAGAAAGAGGTCCAGCTGGAGATGCAGCAGACGATAGAGCAGCAAGAGATGCAGCAGAAGATGCAGGAGGATCTGAAGCAGAAGATGCAGAGGGAGATGCAGCAGCAGGAGATGCAGAAGTAGATGCAGCAGGAGATGCAGCAGAACGAGATGCAACAGAACGAGATGCAGCAGGAGATGCAGAAGCAGATGCAGAAGGATATGCAGATTCAGCAGGAGATGCATTAGGAAGGGAATCTTCAGCAGATTCAGCAGCATGAGGAGCAGCGGAAGGAGATAGAGCAGGATATGTAGCAGGAGGAGTTGTATAAGGAGATACAGCACCAGGAGATGAAGCAGCAGTAGATGAGCAGGACATGAAGCAGGAAATGCAGCAGGAGATGCAGCAGCAGAAGATGCAGCAGCAGAAGATGCAGCAGCAGACTATGAAGCAGGAGATGAAGCAAGAGCTTTAGCATGAGATGCAGCAGCAAGGGATAAAGCAGGATATGCAGCAGAAGGGGATGAAGCAGCAGATGTAGCAGGCGATGCAGCAGCAGGTGGTGCAGCAGATGCAGCAGTAGAACCTGCAGCAGCAGGAGATGGAACAGCAGATACAACGGCAGATGCAGCAGAAGATGCAGCAGCAGGAGATGCAGCAGCAGGAGATGCAGCAGGAGATTCAGAAGGAGATGCTGTAGGAGGCAAGGCAGGAGTAGATGATGCAGCAGACGCTGTAGCAGGCGATGCAGAAGAACAAGATTCAGTAGGAGATGCAGCAGTTTTAGATACAGCAGAGGATGCAGCAGCAGGAGATGCAGAAGCAGGAGATTCAGAAGGAGAGTCAGACGAAGGAAATTCAGCAGCAGGAGATGCAGCAGCAGTGGATTCAATAGCAGAAGATGCAGGTGAGATGAAGCAGGAGATGCAGCAAGACGCGATGCAGCAGGATACGAAGCAGCAGGAGATGGAGCAGCAGCAGATTCAGCAAGTGATTCTGCAGCAGTAGATGCAGCACCAGGAGATGCAGAGACAAAGATGCAGAAGCAGGAGATACAACAGGAGATGCAGCAAGAGATGTAACAAAAGACGCATCAGCAGGATATGAAGTAGCAGAAGATACAGTAGAAAATGAAGCAGCAGATGCACAAGAAAATGCAGCAGGAGATGCAGCAGCAGAAGATGCAGCAGCAGAAGATGCAGCATGAAATGCAGCATCAGGAGAAGCAGTAGAAGATGCAGCAGGAGATACAGCAGCAGATGCATCAGGAGTTGCAAGAACAGGAGATGCAGAAGTAGGAGATGCAGCAGCAAGACTTACGGGAGTAGGAATTGCAGAAGCAGGAGATTCAGCAGCAGGAGATGCAGCATCAAGGGATACAGCAGGAGATGCAGCAGAAGGGGATGAAGCAGTAGAGGATGAAGCAGGAGATGCAGAGATGAAGAGGCAATAGTAGGAGATGCAGCAGGAGATGCAGCTGCAGGAGATGCAGCAGCAGGAGCTGCAGAGTACAAGCTGCAGAGAATAAAATGCACCAACAGGAGATGCAGCAGGAGCTGCAACAGCAGGTGCATTAGCAGGAGATTTGACAGCAGAACATTCAGCAAAAAATGCAGCAGGAGATGCAGCAGGATAAGATGCAGCAGCAGGGGATGCAGCTGGAGATGCCACAGCAGACGCAGCAGTAGGAGGCGCAGCAGGAGGAGATGCATCAGGAGATTCATATTCAGATTGAGATGCATCAGGAGATGTAGCAGGATATGTAGCAGCAGGAGATGCTGCAGGATATTCAGGAGGAGATTCCGCAGAAGGAGATGTAAGAGCAAGAGATGAAGCAGCAGGAGATGCAGCCGCAGCAGATGCAGCAACAGATTTAGCAGGAAATTCAGTAGCAGGATATGCAGCAGTATGTGCAGCAGGAGATGCAGCAGCAGGAGATGTAGCAGTAGGTGAAGTAGGAGAAGCAGCAGGAGATGCAGTAGGAGATGCAGCAGAAGGAGATGCAGAAGCAGATGAAGCAGGACATGCAGAACCAGCAGGAGATGCAGCAGCAAGAGATGCCTCAGATGATAAAGCATCAGGAGAAGCACCAGGAGATGCTGCAGCAGGAGATGCAGAAGCAGAAGATGAAGTAGGAGATGCATCAGTAGTAGATAGAGCAGGGGATGCAGCAGCAGAGGATTTTGCAGCAGGAGATGCAGCAGGAGGTGCAGCAGGAGATGCAGAGATAAGAGATGTAGCATTAGGAGATGCAGCTGTAGGAGATGCAGCAGCAGGAGATGCTGTATGACATGTAGCAGTAGAAGATGCATCAGCAGGAGATTCAGCAGGATATGCGGCAGGAATTGCAGCAGCAGGAGATACAGCAGTAGGAGAATCAGCAACAGGAAATGCAGCAGGAGATGCAGCAGCAGATGAAGTAGCACATGCAGAAGCAGCCGACACAGCAGCAGTGGATCCAGCAGCAGGTTAAGTAAGAGAGTCAGCAGCAGGAGATGCTGCAGCAGATTCACAAGAGAAGATGCAGCAGCAAGAGATGCAGCAGGAGATGCAGCAGAAGTAGATGCAGCAGGAGAAGCAGCAGGAGTAGATGCAGCAAAAGATGCAGGAGCAGGAAATGCAGCACGAAATGCAGAAGGATATACAGCAGGAGAAGCATCAGGAGGAGATGCAGCAAGAGATGCAGATGCAGCAGCAGGACATGCAGCAGTAGAAGATGCAGTGGGAAATGCAGCAGGAAATGCAACAGCAGGAGTTGTGGTACCAGGAGATGCAGCAGGAGATGCAGCAGGAGATGAGGCAGCTGATGTACCAAGATATATCGTAGGAGATGCAGCAGGAAATGTATCAGTACAAAATGCAGTGGGAGATGAAGCAGGAAATGCAGCACGATATGCAGGAGAAGTACATGCAGCAGGAGATGAAGCAGAAAGAGATGCAGCAGCAGGAGATGCTACAGGAGATTCAGTAGGAGATGCAGCAGGAGGAGATGCAGAGAAGTAGATGCAGAGAAGAGGATGCATCAGAAGGAGATCTAGCAGGAGATTCAGCCACAGTAAATGCAGCAAGAGTTACAGCAGCATCGGATGCAGCAGCAGCAGATGCAGCAGCAGATGCAGCATCAGCACGTACAGCATCAGGAGATACAGCAGGAGATGCAGCAGTAGATGAAGCAGCCTCAGATGCAGCAGCAGATTCAGCAGATGCAGCACTAGTAGATTCAGAAGGAGATGCATCAGCAGGAGATGCAGCAATAGGAGATGCGTCAAAAGATGCAGAAGCAGATGCAGCAAGAGATGCAGCAGGAGATGCAGCAAGAGATTCAGCAGCAGGAGGTGCAGCAGCAAGAAATGCAGCAGTGTATATTGAAGCAGGAGATGAAGCAGCAGTAGCAGATGCAGCACAAGGAGGTGTAACAGCAGGAGATGCTGCAGCAGATGTAACAGAAGAAGATGCAGCAGCAGGAGACGCAGTAGCAGGATATGCAGCAAGATGTGCATCGTGAGAAATGCAGCAAGAGATGCAGCAGGACATTCTACAGCAGGAGATTCAGCAGGATATGCTAGAGGAGATGCAGCAGCAGGAGATTCATCAGCAGTAGATGCAGCAGCATGAGATGCAGCAGCATGAGATGCAGCAGCAGATGCAGCAGCAAATTAAGTACCAGAAGATGAGGCAGCAGCAGATGCAGCAGCAGATGGAGCAGGAGGAGATGCAGCAGCAGGAAATGCAGAAACAGATGCTGCAGCAGATAATTCAGCAGGGAATGCAGCAGCAGATGCAGCAGGAGAGGCAGCAGCATCATATGCAGCAGGAGATGTAGCAGTAGGAGAAGAAGAAATAGGAGATGCTACAGGAGAATCAGCAGGAGGAGATGTAGAGTAGAAGATGCAGAGAAGAAGATGCAGCAGAAGGAGATACAGCAGAATATTCAGCCGAAATAAATCAGCAAGAGTTACAGCAGCATCAGATGCTGCAGCAGATTCAGCAGCAGGAGATGCACCAGTAGGAGATGTAGCAGAAGATGTAGCAGTAGATGAAGGAGGAAGTGATGAGGCAGCAGATTCAGCAGATGCAGCAGCAGTAGATTCAGAAGGAGATGCAGCAGGTAGAGCTGTAGCAGGAAATGGAGATGAATGTGCAGCAGCAGGAGATGAAGCAGGAGATGCTTCAATAGGAGGTGCAACATGATATGCAGTGGAAGGAGATGCAGCAGTAGGAGGTGCACCAGGAGATTTAGCAGGAGGTGCAGCAAAAGGAGATGCAGCAGCAGAAGATGCAACAGGAAATGTAGCCACAGGAGATACACCAGGAGGTATAGCAGCAGCAGCAGATGCAGCAACATATGCAGCAGCAGGAGATGACTAAGAGATGCAGCTGCAATTGATGCAGCAGGAGATGCTGGAGACGGAGATGCCAGAAGAAGTAGATGCAGAAGGAGATGCATCAGCAGGAAATGAAGCAGGAGATGCATCAGCAGGAGATACAGCAGGAGGATCTGCATCTCTGCTGCATCTCCTGCTGCTTGTCCAATTGCATCTGGTTCTGCATCTCCTGCTGCTTCATCTCCTGCTGTATCTACTGCTGCATTGCCTCCTGTATCTCCTGCTGCTGAATCTCCCGTTGCATCTACTGCTTCAGATCCTCCTGCATCTCATGCTGCATCTGCTGCTGCTGCATCTCCTGTTTCTGTATCTCCTGCTGCATCTCCTCCAGCTGCATCTTCTGCTGATTCTGCTACTGCATCACGTGCTTAATCTCTTGCTCCATCTCCATCTGAATTTCCTGCTGCTGCATCACCTGCTACTGCATCTGCTGTAGCATTTCCTACTGCTGCATATTCTGCTTCTTCATATCATTCTGCATTTACTGCTGCTGCATATCCTACAGCTGCATGTCCTACTGCATCTCCTGCTGCTGCACCTGCTGCTGCATCTCCCGCTGCTGCATCTCCTGCTGATGCATCGACCGCTTCTGCATCTGGTGATGCATCTCCTGCTGACGCATCTCATGATGCTGAATCTCCTGCAACATATTCTGCTGTGACGACTCCTGCTGCATCTCTTGCTGAATTTTCCTGCTGCAACTTTTGCTGATCTGCTGCTGCTACCTCAGATACTGCTGATTTATCTCCTGCTGCTGCATATACTTCTTCTACATTTACTACTGCCTCGTGTACTTCTGCATCTCCTGCTGCATCTCCTGCTGTTGCATCTCCTGGTGCATCTCCTCTTGCTGTATCTCCTGCTGCATCGCCTGCTGCTGCATATCCTGTTGCATCGCCTGCTGCATAGCCACTTGCTGCATCTCCTGCTGCATCTCCATCTGCATCTCCTGTTTGATTTCTAGCTGATGCATATCCTGCTGGTGCATTTTCAGATTCATCTCCTGCATTTTTTTCTGCATATCCTGCTGTTTCTCTTCCTGTCGCATATCCTTTGGAGTCTCCTACTGCTGCATCTGGTGCTGCTTCACATACTAGTGCATCTACAGGTACATCTCCTGTTGGTGTATCTACTGCTGCTGCATGTGTTGTTTCATCTCCTGCTGCTGCATCTGCTACTGCATTTGCTCATGCCGTATCTCTTGCTGCATCTACTACAGCTTCATCTTCTCCTGCATCTCCTTCTGCTACATCTTCTCTACATCTCCTGCTACTGCAACTTTGGCTACTCGACCTTGTGCTACATGTCGTCCTGCTGCATTTCCTCCTGCTGCATGTTCTGCATTTGTTGCTGCATTTGTTGCTGCATCTGCTGCTGATTCATCTTCTAAATTTTTTCCTGCTAAATCGCATCCTGCTGTATCTCCTCCTGCTGTATCTCCTCCTCCATCTCTCGCTGCTTCATCTGCTGCTGCATCTCCTGCTGTTTTATCTGCTGCTGCAACTGTTTCTAATGCACCAGCGGATTCATCTCATGATGCTGCTCTCCTGCTGCATCTCCTGCTGCTGAACTCCTGGTGGTGCATACCCTGCTGCATCTCCTGCTGCTGCAGCATCTCCTGCTGCTGCAGCATCTCCTGCTGCATCTCTTGCTGCATCTCTTGGTGCTGCATCTCCTGGATCTGTTGCTGCTAATTCATCTACTACTGTGTTTCATGCTACATCTCCTGCTGCTGTATCTCCTCCTGCTGGATCATCTCCTGCATCTATTGCTGCATCTCCTGCATCTGTTGCTGCATCTGCTGCTAATTCATCTACTACTGTGTTTCCTGCTATCTCTCCTGCTGCTGTATCTCCTCCTGCTGGATCATCTCCTGCATCTATTGCTGGTACATCTTCTGCTGCATCCCCTGCTGCTGCATCTCCTGCTGCAACTCCTCTGATTCATTACTGGATTCATCTCATGATACTGCTCTCCTGCTGCCTTTCCTGCTGCCGAATCTCCTACTGGCGCATACCCTGCTGCATCTCGTACTGCTGAAACATCTACCGCTGCATCTCCTCCGTAATCTCCTGCTGTTGCACCTCCTGGTGCTTCTCTTGCTGCATCTCTGGTGGCTGCATCTCCTGCTCCATCTCCTGCTGATGAAACTTCTCCTGATGCATCTATGTATGCATCACTTGCTGCTGCATCTTCTGCATTTCCTGCTGCATCTCTTCCTGTTGCATCTGCAGCATTTGCTCCTGCATCTGCTGCTGCTTTACATACTGCTGCATCTCCTGCTGCATCTCCTTCTGCTGCATCTCCTGCTGATGGATCTCCTCCTGCATCTGCTGCTGCTGCATCTGCTGCGGCTACATCTCCTGCTGCTTCATCTCCTGCTCTTGTAACTCCTTCTGCTCAATCTCCTCCTGAATATCCCGCGGCATCTCATACTGCTACATATCCTGCTACGTCTCCTGATGCATCTCCTTCTGAATATGCATCTCCTGATGCATCTCCTCCTGCTGCGTCTCCTACTGCTGTGTCTACTGCTCTGTCTCTTGCTGTATCTGCTGCTGCTGCATCTCCTACTGCTGAATCTTCTTCTGCTGCATCTCCTTCTGAATCTCCTGCTGCTGTGTCTTCTGCTGCTGCGTCTCCTGCTGCCTCTCCTACAGCTGCATCTCCTCCAGCTAAATCTCCCCCTGCATCTGCTGCTGCATCTCCTGGTGAATCTCCTACTCTTGCATCTCATTCTTCATTGCCTGTTTCTGCATCTCCTGCTCCTGCATCTCCTGATGCATCTGCTTCCACATCTACTACTGCACCTTCTACTGCTTCCTTTCCACATGCTGCATCTCCTGCTGCATCTCCTGCTGCTGCATCTTATCCTGCTGCATCTCCTGCTGCTTTATCCCCTGAAGCTGCATCTCCTGCTGCAACTCTTGCTGTGGTATCCCCTGCTGCTGCATCTCCTGCGATATTTACTGCTGTGGCATCTCCTGCTGCGCTGTCTCCTGTTATATCTCCTGCTGTTGCCTCTTCTGCTGCATCTCCTACTGCATCCCCTCGTTCTGCATCTCCTGCTGGATCTTCTGCTTCATCTCCTGCCATAACTTCTGCTGCATCTCCTGCC